>JAMPIV010000017.1:0-235000 GCA_024509875.1 Oreohelix idahoensis | reverse complement strand
TTCCTTGTTATATAAATATATATATATATATATATATATATATATATATATATATATATATATATATATATAAATATATAAATATATATAAATATATATAAATATATATATATATATATATATATATATATATATATATTGCCAGAGGCCGATTAAGGATCAAAGATTCTATGGAGGGGTCATGACTCCAAATAATTTGCGGACCCCCGCTCAAACTGTAAACGTTTCCAGGCATTGCAAACGATGATTCAAAACCTCTGTTGCGCGCGAAAGTATGTGTAGATGGGGGTCTTCAACAAATGACGTTACGCAGTAACGGGGAAGAGAAGGGGGGGGGGGTGTCTAAAATTGTGTGACGAATTGTGATGACAGGGGGGAAAAGGGGGATGGGGAAGGAGGTAAAAATGTGGCGTCCCACACACACAAATACGAATGAGGCTCATTTCTTTCATAAATGATGGTGAAACAAAGTTGATTTTGTAACTTCTTTCCTCAAGAGTTAACAACTCCCTCGTGGACTTACTTACTTACTTACTTAGTCGTTCCCCTTCTACCGTGAGGTGTAGAGGTTTGGAAGAGAGAGCGCCAGACTATCCTATCGGCTGTCCTCCTCCTGGCCTGGTTCCATTTTAGTCCTCGGTCCTTCAAAGATTGTCTAATGTTGTCCTCCCAGCGGACTCTGGGTCGTCCTCGGGGTCTGGATCCTTGGCTCTTTGTTTCCCATGCTTGTCGTGGTAGCCGATCTTATCCCATTCTGCAGACATGGCCAAACCATCTTAATTGGGACTGTTCTACTTGGGTCTGCAGGGGGTGGGATTTAAGGCCTTGACGTACCGTCTGGTTGCGTACCATGTCTCTTCTTGTTACTTCAACCACCTTCCTCAGATACCTCATTTCTGAGGTTTGGATCTGGCTTTCATGGGCTGTAGTCATTGCCCATGACTCGCATCCATATGTCAAGACTGGGACATAGGTGGAGCGGTATACAGCCATCTTCGCCCTCCCACCAACCTCTCTCTTGCTGAGGAATCCTCGATTTATGGCCTGAAAAAGTCTCCCAGCTGCTGCTTTCCGAGTGGCCAACTCTTCTTTGATGCCTCCCTTTCGGTCTATAATAGCTCCAAGGTATTTAAAGTGGTCGACCTGCTCCAGGACCTGCTCTCCCAGCCCAATTCGACGTCTTCTTTCCTCTCGTGACACCACCATGGATCTCGTTTTAGAGCCGCCTATGACCATCCCTCTCCTCCCCAGCCCCTCCCTCCAGACTCGCAGGCCGGACTGGAGATGTGCCTCTGATTTAGCAATCAGGGTAACATCATCAGCAAATGCCAGCTCCGAAATATAGACCTGTCTCATCTTCCAGTACCCCACTGAATACTTTCCTGTCCTCTCCTTACATGCCTTGATGACATCGTCCATAAGGAGTATGAGGAGGTAAGGTGATAGGATATCACCTTGTCTTACACCAGTGGTGGTCCTGAACTCTTCTGACTTATGGTTTGCTGTCCTCACATAATTTCTGCAAGACTTGTAGAAGCTCTGTATAGCATGAATCAGAGGTGCTGGAATATACTTCCTTGCTCCCTCGTGGACGACTTATACAAATATTATAATCTCAGCTGAAATATCGGATAATTGTTATAACCTTCAAGGTAAAGGTAAAGGTAAAGGATCCCGTCGCAGTGGTTAGTGCACTGGCTTTCTAGCTCGGTGGTCCATGGTTCGATCCCCAGTTGAGGTGAGAATTTTTAGACCGCAAACGGCTCCGGGGTCGACCCAGCCCCAACTGGGTACCAGAGCAACTCTGGGAAGGTTAAGGCGGCCGGCGTGATCCTGACCACATCGCCCCTAGTGTGCCGATGGTCAAAGAAATATGGGTCTAACACCATATTCCCAATATTATAACCTTTTACTGTTTTAAATTGTTTGTTAATTATACATTTATTTTTTAATATGCTGCAGTACAGACCTTTCCATTAAACGATGTTGATCTGGAAGAAAATGGCCTTCTAGTTCGTTCAGTGCAGAAGCATTATTCTTTGCCGTAGGATGATAACGAAGAGAAATCATTGATAACATCTTCAGTTTTTAAATTCTTGAATTGTTATGGATTTTCTATCAAGTTTAACACTATTTTATAAAACTTTCATCATAAATATAAACTGAAGTTATTGATTTTCTATCAAGTTTAACACTATTTTATAAAACTTTGATCATAAATAGAAACTGAAGTTATTGGTGTCTTTACTGTACACTTAATTTATACATCTTTTATTTTATTATTTGAAGTTAAATTAATCCAAAGTGAGCGATATTTTTTTTAAAATTTGGCAACATTGGACCAACAGAGCAGTTACTGTAAAAGCCTGATTAATTAAACACAATTTAACTTGAGAAGTTGTTAATTTGTCTGCATTAGTTGTGTAATTTACATTCGATTACATTCTTTCTTTTTAGTGGTGAAAAACAACACTGAGAGAAAGGGGGGGGGGGGGGGGGGGGGAGAGATTTGGGACGTCACATAAGAGGGGATTTGGATATTTTTGCGACGAAATGTGACAGAAAAAAAAAGTGGTAGGAAGGGAGGTTACTAATTGCGTGACGCCATATGTGGACGACCCCTAGGCGCAAAAGGGAGACAGAACGTAGGTATCGCGTTCTCAGAGCGTGAATCATTCAGCAAGGAAAATACACGTACAACACGATTCCCAACAGCTATGACCCTGAAAATGTGTACGCGTTGTGGCAGTATACTCGGTATAAAAAGGCCGTTGAGACAAAACACCCAGTACATGAGTTTGAAATGCCACGACTATCTGAAAACAACCGCCAACGAGCCATTGGTATGTTGGAGACCGGAATGAGCTCGCGGGCCATTGCCAGAAGGATGAATTGCCACCACAGCACTGTTGTACGTCTCAATGAACATTACGGAACCACTGGCAGTGCCCGGGATAGACTTCGGAGTGGCCAACCACGAGTTACTACCCCTGCGCAAGATCGTCATATTGTGCTGAGTCATCTAAGGAATCGTTCTCTCCCGGCAAGTCAAACAGCAAGAGCAATAGTGGGTAGACGTGGGCAAGTCTCTCGAATGACAGTCATACGACGACTCAGAGATACAGGCCTTACTGCAAAACGACCTTATGTTGGGCCATACTTGACTCACAGACATCGTCAGCAGCGCCTGCAATGGGCAAAGCAACATGTCAGATGGACTAGACTGCAGTGGAATGCTGTCCTATTCACAGACGAGAGCAGATTCAACATATCCTTTGCTGATGGACGTATGCGGATTTGGCGACAATGTGGAGAGCGCTTTGCAGATTGCTGTGTTCGTCAGCACAACCGATTTGGAGGTGGCAGTATTCAAATTTGGGGAGGATTCAGTTTTCACCATCGCTTGCCTCTTCACGTCTTCCGTGGAAATGTTAATGCTGTGACATATCGAGATGAGGTTCTGGATGCATTGGTTGCTCCTGCGTTCACAAATTATCCAGACTTGCAGCTTCTCCAGCAGGATAACGCACGTGCGCACACCGCATGCAATACGCAGCAATATCTACAGCAGCAGAACATTGTGACGATTGATTGGCCTGCCCTATCACCAGACATGTCCCCTATAGAACATCTGTGGGACGAGCTTGGACGCAGAGTCTACAGGCAAGGTTCTCCAGCTAATCTGCAACAGCTCAAAGCTGCTCTTACACGTGAATGGGACTTGATTCCGCGGAATTTCCTTCAGAGACATGTGCGTTCCATGCGGAGCCGCTGCCAGGCTTGTTTGCAAGCACACGGTGGACATACCAGATACTGAGGATAGTGTGAATGAATTTTTTTATTGGTTGCATTTTTGGTTTTCTCCCTTGCCTGCACAGAATGCAATGAATTTTATAACAATCAAATGTAGAAATTAATGACTAGCATGGATTCATAGGAAAATGAATAGAGATTCTAAATATGTAAACTTGTAAACACTTATATTTACATTTCACACTCTGTTCCTGGATTATACAGGTGGTGCGTTTTTAATGTGCTTCAGTATATATAGAGAGGGAAGATAGTAGATGAACACCTTTGTTTTCCACGTATGTCCTACATTACAAGCAAATGCATCCTATTTATTTCATTTTTTTGTTTTGGTCCTTGTGAAGCATTGAAGAACCACTGTAGCTGGTTCATTTGCAGGAAGCCTGCATCAAGCATTCATGCACTCTTGCAGGGGCGGTTCTTGTCGCAATGTGCTTTACATCAGTGGTTCTCAACCTTATATTTTTGCTCGCGGCCCCCTTCTGGGCCTCATTTACCTCTGTGAGTTCATAGTCGCTGTTAGCTGGGAAAAAGGTACTTTACCATTTTACTGCGGCCACCTAGAAATATGGCATAGCCCCGCTCCGCTCCCGGGGGCCATATGGCGCACGTTGTTAACCACTGCTTTACACGATGAGCTGACCAGCTTCATGAGCAACCTCATGTTGGTCGCCCTCTACGACATGTGAGGCAGCATTAGACCTATTTTTTTTCCTTTTAAAATATTGTTACTCATATCTCCACAAAACTGATGGTGTGAGTTCACTATATGAAATGGCCTGGGCCTCACATGAGCTCTCAGAGGGCAGTTTATGAGTGGGAGGAGCGGAGCCCGTAATACGGAGAAAGAAGATTAAGAGACTTAAGGACTGAAATAGAAAGAAAAAAACTATTTTCATTAACTTTCTGTACATGCAGGCCCGGCTCTTGGGAGGTGCTAACGGTGCGGGCGTTCCGGGCGCCATCTTTTGGGAGACGCCGAAATTTAATGGGAAAAACAATAAAGAAAAATAAAACTGAAAACATTAGAATTTTAAAAGAACAAGAACAATAAAACACAAATATTCATAAGTAAACTGTTAATTGCTTATAGGAAACTGCATGAAGAAGGTATTGAGCGGATGTCACGGGACAGGAAAATCTAGCGTAAGTTTGTTGACGGCCTATGCTCCTTGGGGAGCTGAAGGATAATGACGAGTATGACGATATTTTTCTTTTGTGTCCTTATTATACCTTTTTTTTTCTTTATAAAAACAGCGCACTTACACCCACTCCTGTAGTTTACCGTGAATACAGAAACACTTACACCCACTCCTGTAGTTTACCGTGAATACAGAAACACTAACACCCACTCCTGTAGTTTACCGTGAATACAGAAACACTAACACCCACTCCTGTAGTTTACCGTGAATACAGAAACACTTACACCCACTCCTGTAGTTTACCGTGAATACAGAAACACTAACACCCACTCCTGTAGTTTACCGTGAATACAGAAACACTTACACCCACTCCTGTAGTTTACCGTCAATAAAGAAACACTTACACCCACTCCTGTAGTTTACCGTCAATAAAGAAACACTTACACCCACTCCTGTAGTTTACCGTGAATAAAGAAACACTAACACCCACTCCTGTAGTTTACCGTGAATAAAGAAACACTTACACCCACTCCTGTAGTTTACCGTCAATAAAGAAACACTTACACCCACTCCTGTAGTTTACCGTCAATAAAGAAACACTTACTTACACCCCTCCTGTAGTTTACCGTGAATAAAGAAACACTTACACCCACTCCTGTAGTTTACCGTGAATAAAGAAACACTTACACCCACTCCTGTAGTTTACCGTGAATAAAGAAACACTTACACCCACTCCTGTAGTTTACCGTGAATAAAGAAACACTTACACCCACTCCTGTAGTTTACCGTGAATAAAGAAACACTTACACCCACTCCTGTAGTTTACCGTGAATAAAGAAACACTTACACCCACTCCTGTAGTTTACCGTGAATAAGAAAACAGTTATACCCACTCCTGTAGTTCACCGTGAATAAAGAAACACTTACACCCACTCCTGTAGTTTACCGTGAATAAAGAAACACTTACACCCACTCCTGTAGTTTACCGTGAATAAAGAAACACTTACACCCACTCCTGTAGTTTACCGTGAATAAAGAAACACTTACACCCACTCCTGTAGTTTACCGTGAATAAAGAAACACTTACACCCACTCCTGTAGTTTACCGTGAATAAAGAAACACTAACACCCACTCCTGTAGTTTACCGTGAATAAAGAAACACTAACACCCACTCCTGTAGTTTACCGTGAATAAAGAAACACTAACACCCACTCCTGTAGTTTACCGTGAATAAAGAAACACTAACACCCACTCCTGTAGTTCACCGTGAATAAAGAAACACTAACACCCACTCCTGTAACTCACCGTGAATAAAGAAACACTAACACCCACTCCTGTAGTTCACCGTGAATAAAGAAACACTAACACCCACTCCTGTAGTTCACCGTGAATAAAGAAACACTAACACCCACTCCTGTAGTTCACCGTGAATAAAGAAACACTAACACCCACTCCTGTAGTTTACCGTGAATAAAGAAACACTAACACCCACTCCTGTAGTTTACCGTGAATAAAGAAACACTAACACCCACTCCTGTAGTTCACCGTGAATAAAGAAACACTAACACCCACTCCTGTAGTTTACCGTGAATAAAGAAACACTAACACCCACTCCTGTAGTTCACCGTGAATAAAGAAACACTAACACCCACTCCTGTAGTTTACCGTGAATAAAGAAACACTAACACCCACTCCTGTAGTTCACCGTGAATAAAGAAACACTAACACCCACTCCTGTAGTTCACCGTGAATAAAGAAACACTAACACCCACTCCTGTAGTTCACCGTGAATAAAGAAACACTTACACCCACTCCTGTAGTTCACCGTGAATAAAGAAACACTAACACCCACTCCTGTAGTTCACCGTGAATAAAGAAACACTAACACCCACTCCTGTAGTTCACCGTGAATAAAGAAACACTAACACCCACTCCTGTAGTTTACCGTGAATAAAGAAACACTAACACCCACTCCTGTAGTTCACCGTGAATAAAGAAACACTAACACCCACTCCTGTAGTTCACCGTGAATAAAGAAACACTAACACCCACTCCTGTAGTTCACCGTGAATAAAGAAACACTAACACCCATTCCTGTAACTCACCGTGAATAAAGAAACACTAACACCCACTCCTGTAGTTCACCGTGAATAAAGAAACACTAACACCCACTCCTGTAGTTCACCGTGAATAAAGAAACACTAACACCCACTCCTGTAGTTCACCGTGAATAAAGAAACACTAACACCCACTCCTGTAGTTCACCGTGAATAAAGAAACACTAACACCCACTCCTGTAGTTCACCGTGAATAAAGAAACACTAACACCCACTCCTGTAGTTCACCGTGAATAAAGAAACACTAACACCCACTCCTGTAGTTCACCGTGAATAAAGAAACACTTACACCCACTCCTGTAGTTCACCGTGAATAAAGAAACACTAACACCCACTCCTGTAGTTCACCGTGAATAAAGAAACACTAACACCCACTCCTGTAGTTCACCGTGAATAAAGAAACACTTACACCCACTCCTGTAGTTCACCGTGAATAAAGAAACACTAACACCCACTCCTGTAGTTCACCGTGAATAAAGAAACACTAACACCCACTCCTGTAGTTCACCGTGAATAAAGAAACACTTACACCCACTCCTGTAGTTCACCGTGAATAAAGAAACACTAACACCCACTCCTGTAGTTCACCGTGAATAAAGAAACACTTACACCCACTCCTGTAGTTCACCGTGAATAAAGAAACACTAAAACCCACTCCTGTAGTTCACCGTGAATCCCGAAACACCACCCCCCACTCCTGTAGTTCACCGTGAATAAAGAAACACTAACACCCACTCCTGTAGTTCACCGTGAATAAAGAAACACTTACACCCACTCCTGTAGTTCACCGTGAATAAAGAAACACTAACACCCACTCCTGTAGTTCACCGTGAATAAAGAAACACTAACACCCACTCCTGTAGTTCACCGTGAATAAAGAAACACTAACACCCACTCCTGTAGTTCACCGTGAATAAAGAAACACTTACACCCACTCCTGTAGTTCACCGTGAATACAGAAACACTAACACCCACTCCTGTAGTTCACCGTGAATAAAGAAACACTAACCCCCATTCCTGTAGTTCACCGTGAATAAAGAAACACTAACACCCACTCCTGTAGTTCACCGTGAATAAAGAAACACTAACACCCACTCCTGTAGTTCACCGTGAATAAAGAAACACTAACATCCATTCCTGTAGTTCACCGTGAATAAAGAAACACTAACACCCTTTCCTGTAGTTCACCGTGAATAAAGAAACACTAACACCTATTACTGTAGTTCACCGTGAATAAAGAAACACTAACACCCACTACTGTAGTTCACCGTGAATAAAGAAACACTAACACCCATTCCTGTAGTACACCGTGAATAAAGAAACACTAACACCCTTTCCTGTAGTTTACCGTGAATAAAGAAACACTAACACCCATTCCTGTAGTTCACCGTGAATAATGAAACACTAACACCCACTCCTGTAGTTTACCGTGAATAAATAAACACTAACACCCACTCCTGTAGTTCACCGTGAATAAAGAAACACTAACACCCATTCCTGTAAGTCACCGTCAATAAAGAAACACTAACACCCATTCCTGTAGTTCACCGTGAATAAAGAAACACTAACACCCACTCCTGTAGTTCACCGTGAATAAAGAAACACTAACATCCATTCCTGTAGTTCACCGTGAATAAAGAAACACTAACATCCATTCCTGTAGTTCACCGTGAATAAAGAAACACTAACACCCATTCCTGTAGTTCACCGTGAATAAAGAAACACTAACACCCATTCCTGTTGTTCACCGTGAATAAAGAAACACTAACACCCACTCCTGTAGTTCACCGTGAATAAAGAAACACTAACACCAATTCCTGTAGTTCACCGTGAATAAAGAAACACTAACACCGATTCCTGTAGTTCACCGTGAATAAATAAACACTAACATCCATTCATGTAGTTCTCCGTGAATAAAGAAACACTAACATCCATTCCTGTAGTTCACCGTGAATAAAGAAACACTAACACCCATTCCTGTAGTTCACCGTGAATAAAGGAACAAAAATTACCTGCAATATGACTTTTAAAACATACGTGTATTATGTTTTTCTAAACTACTACAGTGAATATCACTTGTAGAAATTATAATGTGATTCAGCTCAGTAGCATGAAATTGTGTCTCGTACGAGTTCATACAGTACTGCACGGGGGAAAAAAACACAAAAGGGGGGGGGGGGGTTGTTATCAGATCTATGTACCACCTTGAAAAATTTCTAGAACCGGTTCTATGTCCATGTATAGAAAAGCCTAACACTGGGAAGCAGGGTTGCCAGATGAAAACTGTGAAAAAAAGCCACACACAGTCACAAAAAAAAGCTAAAAAGTAAAGCCAAATAGTAAAAAAAAAAAAAAAAAACCAGATTTGGCGTCAAAGAAGCCAAATTGGTAACCCTGCTGGGAAGGAGGGAGAGAGATAGTGAAGGAAAAATAGAAAACTTGAAAACACTATATAACACCATAACTACACTTACGTGTTTACATGAGAACGACCCTCATTCACAAAGATAAAACTAGAGAACTTTATCTAATTCATGAAGAGAGACCTGCCTGGCTTTACCCCCTTATCTCTGTGGTTGCATTCCGTTAAACGAGGAACGTTCAAGCACCTACGTCATAGACAGACTAGAAAAAACAGGAGGTTATAACAAGTTTTTATCTAAGCTGCTATAAGTTTATGAAGATAAATTTATGCGTTCCACACATAGTTTTATACTGCTAGCGAATGTAATATCTGTGAGAGCGGTTAGTTATGTTAGACTCCTGTAGTTTGTAGACGTACTTGGGGAATTCATTTTTCTCTCTGGCTGATCGAATTATTATTCATCAACGGTACCTTTAAGCCCCCGGTGGAGCACATGTCTTCACAAAAACATGCCAAGCCCTGCTATCCTCTGCTATCTTTTATATATATGTATATAATCTTTATAATTTTTATTATTGTTTCCAATTCTCTTCTCCGTGTGAGTCTTATTAGTCAGATATGGAGATTGTCTTAGATAATCGCATGGACCTGAAAAAGACTGTGCACTTCGTCCTGCTTGGCGACAGGTCTGCAGATTTAGGATGACTACAACCTGAACGCAGAATAAAAGGAGCCTACTGTAGTGAAGTCTCTTATATACTGAAGCACATTAAAAACGCACCACTATTATATATACTGATGCCGAGAAGGTGGAAAAAAAAAAGTGTGGGAATGGATTTTTCCCGTGTTTGTCATGAGGTAGAGAGCGAATGGCTGCTAGAATGGAAAGTGCATGATTCAACCCACGGGTTTGTGTACAGACTACATGAAAACAATGAAAGTTACACGTGCAACACGATTCCCAACAGCTATAACCCTGAAAATGTGTACGCGTTGTGGTAGTATACTCGGTATAAAAAGGCCGTTGAGACAAAACATCCAGTACATGTGCTTGAAATGCCACGACTATCTGAAAACGACCGCCAACGAGCCATTGGTATGTTGGAGACCGGAATGAGCTCGCGGGCCATTGCCAGAAGGATGAATTGCCACCACAGCACTATTGTACGTCTCAATGAACGTTACGGAACCACTGGCAGTGCCCGGGATAGACTTCGGAGTGGCCAAAAACGAGTTACTACCCCTGCGCAAAATCGTCATATTGTGGTAAGTCACCTAAGGAATCGTTCTCTCCCGGCAAGTCAAACAGCAAGAGCAATAGTGGATAGACGTGGGCAAGTCTCTCGAATGACAGTCATACGACGACTCAGAGATACAGGCCTTACTGCAAAACGACCTTATGTTGGGCCATACTTGACTCACAGACATCGTCAGCAGCGCCTGCAGTGGGCAGAGCAACATGTCAGATGGACTAGACTGCAGTGGAATGCTGTCCTATTCACAGACGAGAGCAGATTCAACATATCCTTTGCTGATGGACGTATGCGGATTTGGCGACGGTGTGGAGAGCGCTTTGCAGATTGCTGTGTTCGTCAGCACAACCGATTTGGAGGTGGCAGTATTCACATTTGGGGAGGATTGAGTTTTCACCATCGCTTGCCTCTTCACGTCTTCCGTGGAAATGTTAATGCTGTGACATATCGAGATGAGGTTCTGGATGCATTGGTTGCTCCTGCGTTCACAAATTATCCAGACTTGCAGCTTCTCCAGCAGGATAACGCACGTGCGCACACCGCATGCTGTAGTAAAATCTGCGAGATAATCGCTCATTTCAGTAAGATTTTAGTCCTGTGATAATAAATAACCCCGCCCGTATGTGTCTGACTATAAGCATCTCACACGCCCGCATCGCGCTGAATTTTGTGCCATGGTAATGCTTAGAAACGATCCCGCCGTATAGGCCTACTCGCTTTCCTTGTGACGTACAAAAACATTTTTAACATTTTGCCCGATCTGATAGAGACTGCGGCAAGACTTATAATTAACGATCTTCCAGAAGTGTGCCGCCAAGTTACTGTCTGAATTAACGTAATACTTTAACTTTAACGCCTCTAATAGTAGTAATCCTTAAATTTTTTGTAGTGTAACACAAGACAACAATAACAATTAACGCCAATTCTAACACCCGCCGCGCAAAACCCCGCTTCGCTTGACACGCTGTGGGATTGGCCCGATGATATATACACACAGACGGTTTAAATTCTCGCCAAGTAATGTTTTTCTGACGTCACTCAAACAAGTTAGTTATTTGAATAAAAAGTCTAGAGATAATTTCAGATGAGACTATGTGTCAAATTATTTATTTATTTGACGATTGAAGATGGCCGACTTGTGTCAAATTTTTTATTTGACGATTGACAGTGACAAAATTGAAAATCTAAACCATAATGAAACTGACCATAAAAATCATATGGTAGTATAGCTTAGAGTCCCCTGAGCAAAAATGTGTTTTAAAAAATATGGTAGTCCAAGTATTAGCCAAGTTATTGAGAAAATACTAAATGTCTAGTAACACTAAGACGGACAGACTGTGGTTCCTGCTTGTTTTTTTCATAACGTTAGTGGGGACGCCAGCTTAGAAAGAGGCATGGTAGTAATTTAAATTCTATTAGTTGGGATAGGAGTGAAAGGGGAGAGATAGGAACAATGTAACCAAAACTAAAAATCTTTTTGTATTGGTATAACTAACGCAGACTGACCAATCGACTACCAGACACAGAGTTGTTTGGAATGTTTTTTTTTTTTTTTCAAAAACTACATTTGAATTCTGGTAGTCGCAAGTTTTCCATTGGCCAGTACTAATAGATATTAGCAAAAAGCTTTCACTGCTCATCGCCAGTTGACAAAAACTTTGTCTATCAAATACGCTGAGATCAGCTGTGTTAAATTTAAAATAAAGAATTAATTCGCAGTCTGGGCAGTGCAGAGAAAAACTGAGGCCATTCTTTGCAAGTCAGCGTTATTTGTTACTATTTCTTGAAATTGTGGTAAGAATGCTTTATGTATTAATATGTTTATTACAACTGCCAAAGTTAGATACTGCTATTGGGAAAAGTGAAGGACATGCCGGGAGCAGACATTGTGGAGTCCTCACATTGAACTGTATCTAACTGTGGTATATTGTCATGATTTTGTTTTAATATTATTGTATTAGAATGCGTTAGTAAGCCTCCGTGTTCCTTGAACACTTTTCAACATGCCTGGAGCGTTTATAATTTAAAAACAAAAAGAAGAGCAAATCATACAAAAGGAAATGTGGTTACTCCACGTTATGGTATTGAGGAAAACTATGTAAAAGTACAGTGGCGTATCTGCCATAGGGACCTGAGGTGTGGTCACAGCAAGGTGTGAGTCATATAAAATTAGGGGCGAGGGCACCTGTATGCACGCGAGGCTGACCCCATACCACCATAAGTAAATAATAATAATAAAGTGTGATCAGATATAAAAAGGCCAGGGTGTCTTTTTATTGCAGAGGTTTTATTTCCTGTTACCAGCCGGTGACAGGAAACCTGATGAGTGAGTGTAACGCCAACAAGTCTCCGGTAAAACGTTTATGCTGTCAGCAGATAGCTGGAGGAGCTTGTGTGTGCTGAGATATCTATATTTTCTGCAACATCATACTGAATTATCCTTCTACAAAGAGTCCCAGGTGATGTGTTAGCATCTGGGTATATCTGACACTTCAATTTTAATAAACTTTGATATTTTCAATCATACCCAGGATGTTATGGGGCGTGATGAAACTACAGCCCCTCCTAACAAGTGACAAACACTATTAGATAATAAAGTTGTAATCTGTGAATACACCAACAGGAGAGATAGAGTGACTTTATACTTATTGGACAAAAAGTCCACACATTTTAGTTAATCCTTTTTATGTAAATTATCTTTTCCTCATTTTCAAAGGCCTGTCCAAAAGAGATGGCGGGACAGGCAGATTAAATTGTAAAAAGAAAATATTCTATTTTAAAGAAAAACCTTAACCGCTGTTTTCTTCAGTTCCTTAGAGTGAGTTAAAATGTTTTGTGTTTATGTACCATCATTTTTCATTTCTCCCCTAGACATTAGGTACATCACACACCAGACACTAGAGCCAAAATAGTGACCGTGTGAGATCTAGGGAGGTAGCGTTAGGTTCCCTGCAAATACATCATTATCATCTATTAGATTCAGGGGCCTACATGTGCTTGACCTCACACGGTTAACACAGACACCGATTCTGTCCTTCTAGGTATAACATCATAACATCCCCAGCAAATTAAATTTGCTACATATATTGGGGGCTCGTCCGGGATTTGAATTTCTCCTAGGACTACATACATTGGGGTCTGGGTTTTAGCATTAACATCAATTCTATTTTCCCAGGGAATCCCCATAATTACTATTGCCCAAGATTTGGGAATTTAATGAAGTGTCAGAACCTGGAATTAATTAAATAAATTTGCATTTATTTTAGAAATTTAGTTAGATCATTTTTTATTTATCAGATGGCAGATTTGGCCAAGTTTCGCTCTGCGGCTGTGCAGACTGCCAGAGAAATGAATATGGAGGGTCAAGTCTTGATTGACTATGTCACCTCAGAATGTGATAAATTTATTGCTAGGGAAGAACATAGGTTAGCTGACGAAAGGAAAATACAGGTAGAAGAGGCTAGGGAGATTAAGAAATTAGAGTTAGATAGAGAGGCTGAAATTAAAAGGTTACAAATTGAGGCTGACAAGGAGGCCAGGGCCTTAGAGGCTGATAGAGAGGCTGAGATCAAGAGGCTCCAATTTGAGGAGAGAAATTTGGGGGCAGAAGAAAAACGACTGCAAAGGGAAGCAGAAGAAAAACGACTGCAAAGGGAAGCAGAAGATAAAAGATTACAGAGGGAGCATGAGTTGCGACTGAGGGAGTTAGAGTTGCAAGGCCTTGCTCCGGACAATGGTCCCAGCCCCTCTACCTCTGATGCTACTGCTAGTCAGGGGGCCTCCAACTCAGCCATGGGGTTCCATCTAGACTATTTTGTAGAAAAGGATGATGACATTGAGTCATATTTGAGCAGATATGAAGTATTAGCCACTACTTATGGGTTAGAAAGAGAAAGATGGGGTGTAAAGTTGTCTCAAGGTCTTTGGGGAACAGCCTATGAAGTTTTTTTTTCCAAAATGAGCAGGGATGACCAAGACAACTATGACATGTTGAAGCAGGCTCTTCTGTTAAGATACGAAAAGAACGGAGAGTTTTATAGAAAGAAATTTAGGAATGCCAGGCACTGTCGGGTGAGACCTATCACCAGTTCTCCGCCCGGTTAGAAACGTATATGGAGAAATGGGCTACTTTGGGGAAAACCCAAGATCTCAAAGAGATGATACTCATAGAACAGATGAGAGAGTCCATGGCTCCAGACATGAGAAAGTTTCTCATGGAACAGGACGCGGAGAGGCTGGGTGAGATAATTAATGTCGCTGAGAGGTATCAGGCTGCCCAGGCAGAGGTAGCTGGCACCAAAAAGAAACCAGTAGATCATTATAAGGCTCCTCAAAACTATAATAAATTTGACAATAGAGGTAAGCAAAACTTTGATAGGCCTCGAAATGATTATAAAAATAAAACCTCACATTTCACTGACAGAAAGAATGATGAAAGAAAACCTTTTCATCAAGGTAGATTATATTGTAGATATTGTAAGAGGGATGGACATGACATTAAATTTTGTAAAAGTAACCCTGCTGGATTTGCTGCTATGAAAATGGGGAACAAGGAAGTAAAGGACAAACCTGCTGGACAGCAGGAACCTTATCACCCCCAGTTTGTGAGGATGTTGTATGCAATGATGTCACCATTAGGTGCCTCTATGATACCGGTTTAGATTTTGATTCTGTCGTGAGCTCGCACTTGGTGAACCCAGATCAGTATACCACAGAAACAGTGGAGATACAAGGGGCGACCAAGGACATACCACTCATGACACTTCCCATTGCAAGAATAAATGGGAAAACTCGCTATGTGGAAGGTGTAATCAGAGCAGCAGTGATCGACGCACCCATCTACCCTCTGGTATTGGGGTGTCGTTATGTGTACTTGGGGAATCCCAAGAGACCTGTGATCTTGGCAGCCGTCCAGACCCGATCACAATCCAGAAAGGAAGATGAACCTATAAATACTCATCCAGAGGAGATGAGGAAGGCACAGGCTGAAGATAGGTCACTGAAGCCGTGTTGTAAGAAACTCCCAAAGAGCCATACTCCTCCTAATAAAGGAGAATTTTATATGAAGAATAAATTGTTATATAGGAAGGCCGGCACTGGTTCAGCTGGTCACGGACAGCTGGTCCTTCCCAGTTCATATAGGGAAAAGGTGATGGAGTTAGGTCACACTATCTCCTTCAGTGGTCACATGGGGATTAGCGCAACAGGACAGCATATAGCTTGTCATTATTTCTGGCCAGGGATAACGGAAGATATAAATAGATATGTAAAATCCTGTCCAGAATGCCAGAGAGTAGCTCCAAAGCATTGGACTGCTCCAGCAACTCTAGGGGAAATGCCCATAGTGGGAAACCCTTTTGAAAGAGTTGCAGTGGATATTGTGGGACCTCTCACTCGGACCAAGAGGAGGAACAGTTACATCCTTACTCTGGTAGACACTTGTTCTATGTGGGGAGAGGCGGTAGCCCTGTCGTCAATCGATTCGAAACATGTGGCAGAGGCATTACTTACTATATTCACAAGGTTAGGATTCCCGCATCAAATCTTGACTGATAACGACTCACAGTTCAAGGGGAAACTAACAGAAGAGGTTTTTAGGTTGTTTCAAGCCAAGCACTTTCATTGTAGTCCGTATCACTCCAAGGGAACGGCCAGGTAGAGAGGTTCAATGGGACTCTCATTTCTATCCTGAGAAAGCTGGCACATGAGAAACCTGATACGTGGGACCAATACTTGCCCGCCGCGTTGTGTGCGTACCGGGAAGTTCCACATAATTCAACCAGGATCGCACCCGCAACCCTGTTATTTGGGAGGCCAATAAAAGGTCCATTAAAAGCCTTCTTAAGGACTTGGACAGATGAGAAGGCAGAGGAGACTGTAACCTCATCCTATCAATATGTGAACGAACTGACCACTCGTTTAAAAACTAGTTGGAAACTGGCAAATGATAATTTGAGACAAGCCAGGAAAAAGCATGCTGCTTATTATAATAAGAAAGCGAAGGATAGGGAGCTTGCTGTAGGGGAAAAGATACTTCTTCTATTGCCCGGCAGCAACAATAAACTTCAGATCGGATGGCAAGGTCCATATACAGTTTTGGAAAAGGTATCCAGAACAAATTATAAGATAGACAAAAAGGGAAAGGAAAAAGTCTATCATGTGAACCTTTTGAAGAAATATCTGGACAGACAAATCCAGGAAGGAACACACCTAATGGCCTTGTCTATCGCAACCGAAATGAAAAATGACCCTCTCACCTCATTTGAATATCCACTGAAAACCAGTGAAACGTTTGCACAGGTGAAGATCAGTAATCACCTGACAAAAGGACAGAGGGAGAAGGTTCAACAGGTCCTTGAGAAACATACAGATGTGTTAACGGATAAACCGGGGCACACAAATTTGTTGGAATATGATATGAAACTACTAGACCCAGCACCCATCTGTATGAGGCCCTATTCTATTCCTTTCGCTAAGGAAAAAGCTTTGAAAGAGGAAATAGATTATTTGTTACAAGAAGGAGTTATTTCTCACGGTGAGTCTCCTTATAGTTCCTGTGTGGTTTTGTTGCGGAAACCATCGGGAGAACATAGACTGTGCATATATTACAGGAAACTGAATGCTGTCACAGAAGGTCAGGTGGATCCATTACCTGATATTACTCAACTATTTGCCAGGCTGAACAAGGCAAAATATTTTTCTAAGGTGGATCTTAGCAAAGGCTATTACCAAATTCCAGTAAAGCCTGAGGTTCGACCTTATTTAGCCTTTAGCACCTCGGAAGGTCATTATGAGTTCAACATGTTACCGTTTGGGTTGAAAAATGCCCCGAGTGTGTTTTCTAGGATGATGCGAAAATTGTTGGATCCCCTGAAAAATCCATGTATTTCGAATTTTATGGATGATATCCTCATTGCTACGGAAACATTTGAGGAACACGTTACCTCTTTGAATATGCTGTTTGATAGACTCAGAGAGACTAACTTGATCGCTAGACCAACAAAATGTTGTATTGGTTGTAAAGAGTTGGAATTCTTGGGACATACCGTACATCAGGGTAGCATGGTCGCTTATGCAAGCCGCAAGTTGAACAAGGCGGAAAAAAAAATTATTCAACAAGTGAAAAGGAATGTCTAGCTTTGATATGAGCTATAAAAAAAATTCCAGATTTATCTATATGGCAGGACATTTGTGGTCCAAACGGATCATTCACCTCTCGTATTCCTGTCACAAGCCAAGCATGAAAATTCCAGATTATTGAGATGGTCATTATTATTACAGCCATACTCATTTCTGATTGAATATATTCCTGGCCCTCAGAACGTCGGTGCAGACTTTTTGAGTAGACATCCTTATGGTGAAGATCAGAAAAACGCGTAAGACTTCATTTGAGCTACGTTATCTCGCAGATTATAACCTGCAAATGAATGCATGTTTTAGGACGGGGGGTGTTTAGTAAAATCTGCGAGATAATCGCTCATTTCAGTAAGATTTTAGTCCTATGATAATAAATAACCCCGCCCGTATGTGTCTGACTATAAGCATCTCACACGCCCGCATCGCGCTGAATTTTGTGCCATGGTAATGCTTAGAAACGATCCCGCCGTATAGGCCTACTCGATTTCCTTGTGACGTACAAAACATTTTTAACATTTTGTCCGATCTGATAGAGACTGCGGCAAGACTTATAATTAACGATCTTCCAGAAGTGTGCCGCCAAGTTACTGTCTGAATTAACGTAATACTTTAACTTTAACGCCTCTAATAGTAGTAATCCTTACTTTTTTTTTCTAGTGTAACACGAGACAACAGTAATAATTAACGCCAATTCTAACACCCGCCGTGCAAAACCCCGCTTCGCTTGACACGCTGTGGGATTGGCCCGATGATATATACACACAGACAGTTTAAATTCTCGCCAAGTAATGTTTTTCTGACGTCACTCAAACAAGTTAGTTATTTGAATAAAAATGCTAGAGATAGATGAGAGGGGGAAGATGGCCGACTTGTGTAAAATTTTTTATTTCACGATTGACAGTGACAACATTGAAAATCTAAACCATAATGAAACTGACCATAAAAATCATATGGTAGTATAGCTTAGAGTCCCCTGAGCAAAAATGTGTTTTTAAAAATATGGTAGTACAAGTATTAGCCAAGTTATTGAGAAAATACTAAATGTCTAGTAACACTAAGACGGACAGACTGTGGTTCCTGCTTGTTTTTTCATAACGTTAGTGGGGACGCCAGCTTAAAAAGAGGCATGGTAGTAATTTAAATTCTGTTAGTTGGGATAGGAGTGAAAGGGGAGAGATTGGAAAAATGTAACCAAAACTAAACATCTTTTTGTATTGGTATAACTAACGCATACTGACTGTAGTGAAATTGACAGAGATACAACGGTAAAATCCCTCCAAAGATAACATTTAAGGATAAAAACATAATGCGTAGGCTGCTGATGTACATGATCGCCTAGACCGCGGGTCATCATCCTCCATAATAATTGACTTGCTAGACAGGAGGGGAACGGCGGATCAAAAAAAAGAAAAAAAAAATATGACTGGAAAGGCTAAGGAGACGCAATTGGGGGGGAAACGGAGAAAAGTCACGTTTCTCAAGTTGACATAAAAAGTAAGCAACTCCACAGAAGGGACCTTAGATATAATACGCCACAGTCATTTATTGGACGCTTTTGCGATACCAAGCTTTTGATTTGAATGGAGCGGTAAAACGCAGATGTTGGGAATATTACAAAAATTAAAAAGTAATTTTTTCTTAATATTAATGTTAGGAATATAAAAATTAGCTGGCCGGATGGCCTATTCTGAGCAGTGAACTAAGATGGTCTTAATTTTACAAACGGATAGATAATATTGACGATAATGACAAAAGACAGTGTAGTTCACATCATCGACAGACTGTGTTGAATAAAAAAGTGTCGCAATTTGCACACAAAAACACGACCTTGGATGCAGGTGTTCAAATCTACGTGGTATGGAGGAAAGGGGATATTGTGGTGGCTGTGTCTAAATATAACTTTTAACGACAAAATTTTGGAGGGGAGAGAAAGGTTGGTTCAAAAAACAAGCACATTTTTTTTAGAAACACAAGTAGAGACGGACAGACTAACAGATAAACATCCATACTTGACTGAAGCATGACTGAAATGACTTTATGGTAGGAAATTTGAAATTTAAAAATAACCTAGGCAGTGATTGGCCACAGACAATCATATCATTAGCGCTCAGACGCGAAAGTGGGGCCATTCTTCAATAGTTGTTCAGTGATAGACACAGATTCTAAAGTGTGGTGATTCCATATGAAAGCAAGTGAAATAAATTTAGGGACGCCATACTATAGCCAGCAGCTCAGCTGAGTTTTGCTAGCAATTCTGTGTTATTTATTCATAATCTGGTAAGATTGAAATTATTTCCTTATATATTTTGAATATTGTTTCATGTTCGAGTGATTTGATACTGCCATATCGAAATCTAGCCTTACAAACAAGTAGGGATTTGCTCTAGACCCCCCGCCCTAGTCAGGGTCTAGGGACCAACAATGTACATAAACTCCAGCAAGGATTATGCAAGACAGATCAAGTGTTGAGAATAATGATACATATTACCTATCCTCTTTTAGGGCCGAAAACTAATAAACATTTTTCAGGATCTATGGTCTGGGAGGATCTATCTGTGGGACCACCTGATTTCAGCACCAGAGCGACAACTACCAGATGAGTGAGCCTCTGGTCTGCTGGACTTTCACCAACGCCCTTTAGTTACTAAGAACCCCATAAAGATTCCCACCATTTTCTGGACACTGTGTAGTCAATATAGACAGGTGTGATGAGGCCACCCCAACAGCACAAACAGTACTATCCTCCCAAGTAGATGAATACTAGAACATTTTAATAAAACTAACTAGTATAGTACATATATATGTACACTATTGCATTTATGATATAATATTCTATGCATTTCTTTTCATAATCTCTAAATCCTTTTAAGTTCTGGTCAACCTAAAAAATTGACACAGAACAAAATAAATGTAATATACTTATATCAAAAAATTTTACACACGTGAGTTAGTTCAGTGTATTTTAACATTTATTAATATTATTAGTCTTGTTAATATCTGTGGGTATATTTATAATCCATTACACCACACTACATATCATAACCCTAGACACTTTACGTAGCCACATTCATTAAAAAAAAAAAAATTAAGTGTGAGGTCGTAGTGGTAGCAAGAAAGGCCTTCTGACAATTCACCACTACATTTTATCTCAGGAGCCTTCACAGCTGGCCTCATACAATTTACATTTAGTAATAACACCATCATACAATACCATCAAACACCACTACAATATTGGGGTCTTGTCCAGGGATAATTAGCCCAACAGTAATATTAGGATCTCCTGGTGGGAGAAATAAAAGTAGGGAAATAAATTGTAAAATTTCCCTTAAAATTAAAAGTGTCCCTGCAGATAAAAGTTGGTGAATCTTCACAGCCAGTAATAATTAATTAGTTAACTGGTTAGTTAGAATTAGTTAGACTATAGTCATAAGAAGTACTTAGTGTATTTACTGGTTAGAGATTTAGCTTGTATATTATTATATTGTCTAAAAAGTATGGCGGAGCTGGCAAAATTTAGATCAGCTGCTGTGCTCACCGCGAAGGAGATGGGAATGGATGGTCAAATTTTAATTCAATACGTAACGACTGAATGTGATAAATATATTGAACGGGAAGAAAGGAGGTTAGTTGAAGAGAAGAGGTTAGAGGCTGATAGAGAAATTAAGAGGCTGCAGATTGAGGCAGAAGAAAAACGACAGCAAAGGGAGGCAGAAGAAAAATGACAGCAAAGGGAGGCAGAAGAAAAAAGGTTGACTGCCGAAAGGGAGGCAGAAGATAGAAGGTTGCAGAGGGAGCACGAATTACGACTAAGGGAGCTGGAATTACAAGGCCCGGCTCCTGAAAATGGTGCCAGCCCTTTTGCCTCAGATGCTACGCCCAGTCTGGGAGCCTCAAACTCAGCTATGGGGTTTCATTTAGACCATTTTGTTGAGAAAGACGATGACATAGAGGGGTACCTAGGACGTTTTGAGTTATTAGCTACTACATATGGGTTAGAGAGAGAGAGGTGGAGTTTAAAGCTATCACAGGGATTGAGGGGTACTTCTTATGAAGTATTTGCTAAAATGAACAGGGAAGACCAAGACAATTATGACATGTTAAAGCAGGCTTTGTTATTAAGGTACGAGAAGAATGGTGAATTTTATCGTAAGAAATTTAGAAATGCCAAACTGTTGTCTGGGGAGACATACCACCAATTCTCTGCTAGACTAGAAACCTATTTGGAGAAATGGACGGCTCTGGGGAAGACCCAAGATCTTAAAGAAATGATCATGATTGAGCAATTGAGAGAGTCCATGGCTCCAGACATGAGAAAATTTCTCATGGAACAAGGTGCAGAGAAGTTGGGGGAAATTTTAAATGTTGCTGAGAGGTATCAGGCAGCCCAGGCAGAGGTAAGTGGTGCTAAGAAGAAGCACATAGACAATTTTAAAGCTCCACAGCAATTTAATAAATTTGATAATAGAGAGCAGGGAAATAAAGGTAGGACAAACTTTGAGCGGCCAAGAAATGACTATCGCGACAGAAACTCACAGTTCAATGACCAAAAGTTCAATGAAAGAAAACCGTTGAACCAAGGAAAAAGATGGTGTAAATGGTGCAAGAAGGATAACCATAACACCGAATTTTGTAGAAGGAAACCTTCAAACATTGCTGCAATGAAGTCGGGGACGCAAAGATTAAAGGTTAATCCTAAGGGACAACAGGAACCTTATCACCCCCCAGTTTGTGAGGATGTTATTTGTAATGGGGTCACCATAAGGTGCCTTTATGATACAGGTTTGGATTATGATTCAGTTGTGAAGTCTAGCCTAGTGGACCCAAGTCAGTATACCACAGAAACAGTGGAAATACAAGGGCGACTAAGGACATACCACTCATGACACTTCCCATCGCAAGGATAACGGTGAAAACTCGCTATGTGGAAGGAGAAATCAGAGCAGCAGTGATAGATGAACCAATCTACCCTCTGATATTGGGGTGTAGATACGTCTTCTTGGGGAATCCCGAGAAACCTGTGATAATGGCGACAGTGCAGACCAGGTCACAGAAGAAGGAGGAAGAAGGTGAACCTATAAATGCTCATCCAGAGGAGATGAGGAAGGCGCAGGCTGAGGATAGGACACTCAAGCCCTGTTTTAAAAAATTGCCCAAATGCCACACACCTCCGAGCAAGGGGGAATATTTCATGAAGAACAAACTCTTATACAGGAAGGCCGGAACTGGAACAAATGGTCACAACCAGCTGGTTCTTCCCACTTCATATAGAGATAAAGTGATGGAACTCGGGCATGCGATTCCCTTCAGTGGTCACATGGGGATCAGCGCCACAGGACAGCGTATAGCTTGTCATTACTTCTGGCCAGGGATAACGGAGGATATAAAAAGATATGTCAAATCCTGCCCAGAATGTCAAAGGGTAGCTCCAAAGCACTGGACTGCTCCTGCAACTCTAGGGGAAATGCCCATAGTGGGAACACCTTTTGAGAGGGTTGCAGTGGATATTGTAGGACCTCTCACTCGGACCAAGAGGAGGAACAGTTACATCCTTACTCTGGTGGACACTTGTTCTATGTGGGGAGAGGCGGTAGCCCTGCCATCAATTGATTCAAAACATGTAGCAGAGGCACTACTTACAATATTTACCCGATTAGGATTCCCGCATCAAATCTTGACGGATAATGGATCTCAGTTCAAGGGGAAACTAACGGAAGAAGTTTTTAAGCTATTTCAAGCCAGGCACTTTCATTGTAGTCCGTACCATCCACAAGGGAACGGCCAGGTAGAGAGGTTCAATGGGACTCTCATTTCTATCCTGAGAAAGCTGGCACACGAAAAACCGGATCTGTGGGATCAATTCCTGCCCTCCGCATTGTTTGCGTACCGGGAGGTACCACATAGTTCAACCGGGATGGCTCCCGCAACTCTGCTATTTGGGAGGCCAATAAAAGGTCCTTTAGAAGCTTTATTAAGGACCTGGACAGATGAGAAGGCGGAAGAGACTGTTACCTCATCGTATCAATATGTGAACGAACTGACCACTCGTTTGAAAGCTGGATGGAAACTGGCAAATGATAATTTGAAACAAGCCAGGAAGAAACATGCAGCATATTTTAATAGGAAGGCAAAGGACAGGGAACTGGCAGTCGGAGAGAAGGTGCTGCTTCTACTACCCGGAAGCCAGAATAAATTACAAATTGGTTGGCAAGGTCCATATACGGTTCTAGAGAAGGTGTCTAGAACAAACTATAAAATTGACAAAAAGGGGAAGGAAAAAGTTTATCATGTAAACCTGTTAAAGAAGTATCTGGACAGACCACTCCAGGAAAGCACCCCCTTATTGACCTTGGCTATTGCAACCCAGATGCAAAAAGAACCACTCACCTCACATGAATACCCATTACATCCTTGTGAAACAGCAGCACAGGTAAAAGTCAGTAAGCACCTGACTAAAAACCAGAGGGAGAGAGTTCAAAAGGTTCTGGAGGAACATACAGATGTATTAACAGATAAACCAGGCCATACAAATTTGCTACAGTATGACATGAAACTGGTAGACTCAAACCCAATCTGTATGAGAGCCTATTCTATTCCGTTCGCGAAGGAGAAGGCATTGAAGGAAGAAATAGAGTATTTGTTGAAGGAGGGATTATTTCGCACAGTGAATCATCTTTTAGTTCTAGTGTCGTTTTGTTGAGAAAACCGTCTGGGGAACACAGATTGTGCATAGATTACAGGAAACTGAATGCTGTCACAGAAGGACAAGTGGATCCATTACCAGACACAAAACAGTTATTTGCCAGACTGAACAAGGCAAAATACTTTTCAAAGTGGGATCTTAGTAAAGGCTATTACCAGATCCCAGTGAAGCCTGAAGTGAGACCTTATTTGGCTTTTAGCACTTCGGATGGACATTATGAATTCAATATGCTACCATTCGGACTGAAAAATGCTCCGAGTGTGTTTTCAAGGATGATGCGAAAATTGTTGGATCCCCTGAATAACCCATGTATCACAAATTTCATGGATGATATTCTCGTCGCCACAGAGACATTTGAAGAACACATTGAAGCTCTGGAGATGTTGTTTGATAGACTTCGGGAGGCGAACTTGACTGCTAGGCCAACAAAATGTTGTATTGGATGCAAAGAGTTGGAATTCTTGGGACACACTGTATATCAGGGTAATATGACCCCTGATCCTAAGAACTTGGAAAAACTGCAGAGAGCACCTAGGCCGCAAACAAAAAAGGACGTGCGATCATTTGTGTCGTTATGCGGATTTTATCAGAAATACATCAAGAATTTTAACGCTATTTGTGCTCCTCTGACTGATCTGACTCGCAAGGGACTTCCAGATAAAATTATTTGGACTGCACAATGTGAACTAGCATTTCAAGAGTTAAAGGAAAAACTCACTAGCAAGCCTATTCTCAAACTGCCTGATTTGACACAGGACTTTGTCTTAAGAACCGATGCAAGTAATGTAGGACTAGGAGGGGCTTTGTTGCAAAGATCATCTTCACCTGATGGGGAACTTAAACCAGTCGCTTATGCAAGCCGCAAATTGAATAAGGCGGAACAAGGATACTCCACAAGCGAAAAGGAATGTTTAGCATTAATCTGGGCAATAAAGAAGTTTCAAATCTATCTGTATGGTAGGACATTTGTGGTGGAGACGGACCATCAGCCTCTCGTGTTCTTGTCTCAGGCTAAGCATGAAAACGCAAGATTGCTGAGGTGGTCTTTATTGCTTCAACCTTATCAGTTTAGTATCCAATATATCCCAGGCAAATTGAATGTCGGTGCAGATTTCCTCAGTCGGCACCCCTGTGATCAAAATTAGAGTAGTGGCAGACGTGAGGAGTAATTTTACCTATGTGTATCGCTGGTTTTGGAACTTGCCATAGGCATGTTTTCAAGTGGGGAGATGTGTAGTGAAATTGACAGAGATACAACGGTAAAATCCCTCCAAAGATAACATTTAAGGATAAAAACATAATGCGTAGGCTGCTGATGTACATGATCGCCTAGACCGCGGGTCATCATCCTCCATAATAATTGACTTGCTAGACAGGAGGGGAACGGCGGATCAAAAAGAAAAAAATATATGACTGGAAAGGCTAAGGAGACGCAATTGGGGGGGAAACGGAGAAAAGTCACGTTTCCCAAGTTGACATAAAAAGTAAGCAACTCCACAGAAGGGACCTTAGATATAATACGCCACAGTCATTTATTGGACGCTTTTGCGATACCAAGCTTTTGATTTGAATGGAGCGGTAAAACGCAGATGTTAGGAATATTACAAAAATTAAAAAGTAATTTTTTCTTAATATTAATGTTAGGAATATAAAAATTAGCTGGCCGGATGGCCTATTCTGAGCAGTGAACTAAGATGGTCTTAATTTTACAAACGGATAGATAATATTGAAGATAATGACAAAAGACAGTGTAGTTCACATCATCGACAGACTGTGTTGAATAAAAAAGTGTCGCAATTTGCACACAAAAACACGACCTTGGACGCAGGTGTTCAAATCTACGTGGTATTGAGGATAGGGGTTTTGGGTGGTGGCTGTGTCTAAATATAACTTTTAACGACAAAATTTTGGAGGGGAGAGAAAGGTTGGTTCAAAAAACAAGCACATTTTTTTTAGAAACACAAGTAGAGACGGACAGACTAACAGATAACCATCCATACTTGACTGAAGCATGACTGAAATGACTTTATGGTAGGAAATTTGAAATTTAAAATAACCTAGGCAGTGATTGGCCACAGACAATCATATCATTAGCGCTCAGACGCGAAAGTGGGGCCATTCTTCAATAGTTGTTCAGTGATAGACACAGATTTTAAAGTGTGGTGATTCCATATGAAAGCAAGTGAAATAAATTTAGGGACGCCATACTATAGCCAGCAGCTCAGCTGAGTTTTGCTAGCAATTCTGTGTTATTTATTCATAATCTGGTAAGATTGAAATTATTTCCTTATATATTTTGAATATTGTTTCATGTTCGAGTGATTTGATACTGCCATATCGAAATCTAGCCTTACAAACAAGTAGGGATTTGCTCTAGACCCCCCGCCCTAGTCAGGGTCTAGGGACCAACAATGTACATAAACTCCAGCAAGGATTATGCAAGACAGATCAAGTGTTGAGAATAATGATACATATTACCTATCCTCTTTTAGGGCCGAAAACTAATAAACATTTTTCAGGATCTATAGTCTGGGAGGATCTATCTGATGTAAAACCACCATGGTAAATGTGCTGTTTGGTCAGAGAGATCTGACCTGTCTGTATGATGTGGTTGTTGTGTCACTGTTGTGTCCAGACGTGGGTAGAGAATAGATTTTGACACATGGCCCATACTTTGATTGCAGAGCTGCGAGTTTCTGTCGTCAACAAAGCAGGGTCTATTCAGTTGGTGACTTTACTCGAGTGTATCTGTGCAGTATTTGTGACAGAGACCACCATTATTGCCCGCCAGCACGGAGAGGTGGGACCACCTGATTTCAGCACCAGAGCGACAACTACCAGATGAGTGAGCCTCTGGTCTGCTGGACTTTCACCAACGCCCTTTAGTTACTAAGAACCCCATAAAGATTCCCACCATTTTCTGGACACTGTGTAGTCAATATAGACAGGTGTGATGAGGCCACCCCAACAGCACAAACAGTACTATCCTCCCAAGTAGATGAATACTAGAACATTTTAATAAAACTAACTAGTATAGTACATATATATGTACACTATTGCATTTATGATATAATATTCTATGCATTTCTTTTCATAATCTCTAAATCCTTTTAAGTTCTGGTCAACCTAAAAAATTGACACAGAACAAAATAAATGTAATATACTTATATCAAAAAATTTTACACACGTGAGTTAGTTCAGTGTATTTTAACATTTATTAATATTATTAGTCTTGTTAATATCTGTGGGTATATTTATAATCCATTACACCACACTACATATCATAACCCTAGACACTTTACGTAGCCACATTCATCAAAAAAAAAATTAAGTGTGAGGTCGTAGTGGTAGCAAGAAAGGCCTTCTGACAATTCACCCCTACATTTTATCTCAGGAGCCTTCACAGCTGGCCTCATACAATTTACATTTAGTAATAACACCATCATACAATACCATCAAACACCACTACACTGACCAATCGACTACCAGACACAGAGTTGTTTGGAATTTTTTTTTTTTTTTTTTTTCAAAAACTACATTTGAATTCTGGTAGTCGCAAGTTTTCCATTGGCCAGTACTAATAGATATTAGCAAAAAGCTTTCACTGCTCATCGCCAGTTGACAAAAACTTTTTCTATCAAATACGCTGAGATCAGCTGTGTTAAATTTAAAATAAAGAATTAATTCGCAGTCTGGGCAGTGCAGAGAAAAACTGAGGCCATTCTTTGCAAGTCAGCGTTATTTGTTACTATTTCTTGAAATTGTGGTAAGAATGCTTTATGTATTAATATGTTTATTACAACTGCCAAAGTTAGATACTGCTATTGGGAAAAGTGAAGGACATGCCGGGAGCAGACATTGTTGAGTCCTCACATTGAACTGTATCTAACTGTGGTATATTGTCATGATTTTGTTTTAATATTATTGTATTAGAATATGTTAGTAAGCCTCCGTGTTCCTTGAACACTGTTCAACATGCCTGGAGCGTTTATAATTTAAAAACAAAAAGAAGAGCAAATCATACAAAAGGAAATGTGGTTACTCCACGTTATGGTATTGAGGAAAACTATGTAAAAGTACAGTGGCGTATCTGCCATAGGGACCTGAGGTGTGGTCACAGCAAGGTGTGAGTCATATAAAATTAGGGGCGAGGGCACTGTCGCAGATATATTTCACAGAAGGTGAAGTCGTATGGGGAGGATGTGGAAGGATGCACATCGACCTTTAGACACTAGTTTTCACAGAGGTGAGCTAGTGTTGAGGGAAAGAGTTAACAGAAGGGCACAGGTTGGTGTCAGTGATTCTCTCACCTTTTAGACTACCAACTCTTGTATTTTTCTGGCGACGACTAACTCTTTCTTACTCAAATCTTTTTGAAGATGAACTAGTAGTAACAAGTAATACAAAGAGGGTTGAGAATGTTTTTCTGAACAGAACATACAATCTACTAAGTCAAACTCAGAATGATGGTGAGTTACAGAATGTCCATAATTACTTTAATTACAGTAGAAATATAAAAATCAATGTTGACATGTACTTTGAAAAAAAGAAATACTAGGAAATTTAGAACTGTCAGAGTCTTTGGTTCAGATAAGAATAAGAGGCTATTTTCCTCACTGACGAAAGTTTATTCCTATGGCTATTTCTTGGATAAGTGAATTCTGATTTTGGTCTGGGTTTTACGTAGACTTATCTGCTTGGACTTCTCCTGGGCGTCACAGTAGGTAGGAATTACCAACTGGATAAGGTGATTCAGTTGAGCAACAGTCCAAGAGATGACTAGGCTTTCCGTTAACCTGGTTCTGCAGTTAGGTTATGATGTTCAGGTGCTGACGAGGTGTTGACTGCTTAAATCGGTAGACTGATCATATGCTGTAGACTGATCAGGGTTGCTGACTTGTGATCACCGCTAGAGGGTTTGAGATGTAAGCACTAGTTCTCTCTGTAGCATAGAGCAACTAGGCGGTTTACTCGCAACAATTTACAGCAATCAAAATCCAGAAACTGGCTAGGATTCTGCAACTGGGCTGTGGAAGACAATACAGGCAATCAATCTTCTGTTTGTTTTACAGATATATTAACTACAGCCACTCTGGACATTTCGTCTCAGAATGGTGCCTAATAATATATTTACCTGAAACCGTAACGTCAGTCTTTTCCTTTAAAGGCGACTGTCCATTTGTTTACAAATTCCTGTCTAGCGGTAGTCTCACACTGGTCAGATCAATCAGGTCAGCCTTTGTACAAGCATACGCCTGGCCGTGTGCGTCCATGCGTGACTGCATTGGAGGAATGCTATTTCATTCACTCGTTCCTTGAACAACATGGTTCTTCTCTCGTTCACAACAGCTTTCTCAAAATCATTAGAATGTAGTACTTTCAGATATCATCCAGTACTTACATCATTATAATGCATTAATAACATTCATAATACATAAATGCAAATAACTATCAATCTAATGTAAAGAATTAAAACCACAATATTTAGTATTTCACACTTTACATCCATTAACTAATCCCTTGATATTAGAGTTAGCTAATTAAGCGAATACTGAGAGTTTGCTTACCGCTCAGGACTTATCCACAGCTTAAGAAATAGAACGTTAGTAGCGTTTACTCAATCAATCACATATACTTGTAGGTATGAGGTAAGTTGATGCTTCTATTCTATAACTTATAAGCGTGCGTTGTCTCCCAACGGTTAATCAGCAAGTGATCTTAAAACTCAGCATTCGTTCGCATGAAGTTAAAACATTTTCGTTCCCACGTCCAGAGTTAATTATTTCCCGTCTCTCGTTTAGACACGTACGGTACCAAGATTTATCGTGGCGGTCTCCATTTGACCACTGAACACCGAAATATGATACTCTGGGAACCACTGGTCGTTTCGACTAAGCGAATAAATCGTATAGACGTCCCTAAAGAAATAACGTCTAATGCCTTTGTAGAAGATAGTATTTGGATAGTATGACAGGACTATTAGTGAAGACTTGAAAACCAGCTAAAGAAACGATCGCAGGTGCAAATATTTCCGTAGAGAAAACAGACAAAATGTGAAGGAATAGAAAAGTAAGGAATTTTAAAATAATCTAGACAAAACCTTCGAGCACTCTGTGACAGGCACCTGTATGCACGCGAGACTGACCCCATACCACCATAAGTAAATAATAATAATAAAGTGTGATCAGATATAAAAAGGCCAGGGTGTCCTTTTATTGCAGAGGTTTTATTTCCTGTTACCAGACGGTGACAGGAAACCTGATGAGTGAGTGTAACGCCAACAAGTCTCCGGTAAAACGTTTATGCTGTCAGCAGATAGCTGGAGGAGTTTGTGTGTGCTGAGATATCTATATTGTCTGCAACGACATACTGAATTATCTTTCTACAAAGAATCCCAGGTGATGTGTTAGCATCTGGGTATATCTGACACTTCAATTTTAATAAACTTTGATATTTTCAATCATACCCAGGATGTTATGGGGCGTGATGAAACTACAGCCCCTCCTAACAAGTGACAAACACTATTAGATAATAAAGTTGTAATCTGTGAATACACCAACAGGAGAGATAGAGTGACTTTATACTTATTGGACAAAAAGTCCACACATTTTAGTTAATCTTTTTTATGTAAACTATCTTTTCCTCATTTTCAAAGACCTGTCCAAAAGAGATGGCGGGACAGGCAGATTAAATTGTAAAAAGAAAATATTCTATTTTAAAGAAAAACCTTAACCACTGTTTTCTTCAGTTCCTTATAGTGAGTTAAAGTGTTTTGTGTTTATGTACCATCATTTTCATTTCTCCCTGTAGTGGATTTTGATGGTACTGTATGGTTGTGATATTACCTAGTGTGATGCATGAGGTCAGCTGTGAAGGCTCCTGAGATAAATGTAGCTGTGAATTTACAGAAGGCCCTTCTTGCTACCACTTACGACCTCATACATATCTTTTTTTACTAATGAATGTGGCTACGTTAAAAATCTAGGGTACTGAAATGTAAGGTGTTGTATTAGTATATACAAACACACACACAGATATTTAATAAGTCTAATAATATTAATAAAATTTATAACACACTGAACTAACTCAAGCTGTTTAAAATTTTGATATTAAATTTTCTTTAAGTTTATTTGTTCTGAACCAAGGTTTTATTTTGGTCAGAACATATGAAAGGTTTTGAAATTATGAATGAAATGCATGAATATATGGCATAATAAATGAAAGGTGTGTACATATGAATTTTACAAGACTAGTTAATATTACTACTGTTTATATTTGTAATTTATCTGGGAGAACGATTAATGGATGTGCTGTTGGGGTGGCTTCATCACTCCCAGTCTATGACTACCAAACATTGTCCATTTACTGATGGGAAAAATACAAGTTTATTTCCCAACATGGTATGTTCTAGTTGATGGGAATATAATTGGGTGTTAGTTATTAAATAAGTTGGTGAATGTCCAGCAGGCCAGACGCTCACGTATCTTTGACTGAGTAGTTCTGGTGCTGGAATCTGGTGGCCCCACCTCTCCGTGCTTGGGGGCAATATAGGCTGCTCTGCCAAAATTTTAGACTGCACGGGTCCACACTTGTATTTTTCAACATAGCATTTGACACCACTTTGGTGCCAAATAAAAAACTCACAGTTCTGAAATAAAAGTATTGGGTCATGTGTCAGAACTCTACCTCCTGAGCCACTTCTACACTCAACACTACACAACAACACTACATAGACGGGGTCAGATCTCTCTGACCATACAGCACATCTTACCAAGTTGGTTTCACATAGTATAAGTTCCCCAAGACTACATATTCTGAAATATGTTCATTAACTTCCTGCCATTGAATAGGATAGGTGATATGTTCCACTGATCTCAACACTTGATCCGCCCTTCATAATCCTTGCTGGCGTTTATGTATTTTGTTTGTCTCTAGACCCTGAACTGGGGCTGGGGATCTAGAGCGAATCCTTACTTGTTGTAAGGGATAGATTATGATATGGCAGTATCAAATCACTCGAAACATTAAACAATATTAAAATATACAAAGAAATACTTTCTGTCTTACCAGAATTATGAATAGAGAACACAGTTATATGCTAGCAAAACTCAGCTGAGCTGCTGGCTCTAGTATGGCGTCCCTCTAAATATTGCAATTAGCTTCTGGGAATCACACCACTGAAGAATTACTGTGTCTACTACTGGACAACTTATGATGAATGGCAAAATTGCGCGTCTGAGCGCCGATAATATGTTTATCTGTGGCCAATCACCACCTTTTTTCCTTTTCAAATTTCAAACCTCCTACCAAAAGTCAATTCAGTCATACCTCAGTCAAGTATGTATTATTGTCTGTTGGTCCGTCTGTCTCTACTTGCGTTTTTTACAAAAACACACTTGTTTATACATGCATTTCCTACATGAATCTGCCTCTAGAGTTATTTTTAGCCACAGCTTTCCACTAATTCCCCTTCTCCTTCATTCATCTAGATTTTAGCACTTGAGTCTCAAGGCCGCAATTTTTGAAAATTTAGTGACATATTTTTTTTTCAATGCAGTCGCTCGCTGATATGAACAACACAGTCTTTTGTCAATATCTTCATTATTATCTATCCGTCTGTATAAATGAAAGCATATTATTTCTCTGCTCAAGATGGGCCATCCGGCCAGCTAGGTTTTATATTCCTAACATTATTATTAAGAAAAAGTTACTTTTCAAGGTTAGTTTTTTTTTTTTTTTTTGAAATATGTTCGAGCATCTTCTGTAATGCGTTTGCCGCTGAATTCAAATAAAGGACTAAGTATCGCAAAAGCGTCCAAGAAATGACTGTTGCGTATAATAGCTAAGGTCCCTTTTGTCAATTTCTTTACCTTGTGTCAACTTGGGGACGTGAATTTTTTTTTCCTTTCCCCACCAATTGCGTCTTTTTAGCCTTGCTAGTTTCAAGCACGTGTTCAGTCATATGTTCTTTTGATCTCCGTTCTCATCCCGTCCAAAGGGTAAACGTTTTGCCTTCACGTCTAGCAAGTTAGTTTCCATGGCGGGTGGTGACCCGCGGCATGGGCGATCATGTCTTCTAGTAGCTTACGCATTATTTTTATCCCTACATTTTATCTTTGGAGATATTTTAACGTTGTATCACGGTTAATTTTATCACACATCTCCCCACTTGAAAACATGCCTACGGCAAGTTCCAAAACCAGTGATACACATAGATAAAATTACTCCTCACGCCTGCCACTACTCTAATTTTGATCACAGGGGTGCCGACTGAGGAAATCTGCACCGACATTCAATTTGCCTGGGATATATTGGATACTAAACTGATAAGGTTGAAGCAATAAAGACCACCTCAGCAATCTTGCGTTTTCATGCTTAGCCTGAGATAAGAATACGAGGGGCTGATGATCCGTCTGGACCACATAAGTCCTACCATACAGATAGATTTGAAACTTCTTTATTGCCCATATTAACGCTAAACATTCTTTTTCGCTTGTGGAATATCCTTGCTCCGCTTTATTCAATTTGCGGCTTGCATAAGCGACTGGGTTCAATTCCCCATCAGGTGAAGATGATCTTTGCAACAAAGCCGCCCCGAGTCCTACATTACATGCATCTGTTCTTACGACAACGTCCTGTGTCAAATCAGGCAGTTTGAGAATAGGCTTGCTAGTGAGTTTGTCCTTTAAGTCTTGGAACGCTAATTCACTTTGCGCAGTCCAAATAATTTTATCTGGAAGTCCCTTGCGAGTCAGATCAGTCAGAGGAGCACAAATAGAGTTAAAATCTTTGATGTATTTTTGATAAAATCCGCATAACGACACGAATGATAGCACGTCCTTTTTTGTTTGTGGTCTAGGTGCTCTCTGCAGTTTTTCCAAGTTCTTGGGATCAGGGGTCATGTTACCCTGATATACAGTGTGTCCCAAGAATTCCAACTCTTTGCATCCAATACAACATTTTGTTGGCCTAGCAGTTAAGTTCGCCTCCCTAAGCCTATCAAATAACATTTTTAGAGCGTCAATGTGTTCTTCAAATGTTTCTGTGGCGACGAGAATATCATCCATGAAATTCGTGATACATGGGTTATTCAGGGGATCCAACAATTTGCGCATCATCCTTGAAAATACACTCGGAGCATTTTTCAGTCCGAATGGTAGCATGTTGAATTCATAATGTCCTTCCGATGTGCTAAATGCTAAATAAGGTCTCACTTCAGGCTTCACTGGAATCTGGTAATAGCCTTTACTAAGATCCACCTTTGAAAAGTATTTTGCCTTGTTTAATCTGGCAAATAACTGTTTTGTGTCTGGTAATGGATCCACTTGTCCTTCTGTGACAGCATTCAGTTTCCTGTAATCTATGCACAGTCGGTGTTCCCCAGACGGTTTCCTCAACAAAACGACTTACTTACTTACTTACTTACTTAGTCGTTCCCCTTCTACCGTGAGGTGTAGAGGTTTGGAAGAGAGAGCGCCAGACTATTCTATCGGCTGTCTTCCTCCTGGCCTGGTTCCATTCTAGTCCTCGGTCCTTCAAAGATTGTCTAATGTTGTCCTCCCAGCGTACTCTGGGTCGTCCTCGGGGTCTGGATCCTTGGCTCTTTGTTTCCCATGCTTGTCGTGGTAGCCGATCTTCTCCCATTCTGCAGACATGGCCAAACCATCTTAGTTGGGACTGTTCTACTTGGGTCTGTAGGGGGTGGCATTTTAGGCCTTGACGTATCGTCTGGTTGCGTACCATGTCTCTTCTTGTTACTTCAACCACCTTCCTCAGATACCTCATTTCTGAGGTTTGGATCTGGCTTTTATGGGTTGTAGTCATTGCCCATGACTCGCATCCATATGTCAAGACTGGGACATAGGTGGAGCGGTATACAGCCATCTTCGTTTTCTTACCAACCTCTCTCTTGCTGAGGAATCCTCGATTTATGGCCTGAAAAAGTCTCCCAGCTGCTGCTTTTCGAGTGGCCAACTCTTCTTTGATGCCTCCCTTTCGGTCTATAATAGCTCCGAGGTATTTAAAGTGGTCCAACCTGCTCCAGGACCTGTTCTCCCAGCTTAATCTGATGTCTTCTTTCTTCTCGTGATATCACCATGGATTTTGTTTTAGAGCTGCTTATGACCATCCCTCTCTTCTCCAGCTCTTCCTTCCAGACTTGCAGGTTGGATTGGAGATGTGCCTCTGATTTAGCAATCAGGGCAACATCATCAGCAAATGCCAGCTCTGAAATATAGACCTGTCTCATCTTCCAGTACCCCACTGAATACTTTCTTGTTCTCTCCTTACATGCCTTGATGACATCGTCTCCACAATGAGTATGAAGAGGTAAGGTGATAGGATATCACCTTGTCTTACACCAGTGGTGGTCCTGAACTCTTCTGACTTATGGTTTGCTGTCCTCACATAATTTCTGCAAGACTTGTAGAAGCTCTGTATAGCATGAATCAGAGGTGCTGGAATATTCTTCCTTGCCAAACAGTCCCAAAGTTTGCTCCAAGGGACCCCTGTCAAACGCCTTTTCCAGATCTATGAAACAAAGATGGATCTCACTCTTATACTCAAGGGCCTTTTCACTCAGCTGTCTGAGTGTGAAGATTAGGTCTTGAGTACTTCGGTTTGCTCGGAATCCGCACTGGACCTCATCCAATTGTGGCTCAGCTAGGCGTCGGAGTCTCTGCTCTAGGATTCTAGAGTAGATTTTTCCAGGGACACTGAGAAGGGATATGCCTCTATGGTTTCCACACTGTCGGTTGTCACCCTTTTTGAAAATTGGTGTTATGATGGCGATCTCCCAATCCTTTGGTATGGTCTTGTTTCACCATGCTGCCTGTAGGACCCTTAGGAGTAACAGGTCGCCTGATGCTCCCATGTACTTAACCATTTCTGGTGTTATACCATCATGCCCTGCTGCTTTGCCCATCTTGATTTTCTCCAGTGCCACCTTCAGTTCTTCCATCTTTATGTCATCTTCATCACCATTGGTTTCCTCTTCTGTGCTAGTGGTTATCATTTCTGATGTTTGACCTTGCTCACCATCAAGGAGTTCTGAGAAATATTCTTTCCATCTTTCCATTACTTCCTTCGGGGCAGTAAGCAATTTGCCTTGCTTGTCCTTTATAAATTTGAGAGGGCATTGTTTTTCCTTCCTCATGTTCTTTAGGGTCTTATAGAACAATTTCTGGTTTTCTTGTGCATCTTTTTCTAGCTTTTCTCCAAATTCTTCCCAGGACTTCTGTTTTGCTGCTAGCACTTTGTTCTTTACTTCTGTTCTGAGTGTCACATATTCTCTATATTTTTCCATTTGTCCTGTTGTGTTTTTAGCTCCTAAGTATTGTTTCCATGCCATTTTCTTCTCTCTTATTTTCTCTTTGACTTCCTCTGTCCACCAAGGTGTCCTCTTTCTCTGGTTCCCAAGTCGGACTTCACCACATGCTTCTGCAGCAGCTGTCTTTATGATATCCTTGAATTTAATCCAGAGGGTTTCCAAGTCATCAGGTTGTTCTTCTGTGTTGCTCACCGCTGCAGCAATAAGCCCCTGATATCTGGTCTTAATTTCTGGCTCTCTCAGCTTGTAGGTCCTAATGTTCATTTCTCCTGCTCGTTTACTTGGTTTCTTGCGTGATGTTGAGCAGTTCCTAGGCTGAGCAACTCTTTCAGTTGTTCGTTTGATTGTTAGCAGGTAGTGATCACTTCCAATCTCTGGCCCCCTCCAGACTCTTGCATCTCGGGCATATTTGAATGAGCTTCTCCGAACAATGGCATAGTCGATCACTGACTTCTCATTCTTTGTTGGTTCACATCTAGTGTATGCATGTATGCGCTTATGGGGGAACTTTGTGTTTGTAATGATCAGATTCTGCTCACTGCAGAATCTAAGGAGTCGCTTTCCATTGTCATTGAGAGTATCTTCTCCATATCTTCCGATAACTCCACCCCATCTAGCATGGTCATTTCCAACTCTGGCATTAAAATCTCCGAGCATGATAACTTCATCTAGGCAGTCATCCACTGTCCTTTGAAGCAGCTCGAAGAATTCCTCCTTGACCTCTGCTCTCTCATCTCATTTGGCCCATACACTATGACCAGGTTGACTATGGTTTCTCCTTCTTTTAGTTTCACAACCATAATGCGCTCTGAGACAAAGTTCCACCCCTTGATACTATCTTTTTGATTTTGGGCCACAATGCAACCCACACCCCCTTTAGCTCTTTCGGATATGGGTACACCACTGTAGAGCAGCGTGTTGCCATTGAGATCCATGACTCCTTGTCCTTTTTTCTTTGTTTCCGTTATAGCCAGGATTTCTAGTTTTGCTTTCCTCATCTCTTCCACCAGCTCCTCTTCCTTCCCATTTATACTTCTTGTGTTCCATGTTCCATAAGTCGTAGTCCGTAGTCCATTCCAGTTCGTCACCTTTAGAATCAGTCCGGTTTTCTCTCTTGTGTTACTCGTAATCATGGTTTAAAGCAAACAGGTGATTGGCCTGTTGTGCCCAACAAAACGACACTGGAGCTAAAAGATGATTCACTGTGTGAAATAATCCCCTCCTTCAACAAATAATCTATTTCTTCCTTCAATGCCTTCTCCTTCGCGAACGGAATAGAATAGGCTCTCATACAGATTGGGTTTGAGTCTACCAGTTTCATGTCATACTGTAGCAAATTTGTATGGCCTGATTTATCTGTTAATACATCTGTATGTTCCTCCAGAACCTGTTGAACTCTCTCCCTCTGGTTTTTAGTCAGGTGCTTACTGACTTTTACCTGTGCTGCTGTTTCACAAGGATGTAATGGGTATTCATGTGAGGTGAGTGGTTCCTTTTGCATTTGAGTTGCGATAGCCAAGGTCAGTAAGGGGGTGCTTTCCTGGAGTGGTCTGTCCAGATACTTCTTTAACAGGTTTACATGATAAACTTTCTCCTTCCCCTTTTTGTCAATTTTATAGTTTGTCTAGACACCTTCTCTAGAACCGTATATGGACCTTGCCATCCAATTTGTAATTTATTCTGGCTACCGGGTAGTAGAAGCAGCACCTTCTCTCCCACAGCTAGTTCTCTGTCCTTTGCCTTCCTATTAAAATATGCTGCATGTTTCTTCCTGGCTTGTTTCAAATTATCATTTGCCAGTTTCCATCCAGCATTCAAACGAGTGGTCAGTTCGTTCACGTATTGATAAGATGAGGTAACAGTCTCTTCCGCCTTCTCATCTGTCCAGGTCCTTAATAGCGCTTCTAATGGACCTTTTATTGGCCTCCCAAATAGCAGAGTTGCGGGAGCCATCCCGGTTGAACTATGTGGTACCTCCCGATACGCAAACAACGCGGCGGGCAGGAATTGATCCCACAGATCCGGTTTTTCGTGTGCCAGCTTTCTCAGGATAGAAATGAGAGTCCCATTGAACCTCTCTACCTGGCCGTTCCCTTGCGGATGGTACGGACTACAATGAAAGTGTCTGGCTTGAAATAGCTTAAAAACTTCTTCCGTTAGTTTCTCCTTGAACTGAGAGCCATTATCAGTCAAGATTTGATGCGGGAATCCTAATCGGGTGAATATTGTAAGTAGTGCCTCTGCTACATGTTTTGAATCAAATGATGGCAGGGCTACCGCCTCTCCCCACATAGAACAAGTGTCCACCAGAGTAAGGATGTAACTGTTCCTCCTCTTGGTCCGAGTGAGAGGTCCCACAATATCCACTGCAACCCTCTCAAAAGGTGTTCCCACTATGGGCATTTCCCCTAGAGTTGCAGGAGCAGTCCAGTGCTTTGGAGCTACCCTTTGACATTCTGGACAGGATTTGACATATCTTTTTATATCCTCCGTTATCCCTGGCCAGAAGTAATGACAAGCTATACGCTGTCCTGTGGCGCTGATCCCCATGTGACCACTGAAGGGAATCGCATGCCCGAGTTCCATCACTTTATCCCTATATGAAGTGGGAAGAACCAGCTGGTTGTGACCATTTGTTCCAGTTCCGGCCTTCCTGTATAATAGTTTGTTCTTCATAAAATATTCCCCCTTGCTCGGAGGTGTGTGGCATTTGGGCAATTTTTTAAAACATGGCTTGAGTGTCCTATCCTCAGCCTGCGCCTTCCTAATCTCCTCTGGATGAGCATTAATAGGTTCACCTTCTTCCTCCTTCTTCTGTGACCTGGTCTGCACTGTCGCCATGATCACAGGTCTCTCGGGATTCCCCAAGAAGACGTATCTACACCCCAATATCAGAGGGTAGATTGGTTCATCTATCACTGCTGCTCTGATTTCTCCTTCCACATAGCGAGTTTTCACCGTTATCCTTGCGATGGGAAGTGTCATGAGTGGTATGTCTTAGTCGCCCCTTGTATTTCCACTGTTTCTGTGGTATACTGACTTGGGTCCACTAGGCTAGACTTCACAACTGAATCATAATCCAAACCTGTATCATAAAGGCACCTTATGGTGACCCCATTACAAATAACATCCTCACAAACTGGGGGGTGATAAGGTTCCTGCTGTCCATTAGGATTAACCTTTAATCTTTGAGTCCCCGACTTCATTGCAGCAATGTTTGAAGGTTTCCTTCTACAAAATTCGGTGTTATGGTTATCTTTCTTGCACCATTTACACCATCTTTTTCCTTGGTTAAACGGTTTTCTTTCATTGTATTTTTGGTCATTGAACTGTGAGTTTCTGTCTCGATAGTCATTTCTTGGCCGTTCAAAGTTTGTCCTGCCCTTATTACCCTGTTCTCTATTTTCAAATTTATTAAATGGCTGTGGCGCTTTAAATGTTTCTATGTGCTTCTTTTTAGAGCCACTTACCTCTGCCTGGGCTGCCTGATACCTCTCAGCGACATTTAAAACCTCCCCCAACTTCTCTGCACCTTGTTCCATGAGAAATTTTCTCATGTCGGGAGCCATGGACTCTCTCAATTGCTCAATCATGATCATCTCCTTAAGATCTTGGGTCTTCCCCAGAGCCGTCCATTTCTCCAAATAGGTTTCCAGTCTGGCAGAGAATTGGTGGTATGTCTCCCCAGACAACAGTTTGGCATTTCTAAATTTCTTACGATAAAATTCACCATTTTTTTCGTACCTCAATAACAAAGCCTGCTTTAACATGTCATAATTGTCTTGGTCTTCTCTGTTCATTTTTGCGAAGACTTCATAAGAAGTACCTCTCAGTCCCTGTGATAACTTTAAACTCCACCTCTCTCTCTCTAACCCATATGTAGTAGCTAATAACTCAAAACGTCCGAGGTACCCCTCGATGTCATCGTCTTTTTCAACAAAATGGTCTAAATGAAACCCCATAGCTGATGTTGAGGCTCCCAGACTGGGCGTAGCATCTGAGGCAAAAAGGCTGGCACCATTTTCAGGAGCATGGCCTTGTAACTCCAGCTCCCTTAGTCGTAATTCGTGCTCCCTTTGCAACCTTCTATCTTCTGCCTCCCTTTCGGCAGTCAACCTTTTTTGTTCTGCCTCCCTTTCGGCAGTCAATCTTTTTTCTTCTGCTTCCCTTTGCTGTCGTTTTTCTTCTGCCTCAATCTGCAGCCTCTTAGTCTCAGCCTCTAATCTCTTCTCTTCAGCCAACCTTTCAGACTCTAATTTTCTTTCAGCCTCTTTTTCTAATCTTCTTTCTTCCCGTTCAATATACTTATCACATTCAGCCGTTACATATTGAATTAAACCCTGACCATCCATTCCCATATCCCTCGCCGTTAGCACAGCAGCTGATCTGAACTTAGCTAGCTCCGCCATCACACACAATAACAATTATCAAGGTAAAAATCCAACCACTAAACAACTAAAGTAATTCTAATTACTATAGTCTAAAGTAATTCTAATTAGCCAGTTAACTAATTAATTACCACTGGCTGTGAAGATTCACCAACTTTTATTTTCACTTTTAATTTTAAGGGACACTTTTAATTTTTACAATGTGTTCCCCTAATTTAATTCTCCTCCCAGGAGATCCTAATATTACTGTTAAGCTAATTATCCCTGGACAAGAGACCCCAATATATGTAGTGGATTTTGATGGTACTGTATGGTTGTGATATTACCTAGTGTTATGCATGAGGTCAGCTGTGAAGGCTCCTGAGATAAATGTAGCTGTGAATTTACAGAAGGCCCTTCTTGCTACCACTTACGACCTCATACATATCTTTTTTTACTAATGAATGTGGCTACGTTAAAAATCTAGGGTACTGAAATGTAAGGTGTTGTATTAGTATATACAAACACACACACAGATATTTAATAAGTCTAATAATATTAATAAAATTTATAACACACTGAACTAACTCAAGCTGTTTAAAATTTTGATATTTAAATTTTCTTTAAGTTTATTTGTTCTGAACCAAGGTTTTATTTTGGTCAGAACATATGAAAGGTTTTGAAATTATGAATGAAATGCATGAATATATGGCATAATAAATGAAAGGTGTGTACATATGAATTTTACAAGACTAGTTAATATTACTACTGTTTATATTTGTAATTTATCTGGGAGAACGATTAATGGATGTGCTGTTGGGGTGGCTTCATCACTCCCAGTCTATGACTACCAAACATTGTCCATTTACTGATGGGAAAAATACAAGTTTATTTCCCAACATGGTATGTTCTAGTTGATGGGAATATAATTGGGTGTTAGTTATAAATAAGTTGGTGAATGTCCAGCAGGCCAGACGCTCACGTATCTTTGACTGAGTAGTTCTGGTGCTGGAATCTGGTGGCCCCACCTCTCCGTGCTTGGGGGCAATATAGGCTGCTCTGCCAAAATTTTAGACTGCACGGGTCCACACTTGTATTTTTCAACATAGCATTTGACACCACTTTGGTGCCAAATAAAAAACTCACAGTTCTGAAATAAAAATATTGGGTCATGTGTCAGAACTCTACCTCCTGAGCCACTTCTACACTCAACACTACACAACAACACTACATAGACGGGGTCAGATCTCTCTGACCATACAGCACATCTTACCAAGTTGGTTTCACATAGTATAAGTTCCCCAAGACTACATACTCTGAAATATGTTCATTAACTTCCTGCCATTGAATAGGATAGGTGATATGTTCCACTGATCTCAACACTTGATCCGCCCTTCATAATCCTTGCTGGCGTTTATGTATTTTGTTTGTCTCTAGACCCTGAACTGGGGCTGGGGATCTAGAGCGAATCCTTACTTGTTGTAAGGGATAGATTATGATATGGCAGTATCAAATCACTCGAAACATTAAACAATATTAAAATATACAAAGAAATACTTTCAGTCTTACCAGAATTATGAATAGAGAACACAGTTATATGCTAGCAAAACTCAGCTGAGCTGCTGGCTCTAGTATGGCGTCCCTCTAAATATTGCAATTAGCTTCTGGGAATCACACCACTGAAGAATTACTGTGTCTACTACTGGACAACTTATGATGAATGGCAAAATTGCGCGTCTGAGCGCCGATAATATGTTTATCTGTGGCCAATCACCACCTTTTTTCCTTTTCAAATTTCAAACCTCCTACCAAAAGTCAATTCAGTCATACCTCAGTCAAGTATGTATTATTGTCTGTTGGTCCGTCTGTCTCTACTTGCGTTTTTTACAAAAACACACTTGTTTATACATGCATTTCCTAAATGAATCTGCCTCTAGAGTTATTTTTAGCCACAGCTTTCCACTAATTCCCCTTCTCCTTCATTCATCTAGATTTTAGCACTTGAGTCTCAAGGCCGCAATTTTTGAAAATTTAGTGACATATTTTTTTTTCAATGCAGTCGCTCGCTGATATGAACAACACAGTCTTTTGTCAATATCTTCATTATTATCTATCCGTCTGTATAAATGAAAGCATATTATTTCTCTGCTCAAGATGGGCCATCCGGCCAGCTAGGTTTTATATTCCTAACATTATTATTAAGAAAGTTACTTTTCAAGGTTAGTTGTTTTTTTTTTAAAATATGTTCGAGCATCTTCTGTAATGCGTTTGCCGCTGAATTCAAATAAAGGACTAAGTATCGCAAAAGCGTCCAAGAAATGACTGTTGCGTATAATAGCTAAGGTCCCTTTTGTCAATTTCTTTACCTTGTGTCAACTTGGGGATGTGAATTTTTTTTTTTCCTTTCCCCACCAATTGCGTCTTTTTAGCCTTGCTAGTTTCAAGCACGTGTTCAGTCATATTTTCTTTTGATCTCCGTTCTCATCCCGTCCCAATGGTAAACGTTTTGCCTTCACGTCTAGCAAGTTAGTTTCCATGGCGGGTGGTGACCCGCGGCATGGGCGATCATGTCTTCTTGTAGCTTACGCATTATTTTTATCCCTACATTTTATCTTTGGAGATATTTTAACGTTGTATCACGGTTAATTTTATCACACTCCCCTAGACATTAAGTACATCATACACCAGACACTAGAGCCAAAATAGTGGCCGTGTGAGATCTAGGGAGGTAGCGTTAGGTTCCCTGCAAATACATCATTATCATCTATTAGAGTCAGGGGCCTTCATGTGCTTGACCTCACACGGTTAACACAGACACCGATTTCTTTCCTTCTAGGTATAACATCATAACCCCCCCCCCCCTTCCCCAGCAAATTAAACTTGCTACACATGCATTACGCAGCAATATCTACAGCAGCAGAACATTGTGACGATTGATTGGCCTGCCCTATCACCAGACATGTCCCCTATAGAACATCTGTGTGACGAGCTTGAACGCAGAGTCTACAGGCAAGGTTCTCCAGCTAATCTGCAACAGCTCGAAGCTGCTCTTACACGTGAATGGGACTTGATTCCCCGGAATTTCATTCAGAGACTTGTGCGTTCCATGCGGAGCCGCTGCCAAGCTTGTTTGCAAGCACACGGTGGACATATCAGATACTGAGGATAGTGTGAATGAATTTTTTTATTGCTTGCATTTTTGGTTTTCTCTCTTGCCTGCACAGAATGCAATGAATTTCATAACAATCAAATGTACAAATTAATGACCAGCATGGATTCATAGGAAAATGAATAAAGATTCCAAATATGTAAATTTGTAAACACTTATATTTACATTTCACACTCTGTTCCTGGATTATACAGGTGGTGCGTTTTTAATGTACTTCAGTATATTTGACTCGCCTACGGCAGTACCTGCTATATACTTACTTACTTAGTCGTTCCCCTTCTACCGTGAGGTGTAGAGGTTTGGAAGAGAGAGCGCCAGACTATTCTATCAGAGTACCTGCTATATGACTTTCTTTATATTTGTGTGTCTCATATTTATTGTTGTCTTAAATTTACTGTCTGTTTTCTAGACATGTCCTCGATACACATGGAGCACAAATATTGTTTATATTGTAACGTATGACCCAATTGACCTTCCGCAGGTCAATGCCTGCCGCTATACGCGGGTTATATTACTTTCGTAGCTTCAAGTCAAGGACAACTGAACACTGGATGACGTGAATGTTGGTACTTTACACCTCGTTATGTAAAAGCCAGTCATTTAAGTCCTTATTAAAGAAACGGGCCTTTTATTTTCTAAACATAAAAATGACATCAACAGTTCCTCTTTGTTGTGTTAAGCTAGTGGGGTTTTCTGAACATACCTGACAATACCTGCACTAAGTTCTTAGAATTGTTTTATTCTTTTTACCTCTCCCTCCAACTTCTTTCTTCTCTTCCTCTTCTTATTTATCTTCCTTTCTTTCTTCTTCAAATGTATTTTTTTCCCTTACTTCCTATAATTCTACTTTGTATCTCATTCCTCAGAGCTTCGGACTTGTACGTTTCTTAACTTCAAATACAATGCTTCGTATTCCGTGTCAGTTCAAGTTCGTCTATATCGACTTTTGAATTATAAATATTCTTTTTTTTCCTCTCTATTATAACCACAGGTATCTTTTTCTCGAATAAAGCTGGAGATTTGTCTCAGGTTTCTCTCGTCGCCGTACAATTTCTTCCCTTTTAGGTCTGGTGTTGTTCGAGTGTTCGAGTGAAGCTCCCTAGCGTCGCCTACGTGACACTGTCTTTTGTCTCATTGTTGTATGGCGGTTCCTTTTATTGTCTTTCATTTTGTCCCGCTTCAGGGAATGTACATTAGCGGACTTAACGATCATTTTGCATGTCAGAGTTTTCGTCCATCACAGATTAGAAAGCATAAATTTGTACCGGCTATATGATCGTTTACCTATAATGTACCGGCCATGGGTTATAAATATACATATCAGTTAACATTGTGTCCCCTGGCGTCGGTTAGTGTTTAGCCCACTTTGACGTATTGAACATTAGTCACGCGCTTCTTATTCATCTGGTCTTTGTTTTCTACACTCCCCAGTCCGTCCTATGGCAGTGCCTTCTTTTCTTTATGTACCAGTGTCACGATTGTTCCTAGGTTGTACTGTATTACCACCTACAATGGTGTAGGAAGCCATTATTATCTCAGCAACCCCGTGTTATTTATAAGTAGTGATGCGAAGTGTGGAAAAATGATATATTTCGGGGAAAATATTTAGATTTGTGGACAGGGAGGAATTTCGGAATTTTTTAAAGAAAAATATGCAAAACTGGGAATTTTCCGTAAAGGCGTGGTGTATTAAAGTTTTATTCTTGTCGTCTTCAGAACTGGTCTGTTCAGTTATCATCATTATTCTTGTCGTCTTCAGAACTGGTCTGTTCAGTTATCATCATTATTCTTGTCGTCTTCAGAACTGGTCTGTTCAGTTATCATCATTATTCTTGTCGTCTTCAGAACTGGTCTGTTCAGTTATCATCATTATTCTTGTCGTCTTCAGAATTGGTCTGTTCAGATATCATCATTATTCTTGTCGTCTTCAGAACTGGTCTGTTCAGATATCATCAGATATCATCATTATTCTTGTCGTCTTCAGAACTGGTCTGTTCAGATATCATCATTATTCTTGTCGTCTTCAGAACTGGTCTGTTCAGTTATCATCATTATTCTTGTCGTCTTCAGAACTGGTCTGTTCAGATATCATCATTATTCTTGTCGTCTTCAGAACTGGTCTGTTCAGATATCATCATTATTCTTGTCGTCTTCAGAACTGGTCTGTTCAGATATCATCATTATTCTTGTCTTCAGAACTGGTCTGTTCAGATATCATCATTATTCTTGTCGTCTTCAGAACTGGTCTGTTCAGATATCATCATTATTCTTCAGATCACCATGGAGTATAGGCTTTTGTGGTGTATTCCCAAGTCTGCCTGCCCCGTGCTATCAGCTCGAGGTCTTGTCATATCGTCCTCATATTTTCATGTCTGTCTTCATTTCTCTTCTCCGTGTGTTATTTTGTTTCCTTTTACCTCTCTTGCCCTGTCGATTGCAAAACAAGGACAACCTTATAATGCTAACAAAAGCTTATGTTGTGATGCCTAGATGGCAGGGAGGATTGTGTGATTCACTTGCATAGCTAGGCGGGGTTGTCGCACGGAAGGTCCTGGGTTCGAGTCCTGGGTAAGCCACTCACGTCTGTTGTTTTTATTTTGTCCATCGTTCTACTTCTTTATTTCTTTCGAATGCCTGAAAACATACCTTTATGTATGTCTAAAATTTATTTACTGTTTACAGGCATCGGGTTTCCCTTCCTTATGTGTAACAACAGGTTTTCTCGACATGTGTCCTATCCATAGCCAGCGTCTTCTTCTCACCTCTAGTTCCTCTGGCACTTGTCTAGTTCGTGTCAACAGTTCCACATTAGTGATCTTGTCTTACACCTTCAATCCTAATGTTCTACGCAAGCATCTTTTTATACAAATCTGTCGCTTCTTGGTTCTTGTTTTTGTTGATCTCCATGTTTCAGAGCCATACAATAGGAATGACTTGACATTTGAACTGAAGATTCTAAAATTAACTGCCACAGAAACCTTTGCTGGAATAGCATGTCACTGCATGCTTCGCACGGAGCGAGAAGGAAAATTATTGATAATGAATGGTGGTTGAAAATTATAGTTCTTAGCCAGGCAGGTCAGGGGTGGTCTGTGAGGGGACAAACAAAGAATAGGACTACTGATTCCTTAGGCACGTCGTTGCAAGGCATCTAATGTGCGCTTATGTATGGGGGGATGTAAAATTCATCATGTAAAATAAATAGTTACATAAACCACCTCTGCATTAGCAGTATAAGCTTTGATGCAGGCTTCCTGCAAGGGAATGAACTGGCGTGGTGGCTCTATACTCCATAAGGATCGAAATGGCAATAGAAGAGAAAAAAAATCAGTTTTTAAAAAACCCTTTAATGTCAAATATGTATTTGGCATGCAACAGGAGGACTTGGCATGTGTTTGTTGAATGCCTATACTCCTTGGGTATCTAAACGTTTTGTATGTATGTGTGTATTTATGAACGTATGTATATTAAAGTGCATTATACTTGGGTGTCATTGGAGGCTGGATGTCAGGTAATTGGGTAAAAAATAGATGTACATATTCCATAAACTGCTGGGAATGTCTACTCCTGTGCTGAGAAATAGCTCCATTCTCCATAGGAAGCGAAAATGAAAATTATAATGTTAATATACTCGCTCATCTTCATAGTAGACATGAATCGTTTTTGGTGGGATTTTTAAAAATCCTGGTGAGAAATCACAATACCACTCATTTATCAAGAGCCGGATTCGTTCACTTCTGCAATAATCTAAAACGCGCGAATATAAAACGGATTCTGTGGACACTTTTGTTAGCTAATGACGTCAGAGATTTCCCAACAACGTCAAATAAAAATGTGTGCCAACACTAGGAATAGGATTTCACTTGATAAATATTCGTACATGCCTTGTCGAACAATACGTTAATATATGCTCGTGTACTGCAGAGGTCCCCATTTTTTTATTAGTTTCCGTACGCCCTTGAGTTGTATTAGACTTTCCCGTTGTTGTTGTTGTTGTTTAACTAGGGCTGCTGAGCTTTTCGCTGTCTTGCAGCCGATCCCAAGTTGAAGACTCCTTGGTATTATATACACTGTATATATAGGCTCTTCCTGTGGCTTTTCTGCCATTCCAAAACGTGTTGAGTTGAAGTCATGAGCTCCAGTTTCTCCAGCTTGGCTTGCATTTAAAGGATCATCACTCCTGGTCCCAAGCTAGGAGTAAGAATTGCGTGGCATACTGTGCATTCCCCGCCATCCAAGGGGGCTCTCCAACAAAGCAGAGCTAAAATACTGTGCTCTGGTTCTGGGCTCTCTCAAGGAATCGTCACGTCCTGCACAGAGCCACTTCTCAGCTCCACCCGCCTATCACTGGGTCCACAGTGAGATCCTCCTGCATGCAGTCAACCAGGCCAAAGCCAAAGAACCATGTCAGGAGCTCAAGTGACTTCGCCAAGCTTGATGTGCAATGCTGGGTTCTCAACAAGTTTCATCACAGGGGGAATCCCTGGAAGTGTGTGTGAATGATTTCAAGTGTCAATGAGGGTGTAATTAGCCTCATAGACAGAGGTTCCACTTCCACATTTATATATTATAGCAGTGTGCATTGCTGGTCGTCATATAAAGATGACTCCAGATATGCCTTCATGCGTTAAACTTTCACGTACCCCTTATTCAATAGTAGAGGAATAAATTCTACAGTTTATCTTGCATGTGCGTAGAAGACACAAATTAAAACAGATCAATTAATTTTTTATCAAGAAAACTTTATTCGGCACATAGCATTTTCAGTATCATAAAGTTGTTACATTTATTATCAGTCAATCAATTAATCAATCAATCAATACCATTTAGCTTCCCCAAGGAGCATAGGCCTTCAACAAACACATACCAAGTTCTCATGTCACGTGCCATCAGCTCCAGTTCTTTCCACGTCCTCCTCATCATTTTCACTTCTGTCTTCAGTTATATTTTCCGTGTGTTTTTGGTCTACCTCTGCCTCTCTTTCCCTGGGCATTCCAGAAGAAGAATTGCCTTGTAATGCTAGCAACAGGTTTCCTCACTGTGTAGCCTATCCATCGCCAGCTTCTTCTTCTCATTCCGTATCCCCATTGGCTTTTAGTATACGTTCCCGTACTCCTATTCAGTACTAGAGGAATCCCATCCCAACTAACATAATTACCGATGTATGTTGCGTCGGTCGGTCACACTCAAAATAGTAACTCGCGCCAGAAAAAAAAAAGTGCGCAACCCACGGTGTGCAACTTGCGCGGCGTGAGTGTTATATAAAACAAATACTTTTTTTTTATTTTTTTTTTTTTAATTCTTTCACGAAATTAGTAGCGCTCGACAAAGAAAAAGTGCGTAAAAATTGGTGTGCATGAGCCCTCACCCGATGTACAAATCATAAAAATTTGAAAGTTTTTGTTAAAACCACTTATTATCAGGGAACACTCTTTGAAAGCAATCCACACACTTTCACACGAAATGTTGTCATCAAAGAACTTGTAAATTGAATCTAACATAACATAATTCTCGCCGTGTGTACATTGGTCACAGCTGAGGAATGCAACCGTGTTGAAAAATGGTATTGTTTCCATTATATATACTCTCCCGAAAATAGTTACAATCAACAAAGAAAAGCGTTCACATGACGGTGTTCATGAATAGTTTGATTACACTGTATAATGGAAAGAAACCAAAAACACTCTAAGAATGTACTTCTATCTGCTCATCCGGGAAAATAAATGACCTAAAACTGGGATTTATGTAAAACATCTTAATCTATTAATTTAATTTCTGAAGTCGAAGATTAATCGATCAATTTCGAACAATTTGATAGATCACAAAAAATTATAAATAACATTCTTTTTTAATCACTAAGGACCTTATTTATTTTACTTATTATAAGGCAACATCGTCCTGAAAATATAATGATAATACTGACAAGTTACAACCAAATAACTTATTTTATTGTCCATACGTGCCAAATTCCACATCACAAACCTCTAACAAAGCAAATGCTCTGGCATTTAAGCAAAAAAAAAAACATAAACATTGCTAAAATAGAATAATCGATTAAAATTTGTTTTATAAGTTAATCAATTTAAGACATTTAATATATTAATCGATTAATTAATCGTTAAAGATCCCAGCCATAAAATAAACATATTAATTAATTGTTCATCAAGAAAACTGTATTCGGTACATAACAATTTTAGTATCAAAAAGTTGTTACATTTGTTATTAGAACACAGGCAAATAAATATGTGAGACTTTTGACTGTTTTTATCAACCAACACATGTATTCTTTGGGACTCGCCTTTCTCTCTTCAGTCTATAACTTTTTATCACGTAGGGTTCGACAGAGAGAGCGTCATATTATCCTATCGGCTGTCATCTTCCTGGCCTAGTTCTAATCTAGTCATCTAGAGATTGTATTCCTAATGTTCCATGATCCAGAAATCGTTGTCCGTAATCCGGGCCAGTTCGTCGTCGTTAAGATCAGTCCGGATTTCTCTGTCATTGTTTTTAAATTCTTCAATGCGATAATATAGTTATTCACAAAATATTCTCCGTACCCCCTTGACAAGCTTCTAGTACTTCCTGGTGGTACGTGTACCACAAGCTGGTAACCCCTGGTGTTAGGTAAAACAATCCGGTTATAAAGACATACATTTTATTTGATACCCACAAACGTATTAAAAGGGTTTTATTTATTGTTGTACTGAGCGTGTCACAACGGAGGCACAGACACGACGACGTGTCTGTCACACAGGACATTTATGTCCTTGCATGCGTACATTTATTTACATTGCTAGAATGTGTTTGCAATAAATTAATGAGACAGAGTAGTAATGAAAACAATGCTTACAAGCTATGCATGGAGGCATACCTGGTGTCATCCTTATATGACCACCAGCTAAACACAATGCTATGGTATACGATGTAGAGGTAAACCTCTGTCTGTGAGGCTAATTACATCGTCATTGACTCTTGAAATCATCCACACACTTACAGGAATTCCCCCTGTGGTGAAACATGTTGAAAACCCAGCATTGTACACTACTCTTGGAGAAGTCACTTGAGCACCAGTCGTATCTCTGGTTTTTATCTAGTTGACTGCATGCAGGAGGATCTCACTATGGCCCCAGTGATAGGCAGGGGGAGCTGAGAATTGGCTCTGTGCAGGATGTGACAATTCCTTGGGAGAGCCCAGAACCAGAGTACAGTATTTTAGCTGTGCATAGTTGGAGAGTCCCCTTGGATGGTGGGGTATGCACAGTATGCCACGCGCTTCTTCCTCCTAGCTTGGGACCAAATGTAGTGATTTTTTAAATGCAAGCCAGGCGGGAGAAACTGGAGCTCATAACTTCAACGTTTCGTAATTGCAGAAACACCACTGGACAAGCCTAGACCTACAGTGTAGATAATACCACGGGGGTCTTCAACTTGGTATTGGCTGCAAAAAACCATGAACCTCAGCAGCCCTAGTTCATCAACAACAACAGCAGCAACAACAACAGCAGCAACAACAACAGCAGCAACAACATACATACAAGCTGACAGCTTCTATCTTTATTTTCTTTGTTGTATTATGAATGATCTCTTGTTGATAATATATGTGGTTATGTCTACTCTTTTCTTGCGACGCGTAGGTCCCGGGGGTTTCTGTGCAGACAAAGAAAAAATAGGACATCTGATCCCGTAGATATGTCGTAAAAATGGACTAGTGTGAGATCAAGGTGCTGGCAACCTTATCATGTCAAACAAAATGCTTCAGAAACCACCGCCGCAGGGATCATGTGCTTTGAAACGGGCTTCCTGCAAGGAGGCTGGTTGCGGTTGTGGTTCCATGATGAGTCAGGAGCGAAAAAGAAAATGAATGAATTCTATTTCTGACTATTCCTTTATCCTACGTTCTTATCCTATCCTATATATATATTTTTTTAATGTAAAGCTTTTGCCTCGTTTTTGGCGAGGCGCGTCCCGTTCAACCTAGTCGGTTATATTAGGGTACATGTCCAAATATAAAAGACCGTTAGGTCTATGTCCGAATATATTATCCTATCCTATATATAAAATCCAAGCTATTTCTGTCAGTACGTAACGCTAAGGGATGCAACTTTGGTTGAAAGTTAGACATTAATTGTATTGTGTCCCTTATATGTACTCTCTCGAAAATATAAACACTTACCAAAGAAGAATGCGTAAATGACGGTGTGCATGAACAGTTTGATTATACTGTATGGAAAGAAGTCAACAACACAACTGATAAACAGTACATGAACTGGAGACAGGAAGATGCGGAGATCCATGATTTTCTGTCATGTTCAGACTTTTAACATCAGGTGTAAAACAAATATTTTTGTTTTTGTTAATACTTTTGAATAAGTAAAATTGCCGTTAGGTATTGGTGCTTTTGAATTTAATTCCCGTCTTATGACGGGCTTTTACACTAGTTTTAATAATAAGAGTTTTGCTTCGTTTTAGCGAGAAACGCGCAGTTCAACCTAGACACAAGGTATGTCGGTTATATTAAGGCTTATGTCCAAATATAAAAGACTCCTTGGTAAAGCGTCATGAGGAGAAGAAGTTTTCATTCTTGAGCCAAGGGTGACTATCATTTTCTTGTTTTATTTGCAACACATAACAGCATATATTGTATACGACCCGTGTCGTTTCCGGGAGTCTCTGTAGAATATGACTATTGGTCACCCAGACATGTCGTAAAAAGCGATTTATATAAGGTTGTACCCTGCGTCACCAGCCCACTTCTGTGTGGCGGCGAGACATGGACAACCTATGCTAAGCAAGAAAGAAAGCTCAATACTTTCCATCTACGATGTGTACGCCACATCCTCGGTATTTCGTGCAAGGAAAAAGTGACAAATGTAAAGGTGTTGTCACATGCTGGCCTTCAAAGCATGTCTAACGCTTAGACAGCGCAGACTACGCTGGCTTGGCCATGTCCGCCGCATGGAAGATGGTGGCACCCCGAAAGATATCTTCTACGGACAACTGGTAGATAGCAAAAGAACAGTTGGGCGACCACAACTGAGGGACAAAGAGGTATGCAAGAGTGACATGAGGGCACTGGGCATAAATCCAGCCACCTGGGAGGATGAAGCTGCCGATCGCACCACGTAGCGATGCTTTCTACGGCGCCGCCTCAGATTGGGCGAAAAGAAGCTTTCACGGCAAGCAGAAGAGAGGAGATAACGTCGAAAGGAACACCAGGAAAATGAGCAGCCGAGGGCTGTCACCTCAGGGGCGCATTCCCATAGTCAGTTATGAATGAAGGGGCTATTGTTATTATTATTATTATTATTATAAGGTTATGCATGGAGCTGACAACGAATTACTACAGGCACCACAATAGCACGGGGTCTTTGACTCAGGCTTCCTGTAAGATGACCAACTGTACTAGATGCCTCATGCTCCATAAGGAGCGAAAAGAAAACGCTGTATATTATATGTATTCGTAAGTATGGAATGCACACTCATAAATCAGTCGGAAATAATTGGGGTGGACATAATAATCAATGAAACGTGCATCCGTATTTAAAATCTGTATGGCCCACCAAACAAGGATCTGTCACTTTCCTGCATGGAAATAAAAGACTCGAATTGCGTAGTGGTAGGAGATTTCAATAGCCATTCTAAAAGATGGGGATACCCAGATACAGACAACAGAGGAGACGAAGTGGAGGACTGGGAGATAGATACAAATCTTCACCTAATCAACAGTCCCGATGACAACCCCAGTTTTTACAGGAGATATCAGACATAAAATAGACAGACATGTGCTTGATCAGCTAGCAGGTAGTGACCATAAACCAATAAAGCTGGTCATAAATATGGAATTTGTTCCGCAGGAAGAAAAACTACTTCCTTGATGGAACTACAAACGAGCTGACTGGGATAAGTTTTCAATGTTGTCAGACAGGTTTTGTGAAACCATTAACACACGGCACGGAAATATGAAAACGATGGTCGAAAGCCTAAACAGAGCCATACTACAAGCAGCCACTGATTCTATTCCCAGAGGGGCAAGAAAAAATTACAAAGCCTTACAAAGGCTCGAAGATGAAGTAACAGAGGTCAGAAACACAGCAGAAAGAGAACAAACAACCGAAGCAAACATATTACTCAAAGCCACCACTGCAAAATACCGAAAAACATTAAATAAAACAACAAGAGACTGCTGGAAAGAAAAAACAGAAAATCTAAACTTAGATAAAGACAGAAATAAGCTATGGAAACTGGTTAGAGCCTTAAACAACGAAGGATCTCATTACAAACAAATCGCATTGAAACACGGCGACAATATGCTGATAGGAAAAAAAGCTGCAAATGCATTTATAGAATACTTTGCTAGCGCAAATCACATTGATGTCCCCGCTGACAGGAAGAAAATCGTCACAGATGAACAGTTGATTCATGACAACACACAGATTGCACCTGAAGAGCATATGATGACAAATTTGACAATGGCAGAAATGGAAGAGGCAATAAAGTCACTAAAGAAAAAGAAGTCACCTGGAAAAGATGGAATAACCAATGAAATGTTAATAGGTCTCGGCACAAGGGCAAAAAAGAAGCTTCTAGCAGTACTTAACTACAGTTGGAAAAGAGGAATTGTCCCGCAGGCATGGAAAGAAGCTATACTGATACCTTTACCAAAGAAAGACAAGGACCCAAAAGAACCAAATGGTTACAGACCGATCAGCCTACTAAGCTGTGTAGGAAAACTGATGGAGCGCATGATAAATACCAGACTGATGTGGCACCTGGAAAGCAAACACCTATTAAACCATCAACAAGCAGGATTCAGACAACACAGATCCACTGAGGATCAAATCACATATATAGCTCAGGAAATCGAAGATGCCTTCCACGAAAAAAAACACACGCTAGTGGTTTGGGTAGATTTAGAAAAAGCCTTCGATACAGTATGGAAAGAGGGATTGAAAGTCAAACTGCAGAGAAGTGGTGTATGTGGGCGAATGTACAAATGGATTAGTCACTACCTGAAAAATAGAACCGCCAGAGTACAGCTGCAAGGACAGACTAGTAAAAAGTTTATATTAGAGCAGGGTGTCCCACAAGGGGGAGTCCTGTCACCTACACCGTTCCTTGCATACATAAATGACATAACTGACAATATTCAACAAATAGCACACAATGCTTCCTTTGCAGATGACTTAGCGTTGTGGATCTCTGAAGAACGTATCACTACTGCAAACATTCTGATGCAGCAAGCACTAACATCACTGGAAGAGTGGGCCAAAACATGGCTCATGAAGATTAATGAAGAGAAAACAACGTACACTGTATTTTCCCTCTCAACTAGACCTCAGAGCTTCAAACTAGTACTGAACGGAGTAAATCTTCAATTAAATGAAAATCCGAACTACCTAGGCATTATTTTTGATCGCCGTCTGACTTGGAAAAAACAGGTTGACAGAAATCGAATGAGAGCAAGACAAAGAATGGCAATTATGAAAAAACTTGCTGGAACAACTTGGGGTGCAGATGAGAAAGTACACAGGGCGAGTGAGGCCAGTTCTTGAATACGGCATGGCAGCATGGGCAACAGCAGCTAAGACAAATTTCGATAAAATTAGCAGACTCCAAAATCAAGCAATGAGAATTATAACGGGAGGCATGAAGTCAACACCTATAAAAGAACTCGAAAAGATGACATGCCTCCAGCCAATGACAGATAGAAGAGACTGCAGGGCTCAACAACAAGCCGAAAAATTCAAAAGACTAACAGACCACTCAATGTGCCATAGAATAAATGCTCTTAAAAGGCAAAGACTCAAACGAAGTAATTTTGTAGAATCAACCAAATCACAAATGAGAGCAGTATCCATAGATGAAATATCCACTGTTAAACCCATCTACACTGCACACAAGCTTCCAGTTTGGAAAAAAAATCGTTTCCCTAAAATGATAGAAAACATTCCTGGAATTGAAAGTAAAAAGAGCCAAACTACAACAGATAGAAAATCCATAGCGACAAAATACATAGATAAATATTACCCACGCAACACCTGGACCCATGCATACACAGATGGATCAGCAACAAATGCAACAGAAAATGGAGGTGGGGGTGTCTTTCTGACCTTAAGCACTGGTGCAGAAAAAAGACTGTCAGTGGCGACAGGACGATTCTCCAGCAACTTCAGAGCAGAGGCAGAGGCCTTGAAAACTGCAGCAGAGGTTATATTGACAGAAGAACGGTCAGAGAGACAAGTTGTTTTCTTTACTGATGCACAGTCAGTAATTGCATCGTTGAAAAGCCAAAATAATACAGACCTGGATGATCTCAGAGTAGTGCTCCACAAACTTTGTCAACGATTCAAAAGTGTTGTGATCCAATGGATCCCATCTCATTGTAACATCACCGGCAATGAAGAGGCTGACAGAATGGCAAAAGAAGGTTCACATCTACCTCAGCCTGATGCAAGCATAACTTTTGAGGAGGCAAAGAGTTTTATCAGAATCAGTTACATAAACAAATGGAATGTAGAACATCCAGGGCACACACAGAATGATGCTTACTACCAGCTCCACAGAAGAGAACAAGTGGTAATCTTCAGACTCCGCACTGGCCACAACAGATTGAGATACCATCTATTCAACAAGCTAAAGATAGGAACTACCGATCAGTGTAACTGTGGCACTGATAAAATGACTGCTGAACATCTGCTTCAAAGTTGCCCCTTATATGTGGTACAGAGAAAGTGCATATGGCCGACGCCAGCTCCTTTCGTGGAAAAGCTTTACGGGGATTCAAATAGCCTCAAACTGACTACTGCTTTCTTTGAGAACATTCAAGTGGACGTCTGAGAGTGTACGAAGAAGAAGAAGAAGAAGAAGAAGAATGCACACAGTTCCTTGACCTGCCATTTCGAACCATTTTATAACCGATCAAGATGACACACCATTCCCATTTCTTGTTATTTCACAATAAGGGAAACATTAAAAAAGGCATGTGACGTCACAATTTTTATCTACGTCATAGGTTAATCGGTATAACCCAGCTCTAACCGGATGTGGAAGTAATTCCTACACATTAACACATTAGGCTGGCGTCGCTCGTTACTATAGTCCGTTCGGAAATTCGTGCCCACAGAAAGCGTCAATTTTCTCCAAAACTGTTTGTTGTATGGACATGAATTTTTGCATGCAGTCTTAGATTTTCCATGCAGTTATTAATATATTTTTTGCCCTTACAAAACCCTTTCCTGTAAAACTACTAAAAATTAACCCAGACAACAGTAAGAGTTTTTTATATAACGTAAAGAAGAAAATTCGAACATTCTTGAACATTACAATTTTAGTAACCAACTACTGTACGTATATCTCTCAGACTGTCTTTTTGTGCTCTCACGCTCTTCAGTATCATGAAACTCTCTGGGATACACAGCCGTCAAGCGGCATGGACAGCTTAAAATTTCGTTTTTGGGTCAGGGGTTTCTCATTGGCTATGTTTTTTTTTTTTTTAATTTATTATTATTTTGGAATATATAACATCACTAGAGGCCACAGAGATGTGGTTTTACAGAAGAATGTTAAAAATACCATGGACAGCCAAAAAGAGTCATGAGGATGTCCTGAAAGAGGCCAATGCGGAAAGGAAACTTATTTCACAAGTTAGAAAAAAGCAATCCACTTTTGTATGAGAAGAGGAAAGCTGGAATATATCGTAACAACAGATAAGATTGAAGGAAAAAGATATAGAGGAAGACAAAGAGAACAAATACTGGACAGTTTGACATCGTGGCATGGAAGGAGGTCAACAACAGAATTGATAAATTTTACTGGAGACAGGAAGTTGTGGAGAGACATGATCTCCTACGCCACTAGGCATGGTACTTGAAGAAGAATATATATTTATACGTCCCCGTGTAGTTCAAGAAAGTCTCTGAGGAATATGGCTATTGATGCCTCAAGCATGTCACAAGAGGCAACTAATATCAAGGTTGTTGCATGGAGCTGGCAGCTTCAGTATGTAAAACCAATAGCTACAGAGACCACCACTATCATGACGCGGGCTTCCTGCAAGATTACAAACCGAAGTAGAAGATTAATGCACCAGAATGAGTGAAATGGAAATGAGACATACTTCATGCATTCGTAAGTATGGTATGTGCACATAGTTCTAACACCTGTCCAATTAACTTACTTACCTACATCGCCGTTCCCCTTCCACCGTGAGGTGAAGAGGTACCTGCCAAATTAAGCAAATCTTTACTAATCAGCAGGATATACCATTCCTCTTTCTTATTATTTCACAATAATTGAGTCATAAAAAGGTGTGTGACACGATTTTTTATGAAAGCAATGGATTGTATGGTATATCGCGCTCTAGCAGGATTGTTCTGCTTGTCCTGAACATTGACAACTTACGCAGGTGTTGTTCATTGTATGGAAAACAATATGGTCTCAAATTGCCTTTTTGAACATTACAAACACACGCATTCAAAATATGAGGACATAAATGTCGTATTCCTGGTTTTGAAGTCATGTTAGAGGTCAAGGTAATCATGTAGCCCAGAGGTTCTCAATTTATTATTTTTGTTTTGGCTCCTGACCCCCTTCTGAACCTCATTTACCTCTGTGCGCCCCCCCTCCTCCCACCCACATAAACGCTGTTAGCTGGAAAAAGGTACTTTATCATCTTACTGTGACCCCCCCCCCCCTAGACATATGGCATGACCCATGTCGAGAACCACTGCTGTAGCCGATCCTGCTGCAAGGGTATTACGTGTTGAAGACTACTTATATATAGGCCACTGTCTTAAGAGATGAAGTGACAGGTTCCCGTCTTCGCCTAGGTTTGCCTTCCTTAACTCGGAGAATGACAAATAAATGCCACAACTAAAATCAAGATTACAAACAAGCCTTCTAGATGTAGAATGACAACATGTGTGTCTTGACAGCAATATAACCTAATTTGGGGAAAAAGATAGTGATATCAAACTAAGAATACAAAAGAGACTAGCAGTTTCATTGCATTGGGAAATACAGTAGAACTCCATTTATCCGAACCCCATGGGACCGAGCATCGTTCGGATAATCAAATGTTCGGATAATTGGATTACATAATGTATCGAGTACATGTACACATATTTCTAAAAATAATTAACCATCACAAGGAAAATACACTATAAAACATATTTACTTGTACTGTAATAATAATACCCACACTGTATTAGATCACTGTATCACCAAAATCTTTTATTACACTGCAGTGCATGTACTACTTGTATTAATTATTTTTGTTAAGAAAGAGAAATGTTTTCAAAATAACATTACAAACGATTCAAAACCAGGCGCAACTTACGTATATATGTACTTGCACAGATGTAGCCCACTATTTAAAATAATGAGGAATCCTCTTTTGCACCAAACTGGATAGTCTCCTTTTGGCTGCTAAGTCCCGCATTCTCTTCAACAGCAGAAGCTGTGTAGGACAGCTGTCATCTTCTTGCTCGTACCAAGCCATCGCTGTTTCTAGTGCTATAAAGGCCTCTTCAGGACTTGGTCGACGTTTTGGTTTTTCTTCATAATCTACAAGTGCATCATGTACTTCTGAGGAGTCTTCATCATCGGTCACTACATGTATTTGGTTTTCTTCTTGCACAAAAGACAAAATTTCTTCATCGTTCAAAAACTGAAAACCAGAATCATTATCATCTTCTAGCCACAAGTGTGCATCATCTTTGTCACAGTCCGAAAATCCGGGCATTGCTTGAAACAGTTCCACAACTTCATTTATACAATCATCATTTGTGTCCACTGCAGTAGTTTCATTTCCTCCTTTTTTCCCAAGCAATCTACTCCAAGCCTTGTTGAGATTATCTTGTGACAGGGTGGTCCAAGCATCAGCTAACATATAGCAGCAGTCTTTGATATTAAGCTTTTTGGAAAACGCCACCACACTTTCTTCATCTTCAGCCAACAATAAACGACGCAGGACTTCCTTCTTGTACATCTTTTTAAGCTTTGCTATAACACCCTGATCCATTGGTTGAATCAGTGCTGTTACATTGGGAGGCAGAAAAATTACTTTAAAATTTGCATCAACTGCATTCAATGTATCCTTCTCTGGATGAGATGGTGCATTGTCCAGTAGAAGAATTACTTTTCCAGTTTTCTTTTCTTGTTCTCTCAACCTCTTCACATTTGGGATGAACTGATTTGTATACCAATCAAGAAATATTTCACTATTCATCCAAGCACTCTTCTGTGCTTTGTAACACAATGGGAGACATGTCACATTCTTTAAACAACGTGGTTTTTTTGGCTTTGCCGATCATTAGCACCAGTAAACGATGACTTCCACTGGCATTAGCGGCTACCAAAATTGTTACTCTCTCTTTGCACTTTTTAAACCCAGGGGCAGCTGCTTCGCGCTGAGATGCAAGTGATTTTTGAGGCAATGATTTCCAGTATAAGCCAGTCTCATCGGCATTATACACATCATCGAGTGAATAACCTTCTTCTTCCAAAAAAGCCAAGAATGTTTCTTTAAAATTTTTAGCGGCAGTTGCATCGCTAGATAAAGATTCCCCTTGAATCTCCAATTCTCGTATGCCATGACGAGATTTAAAGTTTCTTAACCATCCCTGGCTAGCCTTAAAGTCAGGAGGACCGTCAAGTTGATTGTTGAACTGAAGTGCCTTTTCACACAACAGAGAACCAGAGATAGGTTCCCCTTTGCTTCTTCTTTGCACAAACCATATATACAAAGCCTCTTCCAATTTCACATCTTTCGCATTTCTCATGGTTTTACGTTTCTTCGACCAATTTTCACTATCAAATTTCGATGCAAAACTCATAATTTTATCCTTGTTACTTTTGATGTCAGAGACGGTAGCTTTCCCAACATTGAAAATCCTCGCAAGTGAAGACACAGTTTCACCTTGTCCTAGTCTCTTGATAATTTTCTGTTTTCGTTTCAATTGACAAAACATTGCGGTTCCTTTTATATGCTTTAGGCCTACTGGAAGATGCCATATCGCACAGAGAAATACTTGTACACCAAAATTATTCTGCTGTAGTAGCAGACACAATTATTTTAAGTTGAACTGTCTGTTTAGCCAGTGTTCTACCTAGAACGCACACGTACACTGGATTGATAAACCAGATATTAACTGACTTTATGATCTAACTGACTTCCTGTACGTAAGCGACCGACCATTAGCCATCCCATTCTCTACAAATTGGTCGCACACATTTGAAGTTTGCCGCATCAAAAGATTCAGAATTTTAGTCTAACGTGACTGTGGCATCTGATTTTTTTTTTCTGGAAAAAGTGTTCGGATAATTGGATGTTCGGATAATTGGGGTTCGGATAAATGGAGTTCTACTGTATATGGCAACCAAAAGAGATCAAGTCGAAGGCATTTATAAGAATCTTCTTCTTCTTTGATCCTTAGCCGCCGACCGTCAAAGCAGTCAGTGGCCATCACGCCTGTTGGCGTCTTGTAGCAACTAATTGATTCCACTTTGCTCGGTCGGTGGCCATCCTTCGTACAGTGCCCCAACTCTGGTTCATTCTTTGCATCTCAGCCTCCACAGTCCTCCGCCAAGTTGTTTTTGGTCGGCCTCTCTTTCGCTTTCCTTCAGGGGTCCATAGCATCAGTGGCGTATTCTCTATGTGTGCTGTGCGTGCTGCGCACACCTATGCCCGAAGGAAAATAAAAATTTAATTTATTATTCTATAAAATATTTCTCTTCTAAAGTTCTGCTTTCGGACCGCACGCATCAGGATAACGGATTTTCCCGCATAGAATCTACGAGTATATCCAGTTTCAGTTTCCCAGAGGCGTTTTATAGTGCAGTTTTTATTGGTTGGTTACAATCGCCCGAAGTTTCTCGGGTAATTCCGTCACAATGCGTGCGGTACCTTTCGGATTCACGTCTTAAGATTGGTTTGTGTGGATCGGGGTCATGGCCAGATACGTCAATACAATACGAACATGCGTGCGGTGGCCTTGCAGCTCTCGAGTTGTAAAAATCGGCTGTGTCCGTCCAGTGTTTTTTGTGATTAATTTTTGTTAGTTGCCGGGAATGCAGATTATTACAGTGACAGTGAGTTTCAAGTTGTAAGTTAATTAGTATTTCGGAGATAATTGACATATACCCCTAATAACTATCGTTGCGTAATTGAATATATTTGGTTTTTAAATTAAGAGGGGAAGAATTAAATAGTAGGCGTACATATTCATTTTAAGTAGCAGCACGCCTAGCTCGCATTACCAGGATACGCCACTGCATAGCATAGCTGTTCTTGTGATGGCATCGGGGTCTCTTCTGAGGACATGGCCAACCCAACTCCAGCGTCTGCCAGCTATGATAGTGTGCATGTCCTCTTGCATTTATAAGAATCTGCACCTCAAATCCCAACGGGCTGATCACCCGTTTGCCAGTCACTTTGATTACGGAAACAACAGCAAACGGATTGATTTGTCGTTGCCCTAAAGACGCCATTAGGCGTGATGGGAACAACGGCAAAGAAAATCTATTCGCTGTTGCCCTTAAGACGCCACTAGGCGTAATGGCCACTGACTGCTTTGCCGGTCGTTGGCTAAGGACGGAAGAAGAAGAAGAAGAAGAAGCACCTCAAATGTCAAGGCAGTCTTATTGTATTGCTCCTAAACATGGAGAATAACAAAAACTACAACCAGAAAGTTACAGACTGCCATAAGTATGTGCTTGTGTAGTGTAGAAGGTTTGATTGTAAGGACCATCTTCATTGCACACGGACAACTCCATCAGTGCTCCGATCTCCTCCATTAGATCACCCAAGGAGGATCTCAGCCAGTGGCAGGAGACCAAGTGAGAATATGACATCATTAGGACCACTGGTTCTGAAAAAAAATTTCCATAAATTATATTCCCTCTACTGGGAATCGAACCCGGTTCCCATTAGAATTCAAGACGGACGCAAGACCTCTTAGCCAATCTGACCCCATAGAGTAGAAGGATTTAAAAAGATACGACAAGATTACGGTCTGGAACCGATGACAATAACCATTCAAGTGGCTGTAGAATACGAGATGATGGAAAATGGTGGCGATGGATAAGACGTGCATGGAGGAAACATCTTGACAGTATTTCCAGGCAGTCCTTATTCTGGGATTTCCAGGAAAAGTGAAGTAGAGGGAAACCAAAAACATAGAAATGAGAACTGGAAACAAAAACGAAAGAAGTAATGAAGACACTTAATAATCTTGCACTTATGGCACTGGACATGAGTACTTGGCGTAAGTTTGTTGAAGATCTACGAGGCTTGATATGAAGCGTAATGGAAGACTGAATTCTAATTGTATTGGTTGTTGTATGGTTCTTATCTCCAGGTTTGTGTTCGTTATTACATATGACGGCCCCGTGCAGTTTTCGGGAGTTTTTGACGAGACAAAGATTGAATAGGACACTGCTCCACGATGCTGGCAGTCCGTCTCCGGCTTCTCTCGTCACCATACAGATTCTACCTCAACTGGATTGGAGAAAGCTACGCTGCTATACGTCTCCTCTCATGCAGCCGACAGTTTTTTTTTAAAGCAACCTCTTTGTCAATTGCAACAGCCACCGTTTCTCTCGTACCCTGGAATCCCGTACCAGGGGACTAACACTGAGGTTGTACTTGAGGCCTGCAATCTCATCATGTGAAACTAATTGCTACATAAACCACCGCTGTATGAGCATGTGAGTTCTTTGTGTGTGCTTCCTGGAAGGGGGCCAGCTGCAATGGTGGCTCCTTTCTACACGGGGAGAGAAAATGAAAGCTTGAAAGATATGTGCAAGACAAGTAATGAGCCACCTCGAAAATGCACGCATCCTTCCTGATACCCTGGGTAGCTATAGGCCTATGAAAACAACATGGGGTAACGCTGGAACGTTTGCATACGATGTGTATGAGGGATTCCAGGGTACGAGAGAAACGGTGGCTGTTGCAATTGACAAGGAGGATGCTTAACAAAAACTGTCGGCTCCGTGAGAGGAGACGTATAGCAGCGTAGCTTTCTCCAATCCAGTTGAGGTAGAATCTGTATGGTGACGAGAGAAGCCGGAGACGGACTGCCAACTTTATAGGAGAGATAGATGTGGTTATTTGAAAGAGAACAAAGACGTCGAAGAAAAAAGGAGAAGAAGAAGACAAAGAGGAGGAAGAAGAAGAATATGAAATGGAGAAAGAGATGGATGAAGAGAAGGAGGAATGTCACATATGGAAATAGTCGCAGCAGTGATGGTCCACTTTTGCCCCCCATCCTCCCTCCCCCCCTACCCTACCCCATCAAGTTTATATTTTTTTGCTACACGAACGCCTGATTCACTTAACACATGAGCCGTTTGGCAATTAAACACGGTGGAACAGAGCGTACTGCGCATATAGTGAAATCGTTCTTTGATCAGGGAAACACGCGGGCCAGGCCAGGCGTTAACAAGAGGCCAGGCGTTAACAGTTTCTTTGAAGAATCAAGGGGCGTTCAGTCTGAGACATACCTGGAATTGTTACATGTTCAGCGGGAATTAACTTACGTAGCTGATATTCGGTAAGGCGGAGATCGGCAGAGGTGAAGAAATATCCTTTCATTCAGGAATCGAACGGCAAATTCGCCCGGTCCTGGACGTAGGTGGGATTTTCACATTTAAATGCGAACAGAACGGAATCTATGAATATATACCTTGTCTCTCCTATAGTCTTTATCAGTTGCTCTCAGATTTTTCTGAATTCACTGGCTCGGTATCCTAGATCTCTTGTACAAGAGTGAATTATTAGATTTCGTGGAGTGTTTCATTTTTCTGTTGCGGTAATTTATATACTAGCCTTTAAGTGATTTGGTGTGTTTAAAGTTTTCATTTATATTTCACTGGGATTTTCTGTGTTAAATGAATAGCGTAATTAAATAACTTATAGCAAATTTTTCCAGTTGTAAAGCAAACTTAATTACTCGCTATTTCCCAGTAAGAAATGTTTTAAATTGACTAGTACATACATTAAATAACTGTCTACTAACGGTATATATTATTTACTTCTATCCATTTTTATGTAATTTTATAAATGACTAGTGTTCATATCACGCGTTGAAAACGATAGGATAAGCTAGACATTTGTGTTTTAAATCTAATTTATAACGGAATGGTGAAGAGGTGTTACCTTAACACGTGTTAGATCTATTATTTTTATTATGGTTAAATGTTTATTTCTTTCCTAAAATATAGGCTGGCCAAAACCTGCGAACTAGCGGTCTAACGGTCTTATGGCCATATGAACTTACGTTCTTAGAGTCTTATAATCAATAAGCATTCAGGGATATTTAATATTGATGAGCTGCTTGCTGTGACCTGTGCGGTCCCTTTTTTCCTCATTTTTATGAGAGAAACCAGAATAGAACCATTAAATTATAATATTAACTGGACCAAAACTATTACCAGATTTCACTTATATCAATCTCATCAGCCAGCTGTGGCAAAATATAGTGTCAGCAACATTTGTGTAATTTAACATAGTGTCTCAGCAACCAGAGGCTAGACAACCCAGAATATATATGTATTATTCATCCTATGTCAGCGATCACCACGTATGAACCTTACTCCAACCAACTGAAGGCAGAGATACCGGAAAAATTAAATCACCAACTCCAGCGACTCCCGTGCAATTTGCAGTCCGCAACTACGGCGAGTCTGGGGCTGGATTTGGCAAAACTTAATATGACACTGAGTAGTCTTATTACTTTTTATTTAGTGTTTATTTCCACGGAATGCTTGCGACAACTACTGTATAAGCGAATATGAATGTGGCCACAAGTATGAAGGATTGAATGAACTGTAAGAGAGTAACATAATTTTCTGTTGTTACCCCTATCATACACTATCACCTCGTGATAAAAACTACTTCTTCCACCTTACTTTCACATAGTTATCACTATCACCTCTGCTCAGACAGGACTATAAAAATCTATTACCTATCTGTCGTGTTGACGTTCAAACGATGGCACAGGACAGGAACGCGTGGCGTGAAGCTCTACATGGATCTAAAAGATTATTACTTATTTACTTACTTAGTCGTTCCCCTTCTACCGTGAGGTGTAGAGGTTTGGAAGAGAGAGCGCCAGACCATCCTATCGGCTGTTTTCCTCCTGGCCTGGTTCCATTCTAGTCCTAGGTCCTTCAAAGATTGTCTAATGTTGTCCTCCCAGCTGACTCTCGGTCGTCCTGGAGGTCTGGATCCCTGGCTCTTTGTTTCCCATGCTTGTCGTGGTAGCCGATCTTCTCCCATTTTGCAGACATGGCCAAACCATCTTAATTGGGACTGTTCTACTTGGGTCTGCAGGGGGTGGGATTTAAGGCCTTGACGTATCGTCTGGTTGCGTACCATGTCTCTTCTTGTTACTTCAACCACCTTCCTCAGATACCTCATTTCTGAGGTTTGGATCTGGCTTTTGTGGGTTGTAGTCATTGCCCATGACTCGCATCCATATGTCAAGACTGGGCCATAGGTGGAGCGATATACAGCCATCTTCGTTTTCTTACCAACCTCTCTCTTGCTGAGGAATCCTCGATTTATGGCCTGAAAAAGTCTCCCAGCTTAAAAGATAATTATAAATTATAATCATGATGTCACTGTACAAATTAGATTACTGAAATTTTTATTTATCCAGGAACCCCGGGTTAATGACTTCAACATCTGCCCGCGTTACCCTAGCTCCAAGACAAAAGATAGCTTCATGCTAACTTTAGCCCTAGCATGGTATTTGGCTTCGGCGCGTTCATCTCCTGCAGCGATGCACTTCTTTCAGCACGAGTGCTATGACGCAAATAAGCCTTACGTCCGCGACTTTACGTCGTCCATGAAAACATTACCATTTGACTAATCTTGCCTGTCATTGAGTTAATATTACACATAAGGAAGGGAAACCCGTGGCCTGTAAACAGTAAATAAATATTAGAAAAACATAAAGGTATGTTTTCAGGCACTCGTAAGAAATAAAGAAGTAGAAAACTAGACAACAGAAAAACAACAGACGTGAGTGGCTTACCCAGGACTCGAACCCAGGACCTTCCGTGCGTCAACCCCGCCTAGCTATGCAAGCGAATCACACTATTCTCCCTGCCATCTAGGCATCACCAAAAAAATGATGCTTCGATGACGGGTCATTAGTGCGACCCCCAACACATAACACCGGAAATTTACCATGGGCATCCAGCCTATTAATGACGCAATCACTTCTGTTGTTCCCCCTATTATACAGTATAGGTCCGACTTACACAAGACAAAGACCTTAATACTGTGTCTAGTAAATGACAGAAGACTAAGAACAGTAAGTAAAGGACAGAGGGTAGGTTTTGGTATTGCATAAACATTTATAACACATAAGGAAGGGAAACTCGATGCCTGTAAACAGTAAATAAATATTAGACAAACATAAAGGTATGTTTTCAAGCACTCGTAAGAAATAAAGAAGTAGAACACTGGACAACAGAAAAACAACAGACGTGAGTGGCTTACCCGGGACTCGAACCCAGGACCTTCCGTGCGACAACCCTGCCTAGCTATGCAAGCGAATCACACTATATCATCCCTGCCATCTAGGCATCACCAAACAAATTGTGCTTCGATGACGGGTCATTAGTGTTGCGGGTCGGGCATGTCATAAAAGCGATTAATATGCGGTTGAGCATGGGGGCTGACCTCATCGTGTGAAAAAGATTGTTACAGAAGCTACAGCTGTATGAGCACACATATGACTTGTGCAGGCTTCCTGTAAGAGGGTCAGTTGCAGTGGTGGTTTCATGCAGAAGAAGTGTGGTTCATTGATTAATTTGGGGAAGAACAGGTGATGTGAACATTGCGTTTACTCTAAGAGGAAGTGTAAGGGCAAACAGGTTAAGAACCCCTGCTCTTAAAATAATAGTTTGAACGGTTCTCATTTTCACGCGCTGACGTCAAACTCACAGCAGGTGACATGTTATTATTTCATTTTGCGGTTTGTCCGTTTAGAACTATTTCTCTATAATAGACAAGTGAACGAGGCACGCACGAGCGAAAAAACCGTGTACCTGGGTCTTGAACCTTAAATTCTCAGTGTCTTCCTGGGACATGTGGAATTCGTTCCACTATTTACGCAGTGCTTACGTAGTCATTTGGAGCAAATACGCATCTGCACTCACTTACACCTTGTCATACCTGTTCACCTTTGTCGAGTTAATGTCTGTTTGATTTTCACAAAGACCTCCAGTTTTACAGGAGCTTATACACAGAATGTGTTGTGTTGCTGGCTTTTGTTCCTTCTAAAGGTAAAAGGTAGAATGGTATGTTTGTCATCTTCTTTTTAAATCTACAAGAACAGGCAACCAATGTTTAGGTGAAATGCCCTATTTTTTTAAGGCGAGGTCAGCAATTCGTCGTACTAGGACACAGAAAATGTTTCACGTTACGGCCACAAGGATCAAACAGTAACAATATTGAACTTGGAGAAACACCTCTACAAGATGTAGAATCATAAAAAAATTTTTGGCAGCAATATAGACGGAGCTAGAATAGACAGTGATATCAAAATGAGGATCCAGGCGGCAAGAGAAGTGGCACGAGAGGGTAGATGTTTTTCAAATAAATAAAGATATCCTGGACACACAGTTGTATCAGGTGATACCAGGATAGTGCCAGATAAGAGTCTGGTCTTATAAGTAATACCCCCTTCTCTGAAAAGATTAAGGGTGTATAGATATCAAAGGTAGGATCAAGCTGTATAAGTCCCTAGAGAAGATGGTAATATATTACTCTAAGTTCCTACGGGCCCCTCTCCAGATCCTCCTCTGATTATGGTATTAGCTCTGCTAGGGGTATTAACTAAATTATCCACCAACAAGAACTGGAACTTAACTTAAATAATTTAAGTAAGTCTGCTGGTAAATATTTACAATTTATTTTTACACTTTTTCTTTTCTGTTTGGAAAGCTCTCAATGAAATCAAATTCAATTACAACAGTAAATAAATAAAAACTAAAAAATTGTTCCAACGAGTTAAAAGGTCTCTAAATGTGTAGAAGGTTCTTGCTTGGTTGGACTCCTTCTAGTTGTATAAGATTTATCTCTTAAAACTCATCTACTCTCACAGTTAATGAATGATTGTCTACACTGGCTTTAATTATGCCCAAACAGGTGTCATCATTAACTAATATTGTCTATAACTGTGGTGTGACTCGGATACTCTACAGTTGTCTTGTTTTGCAATTCATCTGTTAGAATGAAGCTAGTTCCACTTTTGTCCTGGAAGGAAAAATTAGTTGAACTTCCTCCAGGCAGTAGGTACTTGATGACTGGTCCTCTGAACTCAAAAGGCACTTGCACCAGTAGTAACTTCAGTAGTGACTGACTCTTTTATGAGTAGTTGGGTTGACGGGATATAACCCTCAGGCACATACAGTTGAGCTATTAATGGGTATCTATTAGTCTGCTCTTCATATACAAACGGCAAAGGCAACCTGCATTAACACGCTGATGCTCACTGTATTTTTGAATTCTTATAGCCTGCTTTTCTATTTAGGGCACGTTCTATATATATCCCAAAGGCGGACGCCAGAGGGAGTTTACTACCCACCATGTGTTTTGCGTTCTGAAAATGTATGTAAAATCTGCCTATGTGTACAAATCAGGAAAACTAAGATTTCATTTATCTATGTTATTCCTGGAGCGATTTTATTCATCTAAGGCTTAAAATACGCTCTGAATTATCCTTTAACTTCCTATCTAATTGTCTTTTACTTTCCTAAGTGCATTTTATTCTGTGCGTACTCTAAACAGCAAAATTATGAACTAACTTGAGGTCTCGATGCATTCAACCAGAGATTTCTCCCTTCCTATAGTACTATTCGTGGAAATCTCTGCACAGACGTGTAGAGCAACATTCCCAGTATTGCATTAGTGACCTCTTCCAGGTGGTACTTCTTTCCTAAAGCTGTAGTTAAATTCCAGTCTCAACTGGTTTGCACAAAATAGGACTGGCCATTTTGACTGTCTAATGCTTTAGTAAACACTGCATTAACGTACCTTCTGATTGGTCCGTGTATCAGGCAGTTCTCACAAAGTATGGCGCGCGGTTTGAGTCAGAGTTACTCAGAATGACGTGTTGTGAAACAGACCACTTCACGACAAGAAGCTTTCATTGCACTGGGAAATGTATGGACATTTCTTTTTCAATCAAGTCCAGTACAAAAATAAGAATCTTCAGCTCTGATGTCAAGTCAGTCCTATTGTATGGACTCTGAAAAATGGAGGACAACAAAAACAACATCCAAAAAGCTACAGACTTTCATAAATAGGAACTTGCGTAGAATCATCATCATCAGGTGCCATCTTCACATCAAAGCTCGGCTGCAATGGATCTCCAACGTCTTCTGTTTCTTGTCTTGATGGTGAACTCTGATAGACTCTTTCTTGTCTCTTGTCTTGATGGTGCACTCTGATAGACTCTTTCCTGTCTCTTGTCTTGATGGTGAACTCTGATAGACTCTTTCCTGTCTCTTGTCTTGATGGGGAACTCTGATAGACTCTTTCCTGTCTCTTGTCTTGATGGTGCACTCTGATAGACTCTTTCATGTCTCTTGTCTTGATGGTGCACTCTGATAGACTCTTTGCTGTCTCTTGTCTTGATGGTGCACTCTGATAGACTCTTTCCTGTCTCTTGTCTTGATGGTGAACTCTGATAGACTCTTTCCTGTCTCTTGTCTTGATGGTGCACTCTGATAGACTCTTTCCTGTCTCTTGTCTTGATGGTGAACTCTGATAGACTCTTTCCTGTCTCTTGTCTTGATGGTGCACTCTGATAGACTCTTTCCTGTCCATCTCTTGATGTTATTTTCCCACTTATGATTTGCGTAGACTACAAGGACTGAAATGGTACCAGCACAGCCACCGACATGGAACTGATGACAAGAACCAGACATGTAGAAGTTTGAACAAGAGATGACAAGAACCAGACATGTAGAAGTTTGAACAAGAGATGAGAAGAATATGCTGGCGATTGAGTGAACACACAATGAGGAAACTTTTGATAGCATTACTAGGCAGCCTTTATTGTAGAAACCACAGGGCACGAGAAATTGAAGCAGACCGGAAAAAAAACACATGGAGAAGAGAGTTAGAGACAGAAATAAAAAATGTCGAGGAAGAGACAGAATGACCTTGAGTTGACGGCGCGACAGGTGGACTTGTATGTGTTTGTTGAAGGACCGTTCTTCTTGGGGAGCTAAAGGGTATTGATCAGCAACAATGCTTTCTTCAGGGGCAAACTAGCGAAAAAATGGAAAGAAAGAGAGAACTACGTAAAATACACGAATAATGATAAATCATCATCATCATGTGACGTATTTTCTGCAGAACGTTGTCTCCATTACAGCTGCTCTGAACGCATCACGATTCTGGGCAAGTCGACCTGCATCAATCAAAGACAAGTTCAGACTCTCTGTGATGTCCTGGGTCCACCGTCGTCTAGGTCGACCCCTTCCTCTTTTTCCAGGGACCATGCCTTCCATTACTAATTTTTCCATACTATTATGTCTTTTTATATGACCGAACAATTTTCAGCTTTCTTATTGCGATGGTATTTAGGAGCCAGTTTTCTTCTACGTTTAGTGAGTGCAGTACTTCTCTGTTGGTCTTTTTTTCTGTCCAGGGTATTCTCAACATCCTTCTGTAGCATTTCATTTCGAATGATGTAACCTTTTTTGCAACTGTTTTATTGGGTGTCCAAGTCTCGCAGCCGTATGTTGCCACTGGGAATACTGATAAATACATGAACAATAAATAAAAATATGATACAACCCGTGGACTCGTGCGGCTGGTGTCGTGCGGCTGGTGTCGCGCGGCTGGTGTCGTGCGGCTGGTGTCGTACGGCTGGTGTCGCACGATGTTTAACATAAACAACACGGAAACAAATGAAGAGGATAACGAACAAAATAGTAATAAAAACCTTCTTACGTACTTAGTCGTTCCTCTTCTACCGTGAGGTGTAGAGGTTTGGAAGAGAGAGCGCCATACTATCCTATCTGCTGTCTTCCTCTTGGCCTGGTTCCATTCTAGTCCTCGGTCCTTCAAAGATTGTCTAATGTTGTCCTCCCAGCGGACTCTGGGTCGTCCTGGAGGTCTGGATCCCTGGCTCTTAGTTTCCCTTGCTTGTCGTGGTAGCCGATCTTCTCCCATTCTGCAGACATGGTCAAACCATCTTAGTTGGGACTGTTCTACTTGTGTCTTCAGGGGTTGGGTTTTTAGGCCTTGACGTATCGTCTGGTTGAGGACCATGTCTCTTCTTGTTATTTCAGTCACTTTCCTCAGATACCTCATTTCTGAATAAAAAAGAAGTTGTTTCATAATAAAAACTACATAAATGTAATGTTACTTTATCAGATGCAGAGAACGGAATAACCGATTTTACAGTAAAATATCTTTCAACACACAGACAAACACACACACGCACCCACACCCACACTAACAACAACAACAACATGTTAAACAATCGAACAGCTAACAAAAGTAGCAAATACTATAAAAAGCATTCTTTGGTACATTGAATATGCCTCATTTTTTGAACTAATAAGATGAAATATTGAAATTTATCCTTATCACAGCTGATACAATACAACCTGGCTAGGGGTGTATGCACAAACGACAACTCTTGAACGACCAACTTCAAAATTCTCAAATAATCTTCACAAACCTCCGGTTCGTACGTAACGCCATTTATTGACATCCAGTTGCTTGAACAACGACATGATACTCCTTTGATATCTTCATATTTACAATTCATATATTTAAACATGACTCATGTATTTGTTTCTCCATGCTTATTCGTACGGAATTATTTATATACATATTCCATTTCATTTTCACGGTCAATTACTATATCAATATCGTGCGTTGATCATCAGATACCTCACCGCTTATTATATAAAATTCATATGAATATATTTCACTTCATTCTCAAATACATATGGTCCAGTTGACCATGATCCAGACACTAGTCATACAGTAAGTAAGTCCCTTCAGGACACCTTTCCAATCATTAGACACAGCTAGTCCATCAGTACACAATCTAAAAATATCTCATGTCATCCTCACAACCACGCATAAACCAATTCGCATCCATGCCTTTTTCTGCATCACATAGTCTTCATATATAGCGACCTGTGTGGTGCGCAAAAAGGTTGTTAACAACTGCTATAAAGAACAGAATATTTCATAGCAAAAACAGTATACATAAACTGAGGAGCATCATATGCAATAAATCCTCTCAGTTGAATTTAAAAAAACGGGGGTTATCGAACCAATATCACTGTCCGATGTGTCATGGACATTAAACTAAAGGGGAAAATGCACAGTCATTGGATGCAACAGGGCGCTTTTTCTTCCCAGCAGAATGTCAAGTATCCCAAAGACGGCTAAGAAAACTAACAAACAATGTTTAAGGATAGCTAATTAACAAGGACATTTAAGAACAAATATAAAGGGAAGGCAGGTTACATTCTGTGGACAAATGACTAGAAAACGTCATAACGAGACAAAAAGTTCAAGGACAGACCATTTTAAGGACATGCTCTGTTCAAGGATTTACCGTGTTAGCTGACAGAAACTAATAGCTCTTTGCAGGGTTATATCCACTTTGCCAGAGTGCTAGCAGTACTTTTCATGACTAGCTGTTTCCAGGGCTTCACCATGCTAGTTGGTAGAACCTAGCAACTCTTTTCAAGGCTTGGTATGTGCCAGCGCTGCTTCTAAGTTGGAAGAGTTCTGTTTTTCTTTTTTGGTTGTTGCGCTTCTTATAACTGACGGACTTTTGTCTAGCTTGAAAGATGTGTACCTTGCCACAAAAAGGCAAACGCTTCAAAGTAATCCCAAAAAGAGAGAAAGAGAAGTAGAGAAATACAGAGAGAAAAGATAAAGGATAACTTGACACTATGTCATGGGAAGAGATCAACAGCAGATCTAGTGTAGAGCATCAAAAATCGAGATTCATGAAGCAAAGTGATCGCCTACGCCTCAAGACACGCACCTGAAGTAACTTAACGTATTTTCCATGTGTTAAAGTAACACAGTGGTTCCAACTTTGTTACGACCACGACACAAAGTACATACAGTATTGTGTGAATCTGGCGACCCACGTACCAAAGATGACAAGGGGAAGTTAATCACAGGAATTCAACCAAAGGCATGCCGCTCAAAACTTCGAGTAACGGAGACAGTAAGGGGTGCGGACACATTGCAGTGTTTCCTGCGACCCAATTTTGGGTCGAGATCATTAAGGATACCATTTACATATATTTACTGGTTGCTGTCTTTGTAAAATAGATCTAAACTATGGAAAGTTTTACAGCATGCAAGCTTCATTGTGTTTGCATAGCGGGGAGGAGGGACAGGAGAAAGAGGAGGAGAAGGAAAAGAGGGAAAGTGACAAAGGAGAAAGAGGGAAAGTGACAAAGGAGAAAGAGGGAAAGTGACAAAGGAGAAAGAGGGGAAAAGACCAAAGGAGAAAGAGGGAAAAGGACAAAGGAGGAAGAGGAGGTAAAATAAAAAGACGAGAAAGAAGAAATAGAAAGATGAATAAGAAAGAGAAAAAACGAGAGAAAGACAGACGAGTAGGAAGATGGACGAAGGAGGAAATGGAAGAAGGAGAAAAAAAATAAAGATTAGAAGCAAGAAAAAGGAAGTTGGGAAACAGGTGACGTAGGAGGGAGAAGACAGAGGAGAACATGTAACACAACGAGAAGGAAAGCGAAGAAAGAGTTAAAGAACAAAATAAAAGGACCAGGGTATATGTAGGTGTGGGGGAGGGAGAAGGTGGAGACAGAAAAGACAAGGAAACGAAAGAGAATAAAGGAAAGAAACATAAAGGGAAGAAAAAAGGTGAATGCAAGACGGGTGGAAACGGAAGAAGAGGAAGTAAAAGAAATTACGAAGAAGATTCGGAAGACGAAATGATGGTCATTATCTATATATTCTCCTTTGCTGTGGCAATATGTTTTACATGATGAAGTTGCAAGCCCCAAGCACAACTTTGTATTAGTCGCCTGGTACGACATGCCTGAATGTGCCATAGTCCTATTTGTCTTTATCTCTTCAGAGACCAACAGGAGCCACATAAGGGCAAGATATGATGGTAGAGAGGGGGTGGACAGAAAAGGAAGAAAAGAAGAGGAAACACTGAAAAAAGAAAGAATGAAAACTGGTTAATAAGAAAAGCACTGTACCATATTTGTAATTTAGTGAGCGCGAAAGAAGACGTCGTATAGAGTTGCGATAGCCACGCCTTTGTCTGAGCTCATTAGAGAACAATTCATAGCGGGGTTTCCCGGTCATTGAATTCTTCACACAAACCATTGGAGTCTAGTACTGTTGTCCTTATTTCGTGATTCGCTTGTATAGCTAGGCGGGGTTGTCGCACGGAAGGTCCTGGGTAAGCCACTCACGTCTGTTGTTTTTTGGTTGTCTAGTGTTCTACTTCTTTATTTATTACGATTGCCTGAAAACATACCTTTATGTTTGTCTAATATTTATTTACTGTCCTTATTTCTGCTTGTTTGCCTCTGTGACGACAGGATTTAAGTGAGATAGTGAAAGAGTGAAAGCGACAGATTCTGTTAGAGAATCAAGGGCTATTCTATTAACATTTATAACACATAAGGAAGGGAAACCCGAGGCCTGTAAACAGTAAATAAATATTAGACAAACATAAAGGTATGTTTTCAGGCACTCGTAAGAAATAAAGAAGTAAAACACTAGACAACAGAAAAACAACAGACTGGAGTGGCTTACCCAGGACTCGAACCTATTAAGAGTGCCTGATATCTGCAGACACATCCAAGAACACTTTTCTCACAATCAGGGTAGTTCACTATTGTGAAACTGAAAAGGGATATTTAGTAGAAAGGTAATCTGTATCTCTCTCTTCATTGAGTTAAATAAAGACAGAGGGTTGGTATTCTAGTCACACTTCTTGTGATGGGTTTGATGTTAATACAGTTTGTTGTTAAGAAATCTTAGTGTACTGAATGAGGTCAGCTGTGAAGGTCCCTGAATATAATAAATATTAGAGTAAATTTCCAGGGTACCTTTCTACTACCACCACTATGATCTCATTCAGACTTATTCTAGATAGACTGTAAGATGACTACGTTTGGTGTCTAGGGTTATGAAATGTTAGTGTAAGGTTGCATTAACCAACTAAACATATAAACAATTTCACAAGTTATTTTATTATCTAATACAACACAACAGTACCACGACAATCACATACGAACTACACTTTAAAAGACTATCTTTAGTAAATCAGTGGTTGAAAGTTTGATAAAGTTAATGTTTTTCAATTTATTGTCCTGAATCTAATTTATTTGGAATCAGGACTGACAATCAAAAGTGAAATCATCGAAATTAATTACATCAATCAATTTACATAATGGATCTTCTGTCCATAATACACATATTATTATTATATAAGGGTGTAGTTGTATTGTCTAACTGAGGTGACTTCTAGTATACACTGGTTGATTGTTTATTATCATCATCTCTGCATGTTGTTTGTAAGTTTCTGTGGACACTGATGGAATGTTTATATCACTATTCCCCGTCTCTTATTTTTAATATAATGTTAGTTGAGCGATCAGGTGCCGAACATGCACCTATCTTTGTAATATGATGTAGGACTCTTCCTGCACTTCGCTGAACGACAACCTTCAGCTCCCACTTCTCAAGAATGATATTGGTTTACAGTTGTCTCCGAAAAAGGCAAGACTGTGGCATGAATATATCGGCCCACTGTAGTCTGGCACCAGTTATTGACAGCCACCAAAACCCTCTGAAATCAGAAGGATATGCCTCCTTCGTAATGAACAGCCTACAATACTATTCAACAACCAGTACAGGCACATTACAAACAAACATGTAAGATCAGCTCTTTACGACAATCCCTTTCACCAGTTTCTTTTGATGTGACCAGGTATACTAGTATTCCTCTCCCCTAATAGTTACAACGCCTCTGCAATTCCAGCAATAATCTGATGTCCATACAATAGGATAGGTATTATGCTCCTGATGATAATCATATATAACTTAGTTGGTCTACACCTCTCTGATAGTCTTTCATATGCTGGATCAATCTCTAGACTCTGTTTTGAGTCTGCCATAGACTCACTTACTTATAATCGTATGTTAGTATCTCACACTCAAATTTTATTTTAAATAAAATGTTAAGAAAATCAATCTTACCACAGATGCAAGGAAATAACACAAGTAAAACGATGACTAGGCAATAGAATATGGCACATTTTCGATCTGCCCCATGTCCAGGCTTTTCCTATGTTAGAAAATTCTCCGCCTGCTCTCATCGATCTTGCTTTACACAAAATTTTCTTGAAATGGCAGTGAACAGTCCCCGTTTCGTACCAATCTTTACTGCTTTGTCCAATGGGACCATGTTTACATTTATTTTTGAAACTATCGTTTCAAATAACAACTCCCAATATGTTTCCAAGGCAAATATATTTTTAGTTTTAGGTCAACCAATCATACTTCGCCTTCCTTTAAAATCCAACCAATCAGGTATCCCGTACTTTTTAACCTCATTTACCCAAAGTCGTTTTTTTTCAAAACATGCCATAAAAAAATATAAGCAGGCATGATCTTACCTGACAGTCTGGTCGACTCCACTATAGTATTATGGCTATAATTAGTTAATTAATGGACTATTTGCGTAACTACTACCATATTCTTTGTTAGCAAGTCCTAAGGTACACGAATATACAATTTATATGGGACTAGTTGGCTTGGTTCAGAAGTACACAGTTTTTTTTTCTATGTTAGTGTTTTTTATTTTTAGTCTACCACCCGTTCAATTCTTTTCCATGTGCTGTCTTCTCTATTTACGTCCTTTGAAATAAGAGCTAAGGTTGTTTTTGTGACACGAGTTGTCTACATGTTCTAACTTTTTCCTCGTATTTTGGGGAAACCCCTAAGGCAAGGCTTGCCCTTGTGCTGGTATTGGCTTTTAGTTTAAAATCAATGCGAAACGAATTAGCATTTCATCTATCCTTTCCCCTCCTCGTTCCACAATGCATTTTTAGGCAAATATTTTCTTAGAACTAGGAAAAGTGATTATGTCAAGGACGAATTTGAAAAATTGGGTACCGTTTGGTTCGGCTATTCGTTAGCAAATAATAATCTGAAGGCGTAGGCGATACCAACAGTTCTAGTAGAAAATTCTTTTATACTTTCTTACCTTTTCCTTTATGCTCGATATTGTTATATACAAATTTAGATATTGTATTTAGAAATTCACTACACTTCTATCCCTTCCCCGAATGATTTAATCATTAATTCATTTACAATTATTTTCGGCTCGAGTCCCAGGTAAAAGAATAAAGAATTTATCTTATTTAAACTTATTACCACATTGAAGACAACAATACATCTGACAAGTTACAAAGTAAAGCAGACACGGTTGGTTTAGTTATTCACATATAAAATAGAATTTTCAAAAGGAAAAAACAAATAGAATCCCACTATACAGAATGCTAGTTACACTGGTATTATTGTACATTTACTGTTATATTAGGCAAGTTCCATCACTTGGTTTCAAAGTTTGTGAAGTTGTATGTCTCGCTTCTCAATAGACGTTGTTTGTTACTCAACTTTTGGGACATTTGTTGATCTTCTGGGGTTGACGTTTTGCGGGTTTTGACTCAATGGGTTGCCTCGGCTCTCAGTTCATTACGGTCTCTTACTTCAGCACATTTGGTTGGTACTACATAAGACTTTCAGTCTTCATCATTAGGACTGAAATATATATAAAGTGTATGGGAAGCTGCAGAAAACTTCAATTTTCCCTCCCCTTCCTATTTCTGACCATCACATTATTATGCGTCCCTGACAAATACAGGTAACAATTGACCTGTTATGCAACTCAAGAGTCGCGAAGTACACGTGTTCTCTTTGTCACGGATTGTCTCCCCTGCTATGCAGTAGTGGTCCAAACAGTGACCAAAACTCAAGAGTATCTAATATTGGCTTCCAAGATATCTACCTGCGCGCAAGATTACTCTTGGCAGAAATGTAGATAGAAGATTAATGACACTTCCACTATAAGGGAGAATTCACAATATATTTCCAGAAGTCACGAACAATGTAGCATTGGGCTGAACAATTCTTAAGCATTATATCTGGTCCGTCGCCTTTTGTGAAGGGTTTAAGCAATAGTTCAGCCCGTTCAAGTCCCCAGTTGGTGTAATCCAACGAAATCCCTCTTATAAGGTATTGCTCTGTTTAGAGGTAAATATATGTTTAGGTATTTATATATATATATTAAAGAATCTGGCTCACACGTTTGCGTTCATACATATTAAAAAACTGAATCTACTATGATTGTTTACTTTTAAAACAACAGGTAACAAATTTAATAATTAGTTAGTATTAACAGTTTAAAATAAATAAAATGCTGGTGATTTTATATAGGAATCACGTTTTCTCTTCACTGAGATTTAGGGTGAGGATATATCAAAAGTCCTTTTTGCTGGTACCTTTTTACAAGCACTTAACTTTTATAAGGGAGTCCTGAAGCTGTGGTTCATCAATTATGTGATGACGGAAGCCTTCTCCGCACTCTCTTCCAATGTAGGCGGTTAAGGTGGATGCTTTTCCTCACAATAGCGGCATGACAACCACAAATCGTTTGATGGCTTGTAACCACAAACCCAAAATTTTGGGAATACACAATCTCCTTTCACATATTTAGACTGGGCACAGCTCTGCATTAGAAGCCTCGAAATCACTTAGGTCTGGAAATTAGAGTTAATTCATCTGACGGCTGGTGTTCTGCAAAATCGTGGCCTGGAAAAACTTTTGTTTAATTCCTCTATGACTTGGTCTGGGAAATTAGAGTTAATTCCTATGACGGCGGATGTTCTGCGAACTCCCTGGCCTGGAAAAACGTTTATTTAATTCCTCTATGACTTGTGATCAAATTCCTAGGATTCCAGGCCCCTTTAAGTTTCCAGTCTTGTATTAAAAATGCGGGTTTACTTGTGAATTCCAAAGTTGCCCAATACTCGATCTGTTACTTATAGTTGTAGAATTTCTAAGTCCAATGTCTCCTTTTTCTTTCTGGCTTTTGGGAGTCGCTGATATGACGTGCGCTACAGTCTCTCTGTGTGTTCTGTGTCTGTATTTTCATCACACAATATTCTCCGTTCTTAGTGCAAATCACAGATTGCACTTCCGACTAGTGTGCCAGTAAAATGCATTGTATATTCCGGCTCTCACTTCAAATCTCTCTAGCATTGGGTTGGATGTTTCATTTTAAAATATCCCCTCGCGTGTTTCAAAATATTAAATTTAATAACCACGCGAGACCTCTTCAGTGATATCATATTGTTGCGTAAGACTTCCGGCTGCACCTATCTGCCTCTCACCATATTGTGACCATGTGTTCCTCTCGTAACGTCTACAAATCTTGAGTTTCCAGACAGATTATCTGAGATAATTACACATAGGGATGGTCTAAGCGGAAACAAATTACGCATTACACCCTGTGTTTCGCTAGACGGATCTCCGCCAGATTAGCCACACAATATGGGGTTCTATTCATAGACCGTGCAAAATACAAGCTTGAATAAACAGGCACAGTCTCTTTAAAAAGATGATCAGTCTAATAATACGTGATAAAATATTATCGCTTCCCGGGTCAATAAACCTGGCGTAACACAAACAGTCGAGGAGTGAAGTGTTAGAGACTTAAATCCACTGATCCAACGTAGAGAGCAAAAATGAACGACAAGGCAAAAATTATGCCAAATAAAAACGATGATCGGTGAGAGAAAAATGCAGAAAAAGAAGTGATACTGCCGGAGTGGATTAAAGAGTGAGAGAGCGCACAAAAGTACACGCACAAAGAAAGACGTACCGACACACTTCTGATCCTCCCCAACTCACAATATAAACCTCCGTATTTACTAACATGCCTCAGGCGGTTATTGTTTGTTTACACTGGCCAGCGAGAGCTTATCAGTACTTACGCCGAGCAAAAATTGCTCTTTCGTTCTGTCTGCGCTTCTATCCTTCATGCTTGGTTAATTATGGAAAATATTGACATTTTTTCCCCCAAACAAATAAATTGACATGCATGCATTTAAATAATTATCAATAATAGTTCATTAATAAACACTCATATTGTACATTTAAGATAGAGTGATTGAACATCTAATATATTATTAACACAGAACTCAGCAATGATAGAAGTGGAAGTTAATGAAATGTAGATCTATATTCTTCCTGGCTCCAGTGGGAGCAGAGGTACAACAGTGGCTAGATGATCAAAGAAAGATCTATGTAGATCATAGTTAATGAAATCTATCTTGCTGTTCAACACAAAGTGATACAGAGACAGTGAGTAGTTATGCGACTGAATTAGAAGACGTTGCAAATCTTGCATAAATCAGAGAACAAGAATTAATGTTACAATGAAATAAAAACACAGCTGCAACTACATCTCAATGATGATCATAAATTTATATATACATATTAGATATACAAATCAAGTATTATGAATAAAAAGAATTATTGACATACCCTCTCAAAAAATCACTACTGTTCTGGCTTTTAAAGGATTGATGTCGTTAAGTTCAGTGACTTAAATCCTAATTAAATGTTGCCCGTCCAGTTGGTACACAGTGTGAATCGTTCCTGTATGACCGCGCCCCAGCTTGGTTCTTTGTTGAGTGCCAAACACTGTAGGGTTTAGATATTTAACAGGTCATCCTATTCCTTCCCCCAAGCATCACATGTTTGGTGGGCAGGTCTCAAAATGTCAAAAGTATTCCTATTCTCCAATTAGCTTGCGTTGGTCCAGAGGGGCAGACTTAATCTCAAAAATAGGCTGTCCTTTATCTGGGCTTCGCTGTCTGTTGCATATGTTATCAGAGTCGTCAACTATTCCCCGTTCAGAAAGTGTAGGGTAGGCAATAAAAATGTCTAGTTTCCTTACTTGCCCGAATGATTTAATCGGATGTATCTCACACCCATAGTTTCTGAGTCGGTGAATCTTATCAATTATGCCATCTGTAAGAGACATTCTATGACTCTTGACGTCAAGCGTTAACCTTACTTGGCGGTTAGGATTCGACATCTAGTCGCCGGAAAAGTCTGTAGTGGGCTCTGTTCTCAGGTATAACCTAACTTAATATGCATGGAGAACGACTAGAAAGGTGTTGACAGTAGGTTCTGTCAACAGTACATGGCGCGCTATTACGCTACTCCACGAAGACAGTGTAATAACAAAGGGCATTTGATTAAAGAAAGTAGCATTGAATGATTAAGAACTGCACTATTATAGGACAAGGAAAAAAACTGTATGAAAAATTGACGTAGTCATAGGAGAAAGATAGATGAAACAAATGGACGGAATTTGATTCCGTCACAGTCTCTTTGTTCTTGCCGATATCTTTGTGAATGCGGAGTGAAACACTAGAATTCGTGAAAAATTACTGCTGTGTGATTGCTCACTATTGGGGTGCGGTCGTTCTTATTTGGGTGTGATGGGTGCGATTGGTCATATTGGGTCGTGATTCTTCCTTTTGGAATGTGATTGTTTCTTTTGGAATGTGATTGTTTCTTTTGGAATGTGATTGTTTTTGATGGGATGTGATTGTTCACTATTGGGTTGCGATCGGTCTTATTTGAGTGTGATTGTTCTTGTTCAGGTGCAGTTTATATTATTGGGTTGTGATTGTTCCTTTTGGAATGTGTTGTTCCTATTGGAGTGTGATTGTTCCTGTTGGGATGTGATTGTTCCTGTTGGAACGTGCTTGATCTTTTTTATGTGTGATTGTTCCTATTTGGCTGCGATCGTTCTTATTTGGGTGTGATTGCTCGTGTTGGGATGTTATTGTTCACTAATGGGCTGCGATCTTTCTTATGTGGGCGTGATTGTTCCTATTTGAGTGCAATTGATCCTATTGGGGTGTGATTGTTCCTATTGGAAAATGTTGTTCCCATTGGAATGTGATTGTTCCTGTTTGGGTGTGATTGTTCCTATTGGAATGTGCTTGTTCTTTTTGATGTGTGATTATTTCAACTGGAGTGTGATTTTTTTCTTGTTCAGGTGTGATTGTTTCTTTTGAGGTGTGATTTTCTTGATGAGGTGCGATTGTTCTTACTGAGGTCTGATTTTTTCCTGCTGATGTGTGTTTGGTCACATTCTTGATCTGTACCTATGTGTTCCAGTCCGCACCATGTCTGAAAAATAGTTGCATCCCTACCTATGTAGAATTATCCTAACCATAATTATTATCAGTGATAAAAAAAACACCATGAAAATGTTAATGGTTGTGACGGTATTGCCGTAGTGCAGTAGTGGTCCAACAGTGGCCAAAACTCAAGAGTATCTAATATGGGCTTCAAAGGTGTCTACCTTCGCACAAGATTACTCTTGGCAGAGATGTAAATAGAAGAAACAAAACGCTTCTATCTCCAGGGAGTCTTCACAAGATATTCAGATAAGCGAAAACAATGCTGCTTTTGCTGAGCACGTTAATTCTAGAATCTGCCGACAACTTTTGTGAAGAATTAAGCACTTATTAATTTCAGCTCATTCAAGCCCCCACCCATTATTACTATTCTGGTATAGCTCTGTTTAGAGTGTGTGTAGTAAATTGACTGGGACAAACATGCAGTACATGTAAAAGGATTAAATCGAGGTTAAATTTGTAACATTACAAATAACAAAATTTAATCATCACTTTAGGTTTTAACAAGTTTAAAGAATTGAATAATATGTTAGGAAAAGATTTTCATCACTGTTGTGATGGGATTTAACTGAATAAAGGAGGTCACTTTTGGCAACGGATATTTTGCACTTAGCTGCCAATGGTAGTTTCTTAGTCCACTGAGTTGGTTCTTGGTATTCTATCTCGCTGTTTACGCTCGTCGCTGGGTAATGTTAAAGGTGTCCACGTTCCCACAACGTCAAGGAAACACCCTATATACCCCAATTATAACCAAATTTCAGGTTGAACAGGGTATCACAGCAACATAGTAGAAGAAAACAACAACAAACAACAACAACGTCAAGGAGTAACGGCAAAGTTGGTCCTTCGTCTTAAAGCGCAGGCCACTGTTCTTTTATTGTTCGAGAGATAGTACCCGTCAGCTGGTACCACCACCAATAACTATGGTAAAAAAGTAGAAACGAAAAACGCTCTGCTGAGTATTGCGTTTTCCAACCATAGTTATGGGTTCCTATCTTCCAATACCACCATCCCATTTAACTCAGAATTTACCCTCGATGGGAATTAAATTTAATCCCTGGGGATAAAACTTTCTTTACATTTAAATTGAATAGCTTTAGCTTTACATTACATTTAAATGCAAAGGTTAATAATACAGATAGAATATGTTTACATTTACATTTCCACTGTTTGAAAAGTGTTCACAATATAAATTGAATACGTTTTCATTTATATTTACACTGATTTGAAAAGTTTGAAACTTCCATTAATTTTAAAATGAATATTTTCACATAGACATTTACACTGGTTTGAAACTTTAAGTATTATACATAGAATGTGCATCATTTCTTTCACCTTTCCCTCCCTGCTCCGTATGGAACCTGGGACTCTTTATGCGTTTAGGTCTCTTTTCAGAAACTGGCAATAAAGCAGTCACCAGTTCGTGCAGTTCTTATCTTTTATGAGGCCATTTGCTTGCTTATATTTCCCTGTTAGCTTCTTTGTGTTGTTGTACTTCTTCTTCTTCTTCTTCCTTCCTTAGCCACCGACCGTCAAAGCGGTCAGTGGCCATTACGCCTAGTGGCGTCTTAGGGCAACAGCAGATAGGTTTTCTTTGCCATTGTTTCCCATCACGCCTAGTGGCGTCTTTAGGGCAATGGCAAATCAACCCATTTGCTGTTGTTTCCGTAATCGAAGTGACTGTTAGCTTCTTTGTGTTGTTGTACAGGTCCCTCATATTTCCTTTGGCTGCAGCTTCCTCTGCTTCCCTTGCCAACTCTTCAATATACTTCCTCTTGTCTCTTTTGATGTTTCTTCTTACTTCTTTATTTGCATCTATGTACACTTCATGAGCCTTGGCTTTGAAGCTTCTGGTTTTGCTTCTTGTTTAAATCTACTTTCTTGTTTTTCATGTCTTCTATCTTGGTAATGGTTTCTGTTGTTATCCATGCTTTGTGCTGATGTTCTTTTTTTCTCAGTAATTCTTCACATGTATCGTTCCATATATATTTTTTTACTTGTTGCCAGTGGTCTTCCGTATCTGCTTCATCTTCCAGCTATTGGAGTACTTGGTATTTGTTGGATACTGTGATAGAAAATTTTTCTCTTATTTCCTGATTTCTTAGATATCCCACATTGTACTGTTGTCCATAGCTATATACTGTTGTAAATTTCTTGAGTTAAGAATGGAAAATTGCTTAGTAATATACAAGAACAAATGAAGAGATGGACAGAACATTTTAAGGAACTTCTCAATACACCAGCTCCAACTAATCCCCCAGACATCCAGCCAGCAGAAGAGGAGCTACAAATTAACTGCGAAAGACCAACGAAGGAATAAATAAAAAAAGCCATAAAGCTTCTGAAAGGTGGAAAAGCAACTGGTCCAGATGGCATTCCAGCAGAGGCCGTCAAAACAGGTATTGAAACCTCTACAGAGATATTATACAAACTACTTGGCAAAGTCTGGGAGAGAGAGGAAATACCAGCAGAATGGAAGGAAGGTTATCTGGTCAGGTTGCCTAAGAAGGGAAATTTACAAGAGTGCACAAATTATAGAGGAATACTGTTACTATCAGTGCCAGGAAAAGTATTAAACAGAATCATCATTGAGAGATTAAAAGAGTCCATAGACAAGCAACTGAGAGATGAACAAGCAGGTTTTCGACAAAACAGATCCTGTACAGACCAGATAGCCACATTGAGAATAAAAGCTGAACAAAGTCTTGAATGGAATTCACTGCTGAACATCGGATTCGTGTAATACGAAAAGGCATTTGACAGTGTAGACAGAGAATCACTTTGGAAACTGATGAGGCATTATGGAGTTCCCAAGAAGATCATTAACTTAATGAGGAAGACCAATGAAGACATGACATGCAAAGTTCTTCATGAAGGACAACTTACAGAACCGTTTAGGATAAGAACGGAAGTGAGACAGGGATGCCTCTAGTCTCCATTTCTCTTCTTACTAGCAATAGATTGGGTTATGAAAACATCGACATCACACAACAGAAATGGAATCCAGTGGAATCTGACTAAACAGCTTGATGATCTGGATTTTGCAGATGACTTGGCTCTTCTGTGTTATAACCATAATCAGATGCAAGAGAAAATGAAAATTCTCGATGAGATGTCACAACAAATGGTCCTGAAAATACACAGGGAAAAGACACCAGATTATGAGAATAAATGCTAGAAATAATAACAAGATTGAACTTGAAGAAACACCACTAAAGAATGTATAATCGTATACATATCTTGTCAGTAATATAGACAAAGTTGGAGAGACAGACAGTGATATCAAAATAAGAATACAAAAAGTAAGAGGAGCTTTCATTGCATTGAGAAACATATGGAGAACAAGAGAAATCAAGTCCAACACGAAAATAAGAATCTTCAACTCAAATGTCAAGTCAGAACTATTGTATGGCTTTGAGACATGGAGAGCAACAAAAATAACAATTAAAACGTTACAGACTTTTATAAACGGGTGCTTGCGTAGAATGGAAGTACTGAAATGGTATGACAAAGTTACAAATGTGGAATTGATGACAAGAACCAGACAAGTGCCAGTGGAACAAGAGTTGAGTAAAAGACGCTGGCGATGCATAGGACACACACTGAGGAAACCTGTTGATAGCATTACAAGGCATTCCTTGTTCTGGAATCCACAGGGAAAGAGAGGCAAGGTAGACCAAAAAACACACGGAGAAGAAAGCTGGATACAGAGGTAAAAAGACATGTAAAGAACTTGAGCGGATGGCTCGGGACAGGAAGACTTGGCATGTGTTTGTTGAAAGCATATGCTCCTCGTTGAGCTAAAGGGTATTGATGATGAGTCCGTGCAGTGGTGGTTCATGAAATCATCATTCTGTACGCTGAGGTTGCCAGCCTCAAATGACTTGGACATCTCCGAGCGATTTACACACATTAAAATTCACATGGCAATACACCTGTATATGTTAGTTCACATGTTAGTAATAAAATATGGAACGTAAAATGACAACTTACGCCACATACATTTTGCTCAGATGAATAAAAGAGACTTGAATCGGCCTGTTACACGCGTCTGGAGTGTCGTTGTTTTAACAATAGATTCCCTCTCTGACTCCGTGTGTGGTCCTTCGGTTCCCTCAGTCCCGGTTTGCTTGTTTAAAATGATAGTGATTTCCTGGGCTATTTTTTGTAAGTAATTATAAATACTCCAATAATAGGTGAATTCTGAATTCTAACTCTGGCAAGTCTGGGGTTGTCTTGGCAAGCGTGAATCTCACAGTGAAATAGCTTGAGAAAATGGTCAGATTATATTCACTGCCTTCCCACGCATTCGTTGTTATGGCGCACAACTGATCAGCCAATCTGATTTGAATATTTTGCATGACTCATCTAGTGCAAAATTTCAAACATTACTTTTCTGAAAATGGGCTGTAAACATCCGATTGCCCTGTGTACCAACTTACAAACGCATCGGTAACCTTACACGACAATGTGTTCCAAAAGTAACGATTCATTACTTTATCAGAAAGTAATCTCTTATCTGTGTCTGCCCATCAGTTATCTCCCCGTACTCTGGCCTTTATCAGCCCTTAGCAAATACACTAGCGATTTTCGTGGGGCTAATCCTTCGTGGCCAAGATTTGGTACTAAGGAATTTTACCATCCTGCCTGTCGTTAATATTATTTCTGCCGCTCCTTACAAAGCTTAGTGAAGGGACGGGAAACAAACAGACGTAACAACTTATCCCTGAGAGGGGAGTAAGAAGGAAAATACATAATGTCTGCTACACATAGCAGAGAAAGAAAGAAAGTGCGACAATTGGAAGCACGTAATAAAAATCCGTACCACAAATGTACCGATACTGCCAGAGTGAAACAGAGATCGAGAGGGTCGCCCCATTCTGTCACAATAGTAGTTATGCGCAATGTCAAAGCTTAACATGTAGCGTGTTGACCGAAAGAACTTCTTCGGGATGCAAAACAAAGTTAAAAATTGCAAATTTTAAACATGGATCAGAAACATAAATAATATTTTTTTTTTATGTAGCGTATCTTTCTCTCATGTTCCGACCAACATTACGTTAAATGGGCAAACGTTAGAAGAAGTTAACACCTTTAAATATCTCGGGTCCACTATATGTAGTGATGGAAGATCAAGTAAAGAAATCAAGACAAGACTTGAGATGGCTTCAGCTGCCATGACAAGGTTGAATGTGATCTGGAAAAGTAACATCAGTTTTCCTGTGAAGATCAAATTATACAAATCACTTGTATTATCTATTCTCTTGTATGGGTGTGAGGGCTGGACACTCACTGCATATACGGAGCGAAGGATTCAGGCTTTCGAGCATAAATGTTATAGAAGAATTTTGCGCATTTGCTATAAAGAGCACAAAACAAATGTCTATGTTAGAGAGAAGATAAACACCTATGCAGGCCACCAAGAACCACTTTTGTCAATAGTGAAACGTCGAAAGCTTACCTGGTTTGGGCATGTAACTCGTCATGACTCCCTTTCGAAAACGATCCTCCAGGGAACAGTCGAAGGTAAACGGAGAAGAGGAAGGCAAAGAAAATCCTGGGCTGATAACATCAAAGAATGGGCAGGACACGGTTTTTCCACACTTGTACGCATTGCTGAGGATAGAGAGCAGTGGAGGACCCTGTCTGCTGATGCTTCCACCATGGCACCCCTACGACCCATGACGGGTTATGGGTTGAGATGATGATCTTTCTCGTAGACCTTGGCTATCCAGTGTAAAATATAAGTACTACTATGTGTTAACTCACTGCCTTCTACAGCGATGTTTTTCTCATTATAATGAGAGGCGCATCAGATGAGTTTTAAATAAATGAGAATTTAGACGTCTGCACTTTTGCAGGTGTTATGCAACATCCGGTGCGATTATTAAGATGCTGTGAGGATATAAATTTTAGAAATGTCATGAGGTATTCTGTTTTTATGGTATTTGTGAAGCGTGACGTTGTTACAGACGAATTAGGGACAAGAAAGTTAAAAGATTAATTAGTGTTTCTAGTTGAAGGTTTTATGACAGTAGGATGCAAGAACCAGCGATCTTTTTTTTTAAAGCATTGTAATACCTCTTATGAACGTACTAATCTGGGGAATGGGTGGTTTGATAATGCCGTTTGTCCGGTAATTTCGAATTGTTTATATATAGCATAAAAAGTGGAGAAAAAAAATTGTTCGGTTTGAGGAAAGCAGTACACTTTTACCCACACGTGAGTGTCAGCAAAGATTTCACGAGCGTTCATGTTCGCTACATAGCACCCGCTTTGCTAATTAACAATCAAGACCGCTAATTTTACATATTCTGATGGCACACCAAAACTTCGGCACCAACAGATTTCGTCAGTTATTTTTAAAATCCATACATAAGATGCCCGTTCATAAAAGTTTTTACAGTACCGTGCAATCTCGATTTACGCGTTTTCCGTGTACGCGATCTCAGAGTACGCGAATTTTAAAAAACCACGAGCAGGAGAAAATGCGAACAAAATCACCATTGCTAAGATAACTCTCTCACAGATGATCATCATTTTTTTCTTTTAGCTCCCTGTGGAACATGTAGCCACACCTGCAGCTGTTCCCCTTACAGGAAGCCTGTACCAAGCTCCTACAATGGTGGTTTCTATAGCAATTTGTTTGACATGATGAGGTTGCCAACCTCCATGCACAACCTCATATTAGCCTCTTCGTACGACCTGCCTGAGGGTACAGAAGTCCTGTTCTTATTTTGCCTCATCAGAGGCCCCCGGAAACAACACGGTGCTGTCACTGGTGACGCCACTGTCATAATTTCACAGTTTTGTCTAATGTATCTTCTTTTTTTTTCTCTCTCTCTCTCTCTTAGTTTTCCTATGCTGTTTATTAATAAAACTGTTGCTAATATTTCTTTTAAACTACTTTGTAGAAGTATCCTACTTATTGTAAAGTACTGGTTATCTATGGAGAATATTATCTCAAATTAAGCGAACCTCAAATTACACGCAATCCCCCAGAACATAGCCCTTGCATAATTCGCGGTCGAACTGTAGCTTATATCAGGTATCTGTTATGCCCCACACACCTCCACCTCCCCCTGTTGTTTCCAATATTTGCAGTCAGTGTCATCTGCTTTTCATTTCTTTTTTTTTCTTAATATAGCACATTATCTAAAGAGGTACATCGTCTTCAATACCATTAATTTATTCATTCATCTTCGGCTGTCTCTGGAACATAGGGCTTTTAACATATTCATCAACCTGTTCTATCCTGTGCCATCCGCCCAAGGTCATTCCGTGTTTTCTTTATCCCTTCCATGTCAATCTCCTGTTCCCTTCCACGTGAGCTTTTTAGGTCTTCCTCTATTTCCCATACCAGTGGGGAGGGGTGCTGCAGAATAAGGTCTGCACCGCGATGGTGTTAGCTGATTGTCATAATGCAGTGGTTCTCAAACCTTTTTCTCTGTGCCACTCTTTCGGAATGAACATTTGCTAGTGCCACACCAAATTTTTAATTGATAAGAATACCTTCAAAAACAACAAATCAACTCCTAGTGTCGTAAATTTATTTTGAGAGAAAAGAGTCTTAGAAATAGTGCTCCGGTTTAGAGTGAAAAATGATGATGGAAAGCTCAGTGATAGAAAATGTAGAGATTTAATAGTTGCTTCACAGCGAGCTGGAGGAGAGTAAAGACAGACTTATTTACGACAAATCGTTTCTCTCAATCTTCTCTTTCACTCTCCTGGTCAAACAATTAGTTGCCAGTTTTCCAGACCCGCATCTGCGCGCACACCGATTTGGTGTTTTTTCACACACACAGGCGACGTTGATACAAACTATATTAAACGAATACGGGGAAAAGTTGGGCTTTGGGTATATCCAACACACAGAACTAAATGAGTTTATGTGATTTTATTCACTTTAAACATCAATCACTAAAAATATCAGATATTACATAAATTATCATAAGTACACAAATGCAAATAACAAGTTTGGAAGGGGTGAAGAAGATTGGTATCGACTAAGCCCTTCCCGCTTATTAGACAAAGATAAACCCAGTCCAAAGATAGATAATATCAGGAACATAGGCACGTTAACCTAACAGTGAAGTTAATTACTCTGAAAGAGGTGTTACAAAATTAGGTATAGGTGATAGAAAAAACCTGTTCTTCCCAGCTTTTCTTCCCTTTACTAAGCAAATGGAAAGGAGGTGGTTTTAAACAGAGTTAACAAATTATCAACTATCCCACTTAAAGGAACAATGTAGGGTATACAGAAAAGATATATATTACCAGGTAAGCAAGTTAACAAAATGGTCACACAAAAGAATTAATTTCCTGTCATTTATACACGCGCTAGCAAAGGCCTTCACTCATCTTGCTCTCACTTACCGATTGTGAAAAAATCTTGCACTCCATAGAATAACACAACAGCAGTTACACCTCAAACTAAATGTATGAGTGTTTGTTCAAGTTCTAGCCCCAGATTAGCGGGTAGGCGGTCAGCACATAAAAGGATCCCGTAATCGCTGGAAAATGAATCTGTAGTTGTGTCTCTTTTCTTAATAACAGTTTCTATGGGAGGGCACGGTCTCTGATACCGGGGTGAGGATGGTGTGGTCTATTTGACTATGCCGCTGATAATATAATTCTTACGCGTGCTGGTACACTTTATCCGTGAGGTATGGTTTAAGTCCAGTGAGAAAACTAGTCACATCACTGTTCAGGAAATTATGAATTATCTCTCTGTGTCAGTAAACTAACAAAGCTCGGGCCAGTGTTCTTCTTCCCGTTACGACTTAAGTTGTTTGATGGTGCGTTAAATTTGTCTTTGGGTGTGCTTTCTTTGCTATAAGTTAGATAGCGGAATTCCAAACATAGAATCGCCTCAAAGATTAAAAATTTACACAGTCTCAACAATTTCTGCGTCAGGGGAACTCTACACACTGTTTATGCTTTGCCTTGCTTAGATTGATTTCTTTATTGCTTTCTTAATGCTGGGATCGCACAGGTTACGATCACTCTGTATGAAAGAAAAAAAAGACATGTAATATACCGAAAACCAATAACCTTCTAAAGCGCGATGAATTTCCCGTTAAGCCTATAATACACTCGAGTATTTAATTATGTATTTAATAAACACTGCGCGAATTCTAGTGGTTAAAAACCCACATCTATAAAACTAGGACTTAACTGAATTTATTTATTATAAATTCCTTCGCGACTTTAAAAGTTAATTTAAGCATCTATTATCTTTTGAAATAATATAATAGATAGATCATTATTTACCACTGGGACTATTGAGATGGTTTAATTTAATAGATTTAAATTAACACAAAATCCATTGAAATAGAATGACTGAACTAGACCACTGATCACTTTACACAATATATATTACCGCTCTGCACAGAATAGAAAACACTGCAAATATATATATAAAATCCAGGGGAAAATCTATAACAAGATTTCAATAAAGCTAGTGCTTCTGTAAAGGTCTGGCCAGCGAGTGATAACGTGTCTAGTTCTAATGGTCTATTTAGCTAAAATGGAATGTAAGTTGAGTGGGACATGATAAACTTGACAACTTATTTGATGTCACGAACTTTTGGGGATCTGACCGCCAAATCAAGAGAAGAAGCCGCCCCCTGGTCTTCGTATCCGCTCGCTGCTGCCCGTTTCGCTTTCCCCCGTTCGCTCGGTTCCTCGATTGACACCGAGACGCGAAATTAGCGGCAAGCAACTGCGTCTCGTATCAGGGACCACTACTGTCTTTGATAACGCCGGTAGTCTCCCCTGAAATCCCTCAGTCTGACTCTTTGATCTCGTGCCGCCTACTAAATGAGTCCCGGTGGAATGAGTTCTGGCAAACGAAAAGTTACAACAAATGTTCAGGGGTTCTAATGTTATGAAAAGCTAAAAGTCCCTTTAAATCATCCATCATATCAGGGAGAATTCACTTGTCAAACTAGACGTACGTCACAATCGTCCCCACTTTTAGACATGAAACCATTTTTCATGTTTCATTTTTTGACAATGTAGGTGACCTGATTGGTGATTTTAGGATGAGTGGTATCTTCAGTTTGCTCTTCTTCCTCTGTAGACCAGTTTCTACTCAGGAAATCAGCCCCGACATTCTGTCTTCCCGGAATATATTCCACTTTGAAAGAATAAACGCTTAAAAGAAGCGCCCAACGCATGATCCTTGCGTTAAATTCTTTATTGGCACCAAGAAATGCTAACGGAGCGTGGTCTGTTTGCACCGTGAAAGATGTACCATAAAGAAACTCATGATGGCGTCTGATACCGTCAATCAGAGCAAGACATTCCCTTTCAACTACGCTGTAGTTCCGTTCCGCTTTATTTAATTTCCGACTGCCATAGGCAACTGGAAATAGCATGTTCAGGTCGCTGTCATCGGCTTGAAGCAGTGTTGACCCGATGCCCTGACCTGACGCGTCGACTCTCAGTACAAAAGGTTTCTTAAGGTCAGGCAACCTCAAGATGAGGTATGCAGACAACTGTCCTTTCAAAGTGCTATACGCGTGTTCGCACTTTTGATCCCATATGACCTTATCAGGACAACCTTTCTTTGTGAGGTCAGTCAGCGGTGCCGTCAGTTCGTTGAAGTTCTGGATGTACTTCTGATAGTATGCACATAGCGATATGAAGGAACGTACGTCTTTCTTCGTTCGGGGTCTTTTTGCTGCCACTATTTTCTCCACGTTCTTCTTAATAGGCCAACTGCATCCGTGAGAAATAGTGTGCCCCAGGAAGTCTAACTGTTCAAACCCGATGAGACATTTGCTAGGTCTGGCTGTAAGACCCGTTTCCTGTAGTCTCCTGAGGAGCATAGCAACCGTAGCAATATGTTCTTCATAGGTTTCCGATGCAATTAAGATGTCATCCATGAAATTATGGATATGGGGACTTTGCAAAGGTTGTAGAAGCTTCCTCATCATCATCCTGGTGAACACTCCTGGTGCGTTATGCAAACCGAACGGCATCACGTTAAATGTGTAATGTCCTTCACTAGTGCTGAAAGCTAACAAAGGTTTAATTTCCTCCTTGACTGGTATTTGATAATAACCTTTGCTGAGGTCAATCTTGGAGAAGATCTTTGCATTGCTGAGCTTGGTGAACAACTCAGAAACAGTTTGGAGAGGTTCGGGCTGGAATTCCGTTACCGCGTTTAGCAACCTGTAATCAATGCACAGCCGAACTTCCTTATTGGGCTTCTGCAACAGCACTACACTCGAGCTGTAAGGAGATGTAGACTCACTGATAATTCCTGCCTGACGCAGCTTGTCTATTTCTCCGCGAAGTGCATCAGCTTTAGCGTACGGGATGGGGTAAACTCTGGTTTGAACAGGGGTCTCGTTTGTTAATTTCATATCAAATTCAATGAGATTTGTTCGACCAGGTACATCCGTTAAGACTGCACTGTACTGTTTTAGTAGAGCCCTGGTTTCTGTTTGTTGTTCTGGTGAGAGATTGTCGCCGAACTTGACATCTTTAAAGGATTCTGTGGGTTGCAATGGATACTCCATGCAACCATCATCATCTTCCTCGTCTTCCGTTGCTATGGCGACAGCCAGGAGATGCTCGGAGGATGGCACCGGTCTTTCCAAATATTTCTTTAGCAGATTTATGTGGAAGACCTCCTTTCCTTTGATGGAGATCTTGTAGTTGGTACGTGAGATCTTTTTAAGGACGGTAAACGGTCCTTGCCATCCGATGCGAAGTTTATTGCTTCCGGTTGGAAGTAGCAATAGGACTTTCTCCCCTGGTTGTAGTTATCTCTCTTTTGCAGCTTTGTTGTATCTTTTAGTAATTTTAGCGCGGGCTTTCTTAAGGTTGGTAGTAGCTAGATCCCATCCTAGCTTTAGCCTTTCCTTAAGCTCAGATACATACTTGCTTGCAGAGACGACTGTCTCGTCAGCCTTCTGGTCTGTCAGGGACCGACGTAAGGCTTCTAGTGGCCCCTTAATAGGTCTGCCAAATAAAAGTGTAGCTGGCGCAAAACCCGTAGACGCTTGGGGTACCTCTCGGTAGGCGAATAAGGCAGCCGATATATATTGGCCCCAGTCTTCCGGTTTCTCCTGACCCAGCTTACGTAACATCATGGTGAGGGTACCGTTAAAACGTTCCACAAGCCCATTTCCGGCCGGATGGTAGGGACTTGTGTGGATATGTTTGGCCCTCAAGATCTTAAAGATCTCCTCCATTAACAGGCTACGGAATTGGGATCCATTGTCCGTCAAAACTTGTTGAGGGAATCCCAACCGTGTAAAAATTTGCACAAGGGCTTCTGCGACATGCTTGGAATTAGTGCATGGTAGCGGTACGGCTTCGGCCCACATAGTGCAAGTGTCAACTAAGGTCAGGATGAACCTGTTCCTTCTTTTGGTCTTTTTCAGAGGACCAATAATGTCGACAGCAACCCGTTCAAATGGAGTCCCTACTATTGGCATTTGCCCCATAGGTACTGGGGGTGTCAAGTGTTTGGGTGCTACCCGTTGGCACTGGGCGCAGGATTTCACATACCTGACAATGTCAGAGTTCATTCCTGGCCACCAATAGTGGTTTTTTATTCGCTGAATAGTGGCGTTTTGTCCCATGTGTCCGCTAAAGGGAAGAGAGTGCCCCATTTCCAAGATCTGGTTTCTGTACTGCGTCGGTACTAGGAGCTGGTTATTCCCCGTGTCCGGGTTGCCCGTTCTACGATACAATACACCATCCTTAGACAAAATGTCTCCGTTGTGTCTGGGGTCCTTAGCCATGGGCAGTTTTTTAAAGCAGGGCGCCAGAGTAGGGTCCTTTTGTTGCGCCTCCTTCAGTTCATTCGGCAACAAGTTTGGCGCAGGCTCCCTCTCCTTCTTGGCTTGCCCTCTTGTGGTTACCGCTGCCACAATCGGCTCCTTAGGTCTCCCAATGAACACATATCTACATCCCAGGATAACTGGGTAGATCGGATCATCCATTATGGCCGCTTTAATAACTCCTCTGACAAAGTCAGAGTGTATTTCTACCAGTGCGATAGGAAGCGTCCTGGGTGCATCACTCCTGAAAACTCCACTAAGTTTGACGGTTTCCTCTGTCTCCTGACCGGGTTTGACTAGGTGCCTAGCGACAATACAATCAAAACTTAATCCAGTGTCAAAAAGACAAGTAGTAGAGGTACCGTTCAAAATTACAGTTCCTCGAGTTGAGGGTCGGTCCCCCTCAGGTTGAGAATCACTGACATTGACTCTACCTTTCGAGGCTGTATGCAAACATCCAATGCGGTTTGCACCGGTTTGTTTGCCCTGATCAGACGTTCCTGGTGTAGGGGTCTTCCCTTTTCCTTGACCTTGGTGGCCGCGCTGCCACGTAGGCTTGTTGGGTTGATCAGAATTTTTGTTGGGGGGGGGTATCGGGTTTTGTAGAATTTCGATTTTTCCTGGGGGGGGTTTCTGGGTATTTTTATCTCGTTGGTTATAATGTTGAGAGGAAGTGGAAGAATAGGATGCCTGCTCTAGATTCTGTTTTCGAGATGGCTCATCTGTGGGTTTACGTTTAGTGCTGGGAAGTTCGGCCATTGCATTGCTATAGCGTTCGGCTTTATTGAGTATGTCTTCAAGCCTGACTGCGCCCTGTTCCGCCAAAAATCTACGTGTTTCATTCGACAAAGTGGATTTTATCTGCTCCACAAGAACAAGTTCGAGGAGTCCCTCATATGAAAGAGGTAGGTCAGATAATTCAATGCACTTTGTCAGATAACCCGTGAGACGTGAAGAGAACTGGGGAAATGTTTCCGTGCTCTCTTTTCGGCTGTTTCTGAACAACTGCAGAAACTTTCGGGCAGTCATCTCAAACTGCTGTAGTAAGGCCTTTTTCAACATGTCGTAATCATGTTGATTCGGTCCCAGCTTTGTGTACACGTCATAAGCATTGCCTTTCAGTGACGTTGAAAGTTTGAGCGCCCAGCGGGTACTCTCTAACCCATAAAGATTCGCGAGTCTCTCGAATTTTTCTAGGTAGCTGTCAATTTTTTCGTTAGGGCTAGGAAAAGATTCTAAAGAAAACGACATAGCAGTTAATTGGGCAGATTGAGTACTGGAGAGGTCCATTGATTGAGACTGGGGCGAAGACGGCTCTCCGTTAGTCGAAGTAGAGGCGCCCCGACTCTCTAGAGCCTTAAGCGCCAGTTGATTCTGTCTTTCCTTGTCTCTCTCTCTCTCTCTGCGAGTTTCCATCTCTGCTTCGATTTTCTTCTGTTCCAAAAGACGTTCTTCCGCTTCTTTCTTATCTGCCCTCTCCTGGGCTTCTCTCCTCTCTGTTCTTTCTTTCTCTTCCTTCCTCTCAGCTTCTGCTCTCTGTTGCTCCGCCTTCCTCTCAGCTTCGGCTCTCTGTTGCTCCGCCTTCCTCTCAGCTTCGGCTCTCTGTTGCTCCGTGTCATATATTTCCAATTCCTGGTTAATAAACGCGTTTGCAGCTTCTGCATCTAATCCTGCCTCTTTCGCTTCCAGCCTCAAGATGGACCTCATCTTTATCCTCTCTGCCATTGTTAAAGAATAAGATGAAGTATGCCTAGAGAACTAGTAAGAAACAACGCGAAAGGGAGGAACTCTGAACCGCTACGAGAAAAAAAACCCAAGTATAAATTTACCTGTGTTACCTCCTACCTGTACTGTGCAAACTTATCGCTGCTATTATCTGGCAATTAAGGCTCTAAACGCAAGCGACTATGCCACTAAATGGTAAGTTACACTGGAAAAGAATCTACTTTTACTAACAGTCGAGAAAAATTTATATTAAAACAATTTAAAAGAAAGAAAAAAAATTGTCCACTAAATTTTTAATCTCTGACAACAAACTCCGTCCCTAAAGTCAATTATTGAGATGAGACGTTGTTAACTTAATTTTTAAAAATCAGAACAATCCGTCTTCTTTAGCTAAGCTCAACTCTTTTTAACTTCAAAAACCTTTGTGACTGTAAAACAATCACGCAATCCCAGCAACTCTTATAAAGAAAGAAATTGAATTATCTCCGCCAGAGGATAATTATAATAGCAAATATATTTTTTTATCTGTACTTTCCACTGCTGTGGAGAGAAAACAACCTGTAAATATGCTGTGTGGACAACCCAAATACTTAAAGAACGTTTGTCTAGGGGTGTAATTATTTATTTATTTCCCTAATTCACAAAGACAAATCATTCACACTCTACCTAGTTAGACCCAAACTAAATCAGACTCAAAATATCTTTATCCCGGCTATGCGATTGCCTCAAATGTATCTCAAAATTATCCCGGCGAGCCGGCCAAATATTGTCGTAAATTTATTTTGAGAGAAAAGAGTCTTAGAAATAGTGGTCCGGTTTAGAGTGAAAAATGATGATGGAAAGCTCAGTGATAGAAAATGTAGAGATTTAATAGTTGCTTCACAGCGAGCTGGAGGAGAGTAAAGACAGACTTATTTACGACAAATCGTTTCTCTCAATCTTCTCTTTCACTCTCCTGGTCAAACAATTAGTTGCCAGTTTTCCAGACCCGCATCTGCGCGCACACCGATTTGGTGTTTTTTCACACACACAGGCGACGTTGATACAAACTATATTAAACGAATACGGAGAAAAGTTGGGCTTTGGGTTTATCCAACACACAGAACTAAATGAGTTTATGTGATTTTATTCACTTTAAACATCAATCACTAAAAATATCAGATATTACATAAATTATCATAAGTACACAAATGCAAATAACAAGTTTGGAAGGGGTGAAGAAGATTGGTATCGACTAAGCCCTTCCCGCTTATTAGACAAAGATAAACTCAGTCCAAAGATAGATAATATCAGGAACATAGGTACGTTAACCTAACAGTGAAGTTAATTACTCTGAAAGAGGTGTTACAAAATTAGGTATAGGTGATAGAAAAAACCTGTTCTTCCCAGCTTTTCTTCCCTTTACTAAGCAAATGGAAAGGAGGTGGTTTTAAACAGAGTTAACAAATTATCAACTATCCCACTTAAAGGAACAATGTAGGGTATACAGAAAAGATATATATTACCAGGTAAGCAAGTTAACAAAATGGTCACACAAAAGAATTAATTTCCTGTCATTTATACACGCGCTAGCAAAGGCCTTCACTCATCTTGCTCTCACTTACCGATTGTGAAAAAATCTTGCACTCCATAGAATAACACAACAGCAGTTACACCTCAAACTAAATGTATGAGTGTTTGTTCAAGTTCTAGCCCCAGATTAGCGGGTAGGCGGTCAGCACATAAAAGGATCCCGTAATCGCTGGAAAATGAATCTGTAGTTGTGTCTCTTTTCTTAATAACAGTTTCTATGGGAGGGCACGGTCTCTGATACCGGGGTGAGGATGGTGTGGTCTATTTGACTATGCCGCTGATAATATAATTCTTACGCGTGCTGGTACACTTTATCCGTGAGGTATGGTTTAAGTCCAGTGAGAAAACTAGTCACATCACTGTTCAGGAAATTATGAATTATCTCTCTGTGTCAGTAAACTAACAAAGCTCGGGCCAGTGTTCTTCTTCCCGTTACGACTTAAGTTGTTTGATGGTGCGTTAAATTTGTCTTTGGGTGTGCTTTCTTTGCTATAAGTTAGATAGCGGAATTCCAAACATAGAATCGCCTCAAAGATTAAAAATTTACACAGTCTCAACAATTTCTGCGTCAGGGGAACTCTACACACTGTTTATGCTTTGCCTTGCTTAGATTGATTTCTTTATTGCTTTCTTAATGCTGGGATCGCACAGGTTACGATCACTCTGTATGAAAGAAAAAAAAGACATGTAATATACCGAAAACCAATAACCTTCTAAAGCGCGATGAATTTCCCGTTAAGCCTATAATACACTCGAGTATTTAATTATGTATTTAATAAACACTGCGCGAATTCTAGTGGTTAAAAACCCACATCTATAAAACTAGGACTTAACTGAATTTATTTATTATAAATTCCTTCGCGACTTTAAAAGTTAATTTAAGCATCTATTATCTTTTGAAATAATATAATAGATAGATCATTATATTTACCACTGGGACTATTGAGATGGTTTAATTTAATAGATTTAAATTAACACAAAATCCATTGAAATAGAATGACTGAACTAGACCACTGATCACTTTACACAATATATATTACCGCTCTGCACAGAATAGAAAACACTGCAAATATATATATATAAAATCCAGGGGAAAATCTATAACAAGATTTCAATAAAGCTAGTGCTTCTGTAAAGGTCTGGCCAGCGAGTGATAACGTGTCTAGTTCTAATGGTCTATTTAGCTAAAATGGAATGTAAGTTGAGTGGGACATGATAAACTTGACAACTTATTTGATGTCACGAACTTTTGGGGATCTGACCGCCAAATCAAGAGAAGAAGCCGCCCCCTGGTCTTCGTATCCGCTCGCTGCTGCCCGTTTCGCTTTCCCCCGTTCGCTCGGTTCCTCGATTGACACCGAGACGCGAAATTAGCGGCAAGCAACTGCGTCTCGTATCAGGGACCACTACTGTCTTTGATAACGCCGGTAGTCTCCCCTGAAATCCCTCAGTCTGACTCTTTGATCTCGTGCCGCCTACTAAATGAGTCCCGGTGGAATGAGTTCTGGCAAACGAAAAGTTACAACAAATGTTCAGGGGTTCTAATGTTATGAAAAGCTAAAAGTCCCTTTAAATCATCCATCATATCAGGGAGAATTCACTTGTCAAACTAGACGTACGTCACACCTAGCAGTGCTTTATTTATAACATAGAACACAACTACTTTGTAATATGATCATGTGACATCCAGAATGTATAAAACAAATACTTCTCTTCTTCTTTGATCCTTAGCCTCCGACCGTCAAAGCAATCAGTGGCCATCACGCTTGGTGGCGTCTTGTAGGACAGCAACAAATTGATTCTACTTTGCTCGGTCGGTGGCCATCCTTCGTACAGTGCCCCAACTCTGGTTCGTTCTTTGCAACTCAGCCTCCACAGTACTCCGCCAAGTTGTTTTTGGTCGGCCTCTCTTTCGCTTTCCTTTCTTTCTTGTGATGGCATCGGCGTCTCTTCTGAGGACATGGCCAACCCAACTCCAGCGTCTGCCAGCTATAATGGTGTAACCGGGCTGGTTACGGCATCAATATAATACGTGTGTGGCCGGGGTCAGTTCAGTTAATTGTGTTGTGCGCAGGTAAATATTTTGACGTGAGCTAACTCTTTGTACGTTCTGGTTCAAGTCGTTACAGGCATTTCGCCTGAGATGGAAATTCCTGACCTTAGTTTATTCTTCTTCCCAAAGTCCGTTCTTACCCATTTTGGCTTAGTGATAAGCAATATCGTATAATGGTTTGTCGAATAAATCGAACTGTAATGTTCCAAAGAAACCACAGCAATGTAGAAAAATAAAATATAGTTTATTAACGTCATTAAAACAGCAATGTTATTGACACAATGGTAAAGTACGTGTTTCTTACGCTTACACAAAATAGATAGTATCAAAAAATGAAAGTGTATATCCACAGGAATAATATATCCAATAGAATAAAATACAAACTTGTCTACTTAAAAATACGTGTCTACTTAAAAATACTTGTCTAGCTTGAAAACTTGTCAAGTTATAAACTTGTCTTGATAATCTCAAAGACGAAGTTCATCTAACACTGTCTGTAAAATCCTCTCGCCTAATGAATCCTAAAAATCAGTAAAAGCCCTCTCTATCGCCCACGTCTCTCCTTTTTATACTTTTTCTTCTTTTTTCCCGCCAATTTTCACACGATGCTTTCTTTTTCACACGATACAATTATCTACATTTGCACACGCTTTCTCAGCTTTTCGACTTTTTCCACACGTCTCTTTCTGCTTGTGTGTGTTCTGTTTATCGTTGTTTTTGGGTTGTTTTGTTTTTTTCAAAAAATACACTAGCATAAAACACTCCGTAAAAATTAAATCTTGTTAATAATACAGCGGAAATGTCACTTCGGAAGTGTAAACTTCATTTAGTCCTCTTTATCTCCGATAATCCTTCTTGTTGATATGAGCGTTAATAAATTCTGTCTTTCCTCTGGCTTTGCATAAATGATTACAGGAAAGGGTGAGTTTGTCAGGGTATAAAAGGGTATGATGGTAATGAAGTAGGGATTGGCTTATTTAAAATGATGGCAACATCCGAAGCCTAGGAGAGGGAAAAGGGATTTTCTTAATTATTTTAAGACGCGGAATAATCTGTATCGTGCATATATGTATATAAATGTTCTTGGACGAGATGTAGTTCGCATGATGATGATGTCAGAAAAATGGTAGCAACTATATTCTGTATCAATTACATATCATCATTTTCCTTCGCGCTCCTTACGGATACATGAGTCACCACTTGCAGCTGGTCCCGCAGGAAGTTTTCACGAAGCATTTACATGCTTTTGCAACGGGGGTTTTTGTGGCTATTTGTTTTATATGTTGAGGTTGCCAGCGCCAGGCAAAACCTGGAATTAGTCGCCTTGTACGACATACATGAGGGCGCAGTGGTCCTATTATTTATGTGTCGCTTCAAAGAACTACACGGGACATTAAATACGATGTCCATGCTCGTACATAGAGAGACAGAAAATAAAATGGTTTGACAATCTTATTGGAATGGAACCCGATCAATTACCATTTCGTGACAACAGTAGACAACCTGGTTTTAGAGCACGAGTCAAACCAAGAGGCAGATAGATAGACAAAAATACTACATCAACAAGGAGCATGGGGCATATTGAGAAAACCTGTTGATAGTTTAACTACGTTAGCAAAAGAGGGAGCAACACGGGAACAAAGAGAACAAACAATCACCTTCCAAGAAAAGAAGACCCTTATCAAGGCCATCAGGAAAATTGACCAACAAAGAGACAACTATCACTATCTTGATCGAGCAAAACAGGTGATCCTGTTCCGTATTAGAACAGGAAATAACAGACTGAACAGTCACTTATACAGACTGAGATTGGTCCCATCACCCCTATGTACGTGTGGACAGGCAGCACAGACAGCCGAACAGCCGAACATATCCTGCAAGACTGCCACATGCTTAGTCAATTGCGAACTGAACATTGGCCCACAGAGACGCACATCCATACAAAGCTGTTTGGGAGTCTTGACGAACTTTCAACCACAGCAACATACATCCAGAGAACCGGACTTCTTGTGTAGACATTACTAAACAACAGCGAACGAGAAGAAGAAGAAGAAGATAGCTTAACCAAACAGTTCCTATTCTGAAATCCCCAGGGTAAGGGAGGTAGAGGAAAACCATAGAATAGAAGGAAACGAGAACTGGAGACAAACATAAAGGGGAAGAAGAAGATATGAAAACACCTTAAGCAGATGGCACGGGATAGCAAGACTTGGCATAAGTTTGTTGAAGGCCTATGCTCCTGGGTGAGCTGAAAGGTGAAAGAAGAAGAAAGAGCATACGCTTGCAAAATATTCGTACCAGGCCTTCCTGGCATGTGCCATCTGTTCAATGTCCTTCTGTGACTCCATTTATCCCAATCATAACTGCTTCCAGCAAATCTTCTCTGCGTGTTTTTCGATCTCCTTCCATCTCTGTTACCATGGGGATATTTCAAAACAAAGACTGCCTTGTAAGTGTATCAGCAGGTTTCAGTAATGTGTGTCCTATTCAACGCCAGCGACGTCGTCTCGCCTACACTGTGCACTTGTATAATATATATCATAGTCCCTTCAGTCATAACTGACTATGGGAATGGGCCCCTGAGGTGACCACCTTCAGTTGCTTATAGGGTGAAGCTGGAGTGTCCTCTCGAAGGCGCGAGTTTGGGCACAGTTATATGAAAATCATGCCCATGCAGCATGTTCCTCCTCTCCACGCAGCCGTTAGGTCCAAAGGAACGGAAGTATCTGCTACAGTTTGGTACCAGCCACGTGTACTTGTAATGAGCTTTATAAAGAGTAGTTGATGAATTATAATACTATAGACAACTTCTGAAAAAGGAAGTAAGTAAAATACAAAGGAGAATTAAGAACAACAACGACAGACCTGGGGGTGGGAGTGGCTAAGAGGTATGGCGTCCGCCTCGACTTCTAGAGGTACGGGGTTCGATTCCCAGTTGAGGAAATATAATTTATGGAGTTTTTTTTTCAGAACCAGTGGTCCTAATCATGTCATACTCCGCCCTGGTCTCCTGGGAAGTGAGATCGGATGCCTAGCCTTCTCGGATAAGGGCGAAAAAATTGGAGGTCCCGTGTGCAAGTTGCGCACGTTAAAAATCCTTCGGCAGTTGGAAATCGTAAAGAGTAGGCCTATCAGGCCGCTGCCCTGGCAAAATTTAAAAATTAGAAACATACCCACTACATAAATATTTATAGAATGTGTGATTCCTGAATACGCACATTTATAATCTCGCCGGTGCTACGGAGTTCGTGCACTGTGCTGAGATCCTCCTTGCGTGATCTAAGGGAGGAGATCGGAGCACTGATGGAGTTGTCCGCGTGCAATGAAGATAGTACTTAAAACCAAACGACAGACTAAGTATAAATTGGTAAAATAATACCACAAAAGGTAAACTAAGAGCAAACAGATCAACTGAGAACGAAAAGGTAAACTAAGAACAACATAAGGTAAACTATGAACAAAGAGAGTAAACGAAGAACACAAAAGGTAAACTAAGAACACAAAAGGTAAACAAAGAACACAAAAGGTAAACAAAGAACACAAAAGGTGAACTAACAACACAAAAGGTGAACTAACAACACAAAAAGAGAACTAACAACACAAAAGGTGAACAAACAACACAAAAGGTGAACTAACAATACAAATGATGAACTAACAACACAAAAGGTGAATTAACAACACACAAGGTGAACTAACAACACCAAAAGTGAACTAACAACACAGAAGGTGAACTAACAACACAAAAGGTGAACTAACAACACAAAAGGTGAACTAACAACACAAAAGGTGAACTAACAACACAAAAGGTGAACTAACAACACAAAAAGAGAACTAACAACACAAAAGGTGAACAAACAACACAAAAGGTGAACTAACAATACAAATGATGAACTAACAACACAAAAGGTGAATTAACAACACACAAGGTGAACTAACAACACCAAAAGTGAACTAACAACACAGAAGGTGAACTAACAACACCAAAAGTGAACTAACAACACAGAAGGTGAACTAACAACACAAAAGGTGAACTAACAACACAAAAGGTGAACTAAAAACACAAAAAGGTAAACTAAGAACAGAAAGAAATTCATACTTTTTAATGAACGATATGACGAATTACTGATTAATGATAAATTGCCGTCCACTTTTATTCTGTGCAAGAGTGCACAGGACATTTATTTTGTGCTTTTTTGTGTCTTTAGTTTGGTAAGAGTAATAAACGTTTATCTCTAATACTTGGTCTTTGTTTTTGCCTTAACTTGTTAATAGATCACCAAATAGTCTGTGTTATAGTTTGTTTACGACCATATTATCTGTATCGAAGTGGCTAAGAGGAGTTATGGCTTCCGTCTCTAATTCTAATGTTACCAGGTTCGATGCACAGTACGGGCAATATATTTGATGGATTTTTTTTCAGAACCAGTGGGTCCTAATGATAGCACTACTCCCGCATGATCTCCTAGCCTTCCCGGATAAGGGCGATAAAATAGGAGGTCTCGTGTGCAAGTTGCGTACGTTAAAAATCCCACAGCAGTTGGAAATCGTAAAGAGTAGGCCATATGGCCGCTGCCCTGGCATAATTTACAAAATTAAGAAACCTACCTACCACAGTAATATTTATAGAATGTGTGATTCCTGTATACACACATTGGGATACTCGCCGGTGCTACGAAGTTCGTGCAGTCTGCTGAGATTCTCCTTGTGTGAGCTAAGAGAGGAGATAGGAGATGGGGTTGTCCGTGTGCAAGGAAGATGGGTCCTAAAAACCAAAACCATCACTTATCAGTTTCTATAATTCTTGTCTTCTATTTTTACACGATTTTAATCGCACATTTCATTTTCCATTTTCACTCATTATGAAGTATGAGGCAATCGCTGTACATGGTTCCCTTGCAGGAAGACAGTCCCAACACATTCGTGTGTTCTTGTAGCAATGGTTTATGTAACGATTGGTTTTGCACGATGACGTTGCCAGCCCTATTCACAACCTCATGTTAGGCGCCTGTTGATTTGCCTGAGAGGACAGTATTCCTATTATTTATCTATCTGTTCAGAAACCTGTGGAAACCACACGAGACACACGACTTCATAGACCCATAACAAGTTATCTTAACGAAGTACTAATTTAATGTTTTCCGGTGCTTGTGGGTTTTTTTCCCCTCCTTTCCAACGTTTCGCTCATAAGGCATGAGGCGTTCCTGCTTAATGCAACGATTTTTTAAAAATGTCGTGTCATTTGTGTAGTCACCGTTCTTGCCCTTTCAGAGAAAAGACACAGCAGATTTCGTAATGTCACGAGGATGGGTTCGGGAATGGAAGATGTGACCTCGTCTTCACGTCTGCTTCATCCTAAGACTATTAGTGAAAGTCTCTGGAAATGCGCTTTCACACGTCAACAAAATATACAGTAGAAATCACAAGAAAAGTACAACATAAAAATCGTGTCTTTCAACTCAAATATTAAGCCAGTCCTGTCGTATGCCTCTGGAGCATAGGAGCCACCATTATAGCTAGTTCATTTGCAGGAAGCTTGCGTCAAAGTACCCATTAGTGCCCTGTATATAGAGAGTGACGACAACTAAGGTTCGACCGAAAATGGCGGCCAAACCCGTATCGCCGGAAAAAGGACCCAATCGCGACTTTAAAAATTAGCTACAAATACAGTAGCACATATTTGTATCTAAGGTCCTTTTTCCAGCGATACGGGTGCTGAACCTATATCGCTGGAAAAAGGACATTAGATACAAATATGTGCTACTGTATTTGTAGCTAATTTTTAAAGTCGCGATTGGGTCCTTTTTCCGGCGATACGGGCTAGTACCCATGTGCACTTGCAGCAGTGTTTTCTGTATCTAGTTATCTTACATGATGAGGCTGCCAGTCTCATGTACAGCCTCATATCAGTCGCCTTGTACGACATGCATGAGGGTGGAGTAGGTCTATTCTATCTTTGTCTCCTCGGGAACAACACGAGTAGAACTAATATAAGTGCATAACATCTTTCTTTTTTTTTTAATGATTATTTGTCACTGCAGTTTTATCATGTTTATGCAGTCATTTAAAATTTGTAATTAAAAAATTAGGAAAACAGCCCACCACAAAAATATTTATGGTATGTCTACACACATTGGGACCCTCAGCGGTGCTACGGAGTTCGTGCACTGTGCTGAGATCCCCATGTGGGATCTAACGGAGAAGATCGGAGCACTGACAAGAGTTATCCGTGTGCGATGAAGATGGTCCTTCAAACCAAACCAAACCAAACTCTAGTTTTTGTCTCGACTACTGTTTTCATTTATTATCTGTAGCACCATTTCCTTCATGTCTATGTTTAATTCCCTTTTCGGTCTATGTTTTTGGTCTCCCTACGAGTCTCATCGAAATTATCTATCGTGTTCATCATCATCATCATCATCTCCTTTGTTGCTATCTATGGGGGCATGGGACCATCAAAACTGCAGGTCTCCTTGCAGAAAACCTGTGAGATAGCCCCCATCTTCCTGCACCAGATGCGGTTGCTAGCTCCTTGTTTGATGGAGAAAGTAATTATATTCTTTCTGCCTCCATAGCGGGCCCCCCATCCCGGGAATACACGGCACAAAATGATCAATCTCTACTTTGAACTCAGCGGCGTCTCAAAATCGAGCACTGAAGCATAAATAACGCGGATCGCTAAATTACCGTTCCAGAACCACGCCTTCTTTGCCTCCACGTCTACGCCCACACTGTTGTTGTTCTGAAGTTGTTTATATGGATGTTCCAAACGCTATCAACGGATTGTTAATTCTTCTTGGTTTCTGTCTGGTCTTTGGCGTTCACGTGACCATTCTAGAGTTGTTAATGGTCGTTCCGTTGATTTTGTTGTTTTCAAAGATTTGTCAATCGGTTGCTGCGAAATTCTGAGTTATGGATGTGTCAGGTTTGATTCAATGGCTTTACTGACGTGCGTTAGTTGAGATGGTTGGGTGAAATGAGCGGTGTCAAATAGCTACATGTAAATTACAGTCTGTGGGAGACAACCAGATAACGATTCAGATAACCAAGACAACAAGCGATAGAAAGACAGAATTTGGAGATAGACAGAGAGGCCGGCCGGCAGGCAAGTGGGTATATAGGTAGGTAGGTAGGAGGGTGGGTGAGTAGGTAGGTGGGTGGGGTAGGTGAGTGCGTGGGTAGGTAGATATGAGGGTTTTTTGTGGGTGGGTAGGTTGAATGGTTAATTGACATGTTGGTAGGTAGGTAGGATGGCTTATTGGTTGGTTGATTTGGTTTTTTTAGGCAGATAGCTAGGTATGACATGAGGAAGAGATGACAGGCAGGTTACTACTAACATTCCTTATAAACGTATTTTATATTTGGACATGCACTCTAATATAACCGACTAGGTTGAACGGGACGCGCCTCGCCAAAACGAGGCACAATTTCATTTTTTTTTTAAAATATAGGCCTACTAGCCGCCATTAAAAACGCATCGCATTAGTTTATCAACCGCAACTCGTTGTGCTAAATTTAAAATACATGAAACCACTGATTTTACATTTCTGATCCATTTACTAACTCAAATTTGCTGTATTATTAAACATGAGACAATTCAGAACCGGCTCCTAAGCAGTCGTCAACCCTAGGTGTAAAAACAAAAGTCGCACTCACTGTCATTCAGTCACAGCCATCATTAATACCGTGTATGACCCCCTACAGCATCAATACAGGCTTGGCATCGGCGTCTCCGTCGTTGCTGTTTGGAAGCGATTGCGCAGATGTAACAATAGAATTTGGCGATCTTGAGCTAGTGTTGTTACACGAGGTTGACCAAGCCTGGGACGGTCATTGGTGGTACCTGTCGCCCGAAATCGCTGGTTCAGCCTCACTATAGTGGACTGGTCACAATTGAAATGTCTGGCAACTTCTCTGGTCGCCATTCCACTGCTGAGCATACCAACAGCTTGCCATCGCTCTTGTGACGACAGTCGAGGCATGACAAAAACATTAACAGACTTCCTTTCGATGAAAACAGATAATGGCTTTTTACTCGCTGAAACTTGACTAATGCGTGTGCCAAATTTCAATGTGATTCGACTTTTAATAAAGCCAGAATTTATCAAAAGAAGCACGCAAAATTTGAAGTAAACATCACATCGACAGTAAAGTGGGAATACATGAACTTCATCACTTGCACACTTTCGGGGTTTGAAAATCGCTCACTTGCATAAACATTTCAACAGTGAAAACATGTCACGATTTCGATGCGTTTTTAATGGCGGCTAGTATAAATGACAGGCAAGCAGGCAAGCAAACGCAGACAGGAAAGCAGGTAGGTAGATAGGTAGGTATATGGCAAGTAGGCAGGTAGGCACGTAGATAGGCAGGCTGGCAAACCTGGTAACGTAAGCTCCAGTCTACCCAGCTGTAAATGGATACCTGACTGGTCTTGAGCTCAGTGCAGCAACGACAGCCAGGAAGGGAACTAATCTCTACACCTCCTAAAGTTGGACCTACTATAGGTAAAATCTATAACACTTCACTCAGCTACGACAATATCTGCTGTGAACCTACCTTTAACTTTTTAAGCACGTGCGTTTGAGCGTCCATTTGGCAGAGTGCTTAGAGCGCTTGCCTCTCGCGGCAAAGTTACGGGGTTCGAATCCTGATAGCGTCACGCCTCACTCTATCCGGCTGTAAAGAGTACCTGATCCTGCTCTTGTTATGGGGACGGTAAAGGCAGCGAGGAAGTAAACTGGTCACCACCTCGCACCTCATAAAGCTGCACATTGTATAGTAAAATCTTGAACACGTCACTCCCCTACGGGACTTAGTCTGATGATCAGATTGCCTCCTGTTGTATCGCTCTGTATAGAGTTTCCTATCATGTTACGGGACTACCTTATTGCACCTCACTAATTTAAATTGCCCACATCGATTAAGAAAAAAAACACAACACAACATTCAAATCTGTGTGTTATTTTCATTTCCCGCCCACTTCAATACAATCCTTACAAACTACAAGCTTCTTTTAACGTAATCAGTCATTATTTAAAACTGTGCATCAAACACAAGCAATTATTTCTTATTTTAGTTGGAACTAACTACAAGCAAATGTCGCGGAGTGATATTTTGAACTCAGTCATTTGGACACTGTTTCTTCTTGCTCTCAATGAATGTTTCTTTAACTTAATGGTTGTAGCATTGATCTTTCGTAAGATTGTAAACATGCACAACAAGATTGAGATGAGAGAGAGAGCGGGGGAGAGAGAAAGCCACAAAGACAAAAATAGAGATATGTAGATGATGCTCAAAAAAAAGGGGGGTGGGGGGAAGGGTCGAGAAAGCCAGGCATTAGTCCAGAGCTGTGATTCTCAACCTGTGGGTCGCGAAAAACATCGCGATCTTCTGCTTTGGTCCATGGCCACTCCCTGACAACGCAATCAGTGACCATCACGCCTGACGGCGTCATGTAGGGTATCAACAAACTGTCTCCACTTTGCTCGATCGGCAGTCATCCTCCGTGTGGTGCCTCAGCTCTGATCTTCCTCCACAGATCTTCGCGAGATAGCTTTTGGCCGGCCTCGTTTTCGCTTTCCTTTTGGAGTCCATAGCATAGCAGTTCAGGTAATGGTGTCAGGATCCCTTCTGATGATATGGCCAACCCAATTCCAGCGCCTACCCGCTATGATGATATCAGGGTCTCTTCTGATGATATGGCCAACCCAATTCCAGCGTCTGCCCGCTATGATGATGTCAGGGTCTCTTCTGATGATATGGCCAACCCAATTCCAGCGCCTACCCGCTGTGATGGTACGTACGTCTTCTTGGTGGGTCCGAGTTAGCAGTTCTTAGTTGGTGAATGTGTTCGGCCAGAATTTCGAAGAGAATTTTCCTTAGGCAGGTTGTGTGGAAAGAGGACAGTTTTGACAATTCCTTTTCTGTTATTCTCCAGCATTCTGGACAGTGCGATGGGTCGCGGAAGACTTTGCGATGGGTCACATGTCCCTTACATTCCCCGTTTGTGCTTGGGGCTGGTGTTAAACAAATTGCTACAGAAATCACTGCTTTAAGAGTACATGAATGTTGTGGCGCAGACTTCCTGCACGGAAGGGGGATGGCAATTACTTTGGTGATTCCGTGCTCCATGAGAAACGAAAAGGGAATTTGATGATGATAAAAATGATAATGATGATGAGGATGATAATGATTATTATTATTATGACTATTATTACCATAGTTTGACTGGCTATTGTCGTCGTGTCCACAGAAGGTTTGCGCCAGTATACAGTACTTAGATATTCTTTTTTACTTAGTTTTCAACGGTATCCCTTTGGTTAAATTCCTATAATTAACTTTAACGTGCCAATTATGTTACATGGGTCGTCAGCTTTACTAATCGTGAAATTTGGGTAAAAGTCGTAAATAAAGCTGAGACCCACTGGTCTTGAGGTTTTTGGCCTGACGTTTTATCAAGCGAGAAACATCACGCTTCCGTGGCCGAGACAACGGTCGCTCAATTCCTTGTTAGGATGAGTTCCATTGATCTAAAGTTTGTTTTCATTTCATGATGGCTTCCAACTAAAGGACAAAGGTTTCTTGTGGGCGCTTGTTGTTATTTATGTTTTTTTTTTAAGTTATCCTCAAAACACATGATGTCTTGTTGTTCCATTCCTTGTTGTTGTTCGAATATGCTATTCTTTTTTTTCTTTTTTCTATGTTTTCCCGTCACTCTTCTCATGTTTTCCGCCACTCGGTCAATTTTCATCGTTCTCTCTTCTCTTGTATATATTGTATCTTATATTTATCTTGCTTCACACAGCATCTTTTGTCTCTATCATTTTTTTGTCTCTCCATCCTTCTCTTGTATCTCTGTCATTCTATTGTCTCTCCACCACTCTCTTGTCTCTCTACAATTTTCTTATCTCTCTATCCATCTCTTATTCCTCCATCATTCTTTCCTACCCTCATGCTTCTTTTGTCTCTGCATCTTTCTCGTGTTTCTCTCAATCTTTATTTCTGTTGCCTCTTCATCTATCTCTTGACTGTTTATATTTCTCGTCTCTTCATCTATCTCTTGACTGTTTATATTTCTCGTCGCTGCATACTTCTCTTGAATGTCAATCATTTTCATTTCTCTCTCCATCTTCCACTTGTCACCCAATCTTTCTCCTGTCTCTCTATGTCTCTCCATCTTTCTCCTGTCTCTCTGTGTCTCTTGTTTCTCCATCTTTCTCCTGTCTCTCAAGTTCTCCAGTTTCCTTAACATATGTGATTTTTTTTTTAAACATATACAGGGGTGTATCTTTCTCGTGTCTCTCCGCCATTCTCCTGTCTATCTTTCATTTCCCCATACTTCTCTTGTATCACCATATGTCTCTTCTCTTCATACTTCTGTTGTCTCTCCATCATTCTAGGGTGTTTCAAAATTATGTATATGCACTTTTAAAATGTATATTTCATGGACCACATAAGCTATTTTAATTTTCTTGATCACATTTTAAAAATAAGTGATAGACATATTTGTCACAATAAAGTAATTTAGTTTTATTTTTCACATACATAAAAAAATGACAGTGAATTGTCAATTAAGTTTTGAAGAAGGAAAGACAATTCAAAAAGAACTGTGGATCATTTTGTTAGAGACGTCGGTCATGTACCCTTGCTGATGATGGGCATTATGAACATTTAAACTAAACTTATGTTATTGTGAGAAAAAAAAGTGTCTATCTCTTAGCTTTAAATATGATAAAGAAAATTAAAATTGAATGTTGTTCATGAAATATAAATTTTTAAAGTGTATATACATAATTTTGAAACACTTTGTATTTTTTCTTTACAACATTCATATTAGGGCGCATATATATATATATATATATATATATATATATATATATATATATATATATATATATATATATATATATATATATATATATATATATATATATATATATATATATATATATATATATATATATATATATATATATATATATATATATATATATATATATATATATATATAAACTCATGGTCCTTGTTTTGATGAAAATGCTACTTTCCATTGTCACCTTCAGTTTATCACAACAAGACCATCTGCAGCTGCATCGCTTCCTTCCTTCGCTTCAATTCGCCGCCCTCACTTTCATTTCCCCCACTAATCCACCATTACGTTGTTTCTTAGACTGAATCCCAAACCAGACCGTAGGCCATATTTGTTTTTCAACAAAGTTTTTATACCGGGGTCATGGCCTCACACGATGTATTAATAGCCGGAGTTGTCAAACTATCTTGTTCTCTGGTTCTTAGTACGAACACCGCCTTACCTGCAGTACATAAATTATACAAATTAGCCTGCTTGTAGAATTCTCTTACCTATCTCAACATGTTTATTGGCGACGTCTGGCAGTTGCCCATATATTGAAATAAATAAAGACGGAGAATCTAGGACTGTGAACAGTAAATAACAAACACACATTAAAGGGTCTATTGCAGGCATTCGTAAGAAATAACGAAATAGAAAACTAGGCAACAGAAAGAAAAAAAAAATTAAGTAATAGTCCCTTTGTTTTTCTGTTGTCTAGTTTACAACTTCTTTATTTCTTACGAGCCATACAACTTATCCATTTATTTATTTATCCTTTTATTTAGTTATCTATGTATGCCTTGTTCTGCAGTGTTGTTTTTTAACGAACATCTAATTGTAAATATTAAGTCAAGTAATGGTCGTCTCAAATAAAATGGCTTCCCAGAATGCACTATCAAAGTAAAAGGAACAGTTTTAAAACAGGTCAATATATTCAAATACCTGGGGTAATTAATAACAATGGGTGGAAGATATATCTCAGAAGTGAAGAGCAGAATAGCTCAGGGGAAAAAATCACTCTATAAAATGAAGAGTATTTTATGCAACAATTCTTTGTCACTGGAAGTAACAAAGAGAGTTCTTCAGTGTTATATAGAACCAATCCTGACATATGGGAGTGAGTCATGGACAATTAGTAAACAACTACGGAAGGCACTAGAGGCCACAGAGATGTGGTTTTACAGAAGAATGTTAAAAATACCATGGACGACCAAAAGGAGTAATGAGGATGACCTGGAAGAGGCCATTGCACAAAGGAAACTTATTTCACAAGTTAGAAAGAAGCAATCCACATTGTTTGGGCATGTTATGAGAAGAGGAAAGGTGGAATATATCGTAACAACAGGTAAGATTGAAGGAAAAAGAGATAGGGGAAGACAAAGAGAGCAAATACAGGACAGTTTGACATCGTGGCGTGGAAAGAAGTCAACAGCAGAATTGATAAATAGTGCTGGAGATAGGAAGTTGTGGAGAGGCATGATCGCCTACGCCACTAGATACCTGAAGAAGAAGAGGCCAAGCTAATAGCATGATTTATAAATTTGGCCGCCCGGTGACAGACAGGGAACACACAAAAACAACTTGGCATGTATAAGACTGGCACACACTTTAGAGTTTCAAACTGGGGTAACAATGTATTAGGGCTTTAATGCTTCGAGCGATTTTCACCATCAATCGCTTTCGGTTCCCGTGGAGAATGGGGCTTCAGCTGGTGCTTGTCATCCCTTTCTGTGTTGAGCAGCAAAAGAAGTTAACGAAAATAACAATAACAATTCTCAGCGTAGCTTTCTCTTATGTTCATCGTCATAATAACTTCCCTTTCCGCTCCAAATGGAGCATGAAGCTGCAATTGTAGTTAGTGCGTTTGCAAAACATGTATGTGTTCTTACAGTAGTGGTTCTTTAGTAGTTTGTAGTTTAATTACAGGTTATCAATACGTTGTCGGCCATCTATTCCCAAACGGAGCCACGGTAGTGCAGTGGTTAGCACACTTGCTTCCTAACTCGGTGGTCCATGGTTCAATCCCCAGTTGAGGTGGGATTTTTTATACCGCAAACAGCTCCAGGATCGACCCAGCCTCATGAATTGGGTACCAGAGCAACTCTGGGAAGGTTCCGGCGTAATGCTGACCACATCACCCCTAGTATGCCGATGGTCAAGAAAATATGGGCCTAACACCATATTCCCAATATGCCTCAACGGGATCCCATCTATTCCCAAACAGAGTTGGGGTTAGGGTTAAGGTTAATGTTAGTGGCCACGTTTCTGTCTAACCCTAATTTTAAATCCTAACGCTAAACCCCTAGCTGTATTCTCTTTAAATAAACAAATCATAGCTCTCGTAATTCAATTCACTACCACCAACCTTAATCCTAACCCAAAAACCTGTTTGCTATACGACTACGACTAGATGGCCGATCGCACAGTTAACTGTACTTCAAACCAATTTGTTTTTCTTAATGAGGTTACCAACCACAAGCACAACTTCATATTTGTCTCCTCTTACGACATGCTTGAGAACGCAGTAGTCCTATTCTTTATTTGACTCATCAGAGACCCTACAAGTACACGGGGATCTTCCGTGTTCAGTAGCATTTATTTCTTAAAAAAATCCGGGAAGTTTGCAGAGATTGACTCATCTTGGTCTTAGAGCAAACAGTCTGACTTTGATGCAGGGCTTCTTAACCTTTTTACAGGCTTTTCTTTAACTTGCAACGTATGTCACCTTCAAATCTTGCAATCGGTTTTTCGATCACTTCCAGATGAGCAATAGCTCTGAAACTTGACATAGTTGTATATTCCCGATGACAATACAATAGTCAGTCGTAAAAATAATAAAATGAATAACATTAAAATTAATATTATTTTTTCTTTTATTGTTTCATCAGTGAAATGGGCGATAACTGCAAATAAACTAGGTATATTCTTTCCAACAAGATTGTCTTTCTTGAGAGAAATATTGAAATTTCTCCTCCCTCCCCCCTCCATACTATCGCACGCGCGTGCACAGACATACACGCAACTGACAACTACATTTTAAAAAAATGTAATTTACAACTCTTATCAAAATTTAAACTCCGCCTAGGCCGGTCCCAAGCCCGGCTGAAAAAGGAGGAGGGCGGTCTGCATGGAGGCCGTAAGGAGGCAGCCCCTCCACCATGCAAAGGCACAACAGGCCAATCACCTGTTTGCTTTAAAACATGATTACGCGAACTACAAGAGTGAAAACCGGACTGATTCTAAAGGAGACGAACTGGAACGGACTACGACTTATGGAACTTGGAACAAAAGAAGTATAAATGGGAAAGAAGAGGAGCTGGTGGAAGAGATGAAGAAAGCAAAACTAGAAATCCTGGCTATAACGGAAACAAAGAAAAAGGGAAAGGAGTCATGGATCTCGATGGCAACACGCTGCTCTACAGTGGTGTACCCACATCTGAAAGAGCTAAAGGGGGCGTGGGTTGCATTGTGGCCAAAAACCAGAAAGATAATATCAAGGGATGGAACTTTGTCTCGGAGTGCATTATGGTTGTAAAACTAAAAGAAGGAGAAACCATAGTCAGCCTGGTCATAGTGTATGGGCCAAATTGTAGCAAGTTTAATTTGCTGGGGAGGTTATGATGTTATACCTAAAAGGAATGAAATCTGTGTCTGTGTTAACCGTGTGAGGTCAAGCACATGTAGGCCCCTTACTCTAATAGATGATAATGATGTATTTGCAGGGAACCTAACGCTACCTCCCTAGATCTCACACGGTCACTATTTTGGCTCTAGTGTCTGGTTTATGATGTACCTAATGTCTAGGGGAGAAATGAAATGATGGTACATAAACACAAAAACACTTTAACTCACTATAAGGAATTGAATAAAACAGTGGTTAAGTTTTTTCTTTAAAATAGTATATTTTCTTTTTACAATTTAATCTGCCTGTCCCGCCATCTCTTTTGGACAGGTCTTTGAAAATGAGGAAAAGATAGTTTACATAAAAAGAATTTAACTAAAATGTGTGGACACTTTGTCCAATAAGTATAAAGTCACTCTATCTCTCCTGTTGGTGGTGTGTTCACAGATTACAACTTTATTATCTAATACTGACTTGCAAAGAATGGCCTCAGTTTTCCTCTGCACAGCCCAGACTGCTAATTAATTCTTTATTTTATAAATTAACACAGTTGATCTCAGCGTATTTGATAGAAAAAGTTTTTGTCAACTGGCGGTGAGCAGTGAAAGCTTTTTGCTAATATCTATTAGTACTGGCCAATGGAAAACTTGCGACTACCAGAATTCAAATGTTGTTTTTTTTTTTTTAACAAAAAAAATTCCAAACAAACTCTGTTTCTGGTAGTCGATTGGTCAGTCTGCGTTAGTTATGCCCAATAGAAAAAGATGTTTCGTTTTTAGTTACATTTTTCCTATCTCTGCCCTTTCACTCCTATCCCAACTAATAGAATTTGAATTACTACCATGCCTCTTTTTAAGCTGGCGTCCCCACTAACGTTATGATAAAAAAAAAACAAGCAGGAACCTCAGTCACCTTAGTGTTACTAGACATTTAGTATTTTCTCAATAACTTAGCTAATACTTGAACTACCATATTTTTTAAAACACATTTTTGCTCAGGGGACTCTAAGCTATACTACCATATGATTTTTATGGTCAGTTTCATTATGGTTTAGATTTTCAATTTTGTCACTGTCAATCGTCAAATAAAATTTTTTTACACAAGTCGGCCATCTTTCCCCTCTCATCTCTCTCTAGCATTTTTATTCAAATAACTAACTTGTTTGAGTGACGTCAGAAATACATTACTTGGCGAGAATTTAAACTGTCTGTGTGTATATATCATCGGGCCAATCCCACCGCGTGTCAAGCGAAGCGGGGTTTTGCGCGGCGGGTGTTAGAATTGACGTTAATTATTACTGTTGTCTCGTGTTACACTACCAAAAAATGTAAGGATTACTACTATTAGAGGCGTTAAAGTTAAAGTATTACGTTAATTCAGACAGAAACTTGGCAGCACATTTCTGGAAGATCGTTAATTATAAGTCTTGCCGCAGTCTCTATCAGATCGGGCAAAATGTTAAAAATGTTTAAAGTACGTCACAAAGAAAGCGAGTAGGTTTAAACGGCGGGATCGTTTCTAAGCATTACCATGGCACAAAAATTCAGCGCGATGCTGGTGTGTGAGATGCTCATAGTCAGACACAATCGGGCTGGGTTATTTATTATCATAGGACTAAAATCTTACTGAAATGAGCGATTATCTCGCAGATTTTACTACACAAATGAAAATGAGAGAGCAGAGGTGAAGGAGGAATTCTTCGGGCTGCTTCAAAGAACAGTGGATGACTGCCTAGATGAAATTATCATGCTCGGAGATTTCAATACCAGAGTTGGAAATGACCATGCTAGATGGTGTGGAGTTATCGGAAGATATGTAGAAGATACTCTCAATGACAATGGAAAGCGACTCCTTAGATTCTGCAGTGAGCAGAATCTGTTTATTACAGAGACAAAGTTCCCCCATAAGCGCATACATGCATACACTAGATGTGAACCAATAAAGAATGAGAAGTCAGTGATCGACTATGCCATTGTTAGGAGGAGCTCATTCAAATATGTCCGGGATGCTAGAGTCTGGAGGGGGCCAGAGATTGGAAGTGATCACTACCTGCTTACAATCAAAAGAACAACTGAAAGAGTTGCTCAGCCTAGTGTGACAGGGGCTAGGTGTGGTTGATGCGAACTTATGTCGATGTGGCTACCTCACACCCAAGACCCATGCACTAAGAAAATTTTTATTAAGGATCGTTTGACAGGGGTTGCAATTATTGGTTGCTTGCAACCCTCTCAGCAGCAGACTTAGCAATTCAAGCAACACAAAGCCTTATACAGATCAACATTTAATACTACCGAACACCCAGACAGTGTTTGTAGACTTTAAGTCCTAGGCATTTTCTTGAACTAGACTTCAGCTTTCAAAGCTTGTTCTCTCTCCGCGACCGGCAATAAGAATGATACAGAATTTCACTTGACGCGGTAGCCTGTACGCTTCTCTTCTCTAATTGGCTGCTACTCCTTCAGCGGCATTACTAATGTTCTATTTGTAGATGTGACCTAAAAATGGCTGCCACATGCTTTGTTGTGGTAGAAGGTACAGAACAACCGACAAAATGGCGATGGCGCTGTCACACTAGGAACTGCCCAACATCACGCAAGAAACCAAGTAAACAAACGGGAGAAATGAGCATTAAGACCTACAAGCTGAGAGAGCCAGAAATTAAGACCAGATATCAGGGGCTTATTGCTGCAGCGGTGAGAAACACAGAAGAACAACCTGATGACTTGGAAACCCTCTGGCTTAAATTCAAGGACATCATAAAGACAGCTGCTGCAGAAGCATATGGTGAAGTCTGACTTGGGAACAAGAGAAAGAGGATACCTTGGTGGACAGAGGAAGTCAAAGAGAAAATAAGAGAGAAGAAATGGCATGGAAACAATACTTAGGAGCTAAAAACACAGCAGGACAAATAGAGAAATATAGAGAATATGTGATACTTAGAACAGAAGCGAAGAACAAGGTGCTAGCAACAAAACAGAAGTCCTGGGAAGAATTTTGAGAAAAGCTAGAAAAAGATGCGCAAGAAAACCAGAAATTGTTCTATTAGACCCTAAAGAACATGAGGAAGGAAAAACAATGCCCTCTCAAATTTATAAAGGACAAGCAAGGCAAATTGCTTACTGCCCCGAAGGAAGTAATGGAAAGATGGAAAGAATATTTCTCAGAACTCCTTGATGGTGAGCAAGGTCAAGCATTAGAAATGATAACCACTAGCACATAAGAGGAAACCAATGGTGATGAAGATGACATAAAGATGGAAGAACTGAGGGCAGCACTGGAGAAAATCAAGATGGGCAAAGCAGCAGGGCATGATGGTATAACACCAGAAATGGTTAAGTACATGGGAGCATCAGGTGACCTATTACTCTTAAGGGTCATACAGGCAGCGTGGTGCAACAAGACCATACCAAAGGATTGGGAGATTGCCATCATAATACCAATTTTCAAAAAAGGTGACAATCGACAATGTGGAAACCACAGAGGCATATCCCTTCTCAGTGTCCCTGGTAAAATCTACTCTAGAATCCTAGAGCAGAGACTCCGACGCCTAGCTGAGCCACAATTGGATGAGATCCAGTGCGGATTCCGAGCAAACCGAAGAACTCAAGACCTAATCTTCACACTCAGACAGCTGAGTGAAAAGGCTATTGAGTATAAGAGTGAGATCCATCTTTGTTTCATAGATCTGGAAAAGGCGTTTGACAGGGTCCCCTGGAGCAAACTTTGGGACTGTTTGGCAAGGAAGAACATTCCAGCACCTCTGATTCATGCTATACAGAGCTTCTACAAGTCTTGCAGAAATTATGTGAGGACAGCAAACCATAAGTCAGAAGAGTTCAGGACCACCACTGGTGTAAGACAAGGTGATATCCCGTCACCTTGTCTTTTCATACTCCTCATGGACGATGTTATCAAGGCATGTAAGGAGAGAACAAGAAAGTATTCAGTGGGGTACTGGAAGATGAGACAGGTATGTATTTCAGAGCTGGGATTTGCTGATGATGTTGACCTGATTGCTAAATCAGAGGCACATCTCCTATCCAACCTGCAAGTCTGGAAGGAAGAGCTGGAGAAGAGAGGGATAGTCATAAGCAGCTCTAAAACAAAATCCATGGTGATATCACGAGAAGAAAGAAGACATCAGATTAAGCTGAGAGAACAGGTCCTGGAGCAGGTCGACCACTTTAAATACCTCGGAGCTGTTATAGACCGAAAGGGAGGCATCAAAAAAGAGTTGGCCACTCGAAAAGCAGCAGCTGGGAGACTTTATCAGGCCATAAATCGAGGATTCCTCAGCAAGAGAGAGGTTGGTAAGAAAACGAAGATGGCTGTAAACCGCTCCACCTGTGTCCCAGTCTTGACATATGGATGCGAGTCATGGGCAATGACTACAACCCACAAAAGCCAGATCCAAACCTCAGAGATGGGGTGTCTGAGGAGGGTGGTTGAAGTGGCGGGGGGAGACGTGGTCCGCAGCCAGACGATACGTCAGGGCCTAAAATCCCACCCCCTGCAGACCCAAGTAGAACAGGCCCAACTAAGATGGTTTGGCCATGTCTGCAGAATGGGAGACGATCGGCTACCACGAGAAGCATGGGAAACAAAGAGCCAGGGATCCAGACCCCCAGGACGACCCAGAGTCCGCTGGGGGGACAACATTGGATGGTCTTTGAAGGACCGAGGACTAGAGTGGAGCTGGGCCGGGAGGAGGACAGCGATGGGATATTCTGCGCTCTCTCTTCCAAATCTCTGCACCTCACGGTAGAAGGGGAACGACTAAGTAAGTAGTAATATACTGAATAATGAAATCCGCCTCCTGTGCTCTAGACTCGTTTATCGCAAACTGATAATGTCATTAGCGGATCGATTACATTTGACTTAAATGTACAAACAACAACAAAATAACACTAAAAAGAATAAAATAAAAAAATATATTTATAATATTTTAAACAGAGGCTTTTAATGCACTAAAAAGCCGCAAATATTTTTTCACGGAGCTTATAGCTTGCAGTCAGTGACGCCCTGTGTGGTTGCAATGGTTCTGTAAGGATACAAAGAAATAGTATAGTATAGTATAGTATAGTATAGTATAGTATAGTATAGCTACTTCTCCCGTAAAAACGGCTAATATGAGGTTATGAATGGCGCTGGCAACTTCATCAATTACAAAATGTGCTACAGAAACCATCACTACAGAAACCATCACTACAGAAACCATCACTACAGAAGCATGTGCTTTGATGTAAGTTTCCTTCCAAGGGGACCACTTGCATTGGTGACCCCGTGCTTCATAATGAGCGAAGAAGAAGCGGAGACCGACAAGAAAAACAGTACCAAGAGCATTCATAACAAGTGACGTGCCCAATAATTGTGTACACACAAACAATAAAAGCCCCTCCCACATGTCGTAACGGTAACAATGGTTGAGACACGAAAATAAACGTAAAAAAAAACCTAAACAAATATAAGAAAACATTTTGTAGGAAGTCTCTGTCGGTTGCTCATTACCGAAGTTTCCTGATGATCGTTACTGTTGGTATAAGTAATTATGGTGTTTCTAGTTGGCGTGTAGGCGTTTTATTTTTAATTGTTACTCCTGGTTCTCCTGTCTCTTACATTGTTATTTTTTTTTTCCTTTTAATAATTAGCACTTGTTTGTTTATACTTTTTTTTTAGTTCTGTTTTCTTTGACAAACCTAAAATACTTTCCGTTTTCTAGATTTTAAAAAAAATACTATTTATTTTAACAAGCCCATTTCTACAGGAAATAACATTGTCTGTTTCAGATACCACTATTCATAAAAGACGTTAACTGTATGTTTTGATTCTGTTTCGTATTCGGAGACTCAACAAAACATCATTCGGCCCACGCGCGAAGGATTGGAATATTTAAGCCAACGAGATAATTGATTATCTACAGTATCTTTACTGCGTTGAGAAGTACAGTATATGGAAATGAAAACGAAATCAAATCTAACATAAAAATATACATCTTTAACTCAAATGTTAAGTCAGTTCTATTGTATGGCTCTGAAAGACGAAGACCATCAACAAGAACAAACAACGAAGGAGTTAAGGACTTTCAGTAATGTGTGCTTGTGTAGAATATTAATAATAATAATAATAGCTGACTATGGGAATGCCATTCTGAGCACTGCTCTATAATGTTCCTGAGGGTAAATATATGATCTACACATCTTCTGTTCTTTCTAAATCCTGCTTGTTCTTTTCTCAGTTTGTGGTCTACTGCTTTTGAGATTCTCGGCATAATGCGCCCATGAGGTGACAAACCTAAGCTGCTTATTTTCTCCTCTCTTCTGTTTGCCGTGAGAGTTTCTTTTCGCCCAATCTGAGATGGCGCCGTAGAGATCATCGCCACTTGGTGCGATCGGCAGCTTCATCCTCCCACGTTGCTGGATTTATGCCCAGTGCCCTCATATCTCTCTGGCACACATCTTTGAACCTCTCTAACTGGCACACATCTTTGAACCTCTCTAACTGGCACACATCTTTGAACCTCTCTAATGAGAACAGTCGTCCAACTATTCTATTTCTTTAGATTTTTTTTATAGTTCTTTTGTGTAGAATAGAAGGATTGAAACAGAATGACAAGATAACCAATGTGTAGGTAATGGGGGGTGACACAATATCAAGAGTCATTAGAGGTGAAGAAAGGACGTTGTTGTTCGGTCTTCTTCTTCTTACTCGTTCGCTCTCAGACTTCTATATTATTGACTCTAATAAAGGTAGTAGCCAACTCAAGGTCCCTGACATCTCCAGAGTCAAGTGCCCATTTACAGCTGGGTAGACGGGAGCGTGTTGGTACCGTGATTCGAACGTGGTACCTTTACCGCAAGAGATCAGCGCTCTAACCACTCTGTTAATCGGACGCTACGTGAACTTGTTATCAGAGCCGTAGCTAAGAAGTGGATTGGGACGGGGAGGAGGAGACAGGTCCCTGTGCCACAAAAAAAAAAAAAAAAAAAAAGGAAATGGCCCTAGCGCGATGAAAGTAGATAAAATGTCGTCTATATTCTTCGCAGAGGGTCATGGGGCGGAACATATTCTGAGTTAGCCCCGAACACTGAACTATGTTGCCACGACTCTGCTTTGCTACACTGAATCTACATAGAACCTCAAGGCGTGCCTCCCCGACTTTCGCTGCTTCAGCCTTGTTTGTCACCGTGTTAATGTAGCGCTTGGATCGTGTTCTGTCTGGCAAGACTATAAATAATAACATGCATGAGATACGGTGTTAATTGCTCGTTAACCCATTAGAGCTAGCTACTGGCAGGGTTTAAATGCAGAGCTATTTAAGACAGACCCGGAGCTAGCAGCAGAACTATTAGAACCACTATTTGCACAAGTGTGGAAAACGGGGACAACACCATCAGAGTGGAACAAAGGAATAATTGTCAAATTGCCCAAGAAGGGAGATCTTGCAGACTGCAATAATTGGAGAGGAATCACTCTTCTCTCAGTTCCCAGCAAAATACTAGGCAGGATAATTATACAGAGAATTTCAAAGGCAGTAGACTACAAACTGAGGAAAGAACAAGCAGGATTTAGAAAGAACAGAAGATGTGTAGACCATATATTCACTCTCAGGAACATTATAGAGCAGTGCTCAGAATGGCAAAGACAGCTTTACATAAATTTTGTTGATTTTGAAAAGGCTTTTGACAGCATACATAGGGACAGTTTATGGAAAATACTGAGAGCTTATGGAATTCCAAGCTGCATAGTGTCAATCATAAAAAGCCTCTATGCCAACTTTACGTGTAGTGTTGGGCAGAGCAACCTAACCTTCGAGGTGAAGACAGGAGTACGACAGGGATGCCCCTTATCAACCACTCTATTTTTAACAGTCATAGACTGGGTGATGCGCCAGACAACAGAGGGCAGTCCAAGAGGAATAAGATGGACTACATTTTCTACATTGGAAGATCTGGAATATGCAGATGACATTGCACTGCTGGCACATTCACATCAACACATCCAGGAAAAAACGGATAGACTTAATAAGTTTAGCCAGCAGGTGGGCTTGAACATCAATTTAAAGAAGTCTGAGGTCATGACGCTCAATGTGAGCAACCCTGAGCCCATATCAGTAAGGAATCAGCAACTGGTACAGACAGATACCTTCACATACCTAGGAAGCATAGTAACACCGGACGGTGGGCAGGCAAAGACATCAACATCAGAATGAATAAGGCAAGAACAGCCTTCTTTAGCCTAAATAACATCTGGAAGTCCTCCCAATACAGCACAAGCACAAAATTAAGATTATACCAGAGTTGTGTGCTTTCTGTGCTTCTCTATGGTGCGGAATGCTGGAGAGTCACAGAGAAGGAAATGTCAAAATTGTCCTCTTTTCACACAACATGCCTAAGAAAAATTCACCGCATCTTTTGGCCAAATACCATCACCAACCAAGATCTGCTTACTCGTAGCAAGCAAGAGGACATGCACACCATCATAGTTGGCAGACGCTGGAGCTTGGTTGGTCATGTCCTCAGAAGAGACCCCGATGCCATCACAAGAACAGCTATGCTTTGGACCCCTGAGGGAAAGCGAAAGAGAGGCCGACCAAAAACAACTTGGCGGAGGACTGTGGAGGCTGAGATGCAAAGAATGAACCAGAGTGGGGCACTGTACGAAGGATGGCCACCGACCGTGCAAAGTGGAATCAATTTGTTGTTGCCCTACAAGACGCCACTAGGCGTGATGGCCACTGACTGCTTTGACGGTCGGTGGTTAAGGATCGAAGAAGAAGAAGAACTGGCAGGGTTGTGGGAGTCGGCCAAAACATTTTCCGACTCGGACTCCTGAAATGTGAGAACTCCGACTACAGTTATTTTTTTATTAGTCATATGGCATAAACTTCGTAGTCGGAGTCCGGACATTTTTTTACCGACTTCACGACTCCGATTCCCGAATCCAACTCCACAGCCCTGGCTACTCGTAAACAAGAGGATGATGTAGTAGATCTCTATAGGACGGGGGAAAAGGGGGGGGGGGGGGGTTGGGGGGAGGAGGGTTTAAAGAAAGATATGTTTTTCAACTGTGGAAACTTCGGACTAACTCTCTCTCTCTTATTGTCATTTACATGCGCGATAGCCCCAGGAGACAGCTACAGTTGTGGTTCAGGGCTCCTCGTGGAATGAAAAAGGAAATTACGATGATGATGATTATTTGCAGCAAAAGCTCACAGTCACTTTTCGCTCACTCTGTTTTTTTTTTTTTTTTTTTTTTTCTAAGCAGACTATGTTCTACATGCAAGGCTAAATTATTTGTACAGCTTGATTGAAAAGTTACTTCCTTTATTTTTAATTTTAATCCTTCACTTCTGTCCATTAATATTTTATAAATCTAATGTCAAAATAAAGATGATTACCTGCAATATTATAACATAATTATGCTATGTCACATCAACATTATAGCTCAACGATCGACCCTGTTGAACATATAACCTCAAAGCGAGGCAGCAATTATTACTCTCTCTCTCTCTCTCTCTCTCTCTCTCTCTCTCTCTCTCTCTCTCTCTCTCTCTCTCTCTCTCTCTTTCTTGTAACGTCAATTTAATGGCTATTTTATATTTTATTTGTTATTTTGTTTCTGGAAATTAAACAACCAAAAAAAAAAAACATGGCAGCTATTTTTCCTTGTTTCGAAATTTGTTTAGTTTATGCGCAATAGATATTTATATGAGAATGTATACATTTTAAAGTGAATGACTTTTCAGTCACCCTGTAAATCAGGGGTCGGCAACCCAGTAGCTTTTGGAATCTACTTTAGCAATACTGAGCCCTCTAGAAATGTACCATATATATGTAAAAAAAAAAAAAGAAACGCAACATTATTGCAGTGGTAATGGACACCAAATTTCAAACTTGTACCAACATTTTATTTTACGGAATTAATGTTTCAATCTTGGCATGAAGAAACTTTCAGACTTTAACAATGAAATGATGTTCATTAAATTTGGTTTGGACTTTTATTCTTTGCGACTGAGGCCTCCGTTTCAGTAAGGTGCATGGCCTCCTCTGGCCTCTATCAGAGAACGACATCTCCTTGACATGGATCCGATTAGCCGTTGGATCTGTTGTTGTGGGATGGCTGCCCACTCTTCCCGCAGTGCAAGAGACAACTGTCGGAGATTGGCTGGAGCTACATCTCGCTGGCGGAGTCGTCTGTCGAGTTCATCCCATAAGTGTTCTATGGGGTTCATGTCTGATGACATGGCTGACCACGGAATGGTCTGTACGTTGTTGTCAGCGAGGAACTGGGTGGTGAGTTGTGCCACATGAGGTTGAGCGTTATCCTGCTGAAAAATCGACCCTCAAGCAGCCAGAAGTGGAAGGACGTGAGGACGAAGGATTTCAGCGACGTATCGATGGGCATTCAGGCGTCCTTCAATTTGCACCAGGTCACTTCTTCCCATGAAGTTGATCGCCCCCCACATCAGTTAACCTCCACCACCATGTGGAGGAGCCTCGTGAACGCTGTTCTGGGCGTAGCGCTCATGGACTCTGCGGTAAACTCTTCTCCATCTATCGTGTTGCTGGAGCACAAAAAATGATTCATCACTAAACCAAACCCGTCTCCAGTCATTCCCAACGGTCCATTGACGATGCTGGTTCGCCCACTGCAGTCGGTTCTGGCGATGCCGGACCGTAAGAACAGGACCTCTGTAGGGTCTTCTAGCCCAAAGACCAGAGTCGTGCAGCCGGTTCCTAATCCGTTTGATCTGAAATTCGACGAGCTGCTGACATTGACTGGACTGTGGAGGACGCAGATGCAAGTCGATTCCTGAGGTGACGCAGCCGTATGAAGCGGTCTTCGGCAGGAGTTGTGACTCTGGGTCTTCCACTGCGCGGCCGGTCTGCCACTGAGCCAGTTTCTTGAAATTGCCTCCAAAGGCGACTAATGGTGCTTCTAACCACATTAAATTGTCTGGCCACTACACTTTGTGACTGTTCAGTCTGTAAACGTCCAATGATGATGAGTCGTTGTTCTGTAGTGAGATGAGCCATACTTGCGCATTGGATTTTCAACTGAATTTATTCGAGGAGCGTCAATCTTTTATAGGCATTCAATAATATAGTTTGAGAGTTTTGTGTTCAGTAAGTTTCACGGGATTCTCATGAACCTGTCACGAGTTATTGTCAAAAATGTTGTTTTGACCTTGACCTCTTTCATGACCTCACGAATCATGAGGTGAGTACAATTCAGGTAACCACGAGAAGTTAATGACCAGGTGGACACAGTCGATAGGTTGACTGATGTCCAATCAGCGAATATCTTTTATAAAAGTAACACCAAAAAAGTTGCGTTTCTTTTTTTGAACAGTATATATATATATATATATATATATATATATATATATATATATATATATATATATATATATATATATATATATATATATATATATATATATATATATATATATATAGTAGACCCATCAGTCATAACTGTCTATGGGAATACGCCCCTGAGCCCTCACCTGCGTTTTTTACCTGGTGTTCCATTCAGCGTGTTCTTTTCTCTTCTTCTTGTTGTGAGAGCTTCTTTTCGCCAGATCTGAGGTGGCGTCGCTACTTGGAGCAGTTATCAGCTTCATCCTCTCAGGTTGCTGGATTTATGTACAACGCCTTCATGTCTCTCGTGCATGAGTCTTTGAACCACAGCTGCAGTCGCCTGGTTACTCTCTTGCCATCTGCCAATTGTCCGTGGAAAATATCTTTGGGGTTGCGACCATTTTCCATGCAGTAGACTTGGCGTTGATTTTAAGCAGGACGGGGAAAAGGGGAAGAGGGGTGATGAACACTACAAAGAAAAGATGGAGTTCCTATCTCATGCAGTTCACGAATATATTTTAGTAGCCAGTTCCAGAGTTTTCATTGGAAATCCGGACAAAGACATTTGATCCCGGGGTCACCGCGATTTTAAATATTGGCGGGAGAGGTCTAGTCCTAAATTTCTGTAGTAGTCTTTCTTTCCCCCCCCCCCTCCCGGCAGTCGTCTAAACATACTTTCCCTAGTATCCGCCCCCCCTTGCAGCCGTCTAAAGATGGACCAGATCATCCACTGAGATCTACAGGTAGATCGGGATCGACTGGTTGCTGATGTCACAGGTTCTTCTTAAAAGTATTTATGTTCTTGTTGACTTTTTTTTAAGGCCGTACGAGGTAAGATTATGGTTATCTAAATTCCTCGATAATGTCTCTGATAGTATAGTGGTAATACTTCTCTGTAACCTCTCAGTTGATTATTTATTTATTATGAATCTGATCTTTTATGCCGTTTATTCTTCAGGATTGTTCATTTAGTTGTTATTTGTTTCTCATCAACAAAATCAAGTGGAGCAACACGTAGAATATAAAACGTTAACTTGAACGATGAAAATTTCTTTGTTCAATTACACGAAAAGACCAAGAAATCTGATTTCGACTGTCATTTATTCCTTTCTTTATTTCCAGACCCTTTTTTATTTATCTTTCTGTTTCTATAATTTGCCATTTTATTCGTTAACGAATAAGAAAATGTAACTTGGGAAAAAACAAGTTCATAGATAAAAGTCATGGATAAGCATGTAACTTAAAACTATTGCTGAGAATTATTCTGCTGTGGCGTATTACCATGAAGGTATTCATCTCCTACAACATTGTTCGTGGTGATTGTTCCTTCTCTTCTCTCTCTTGGGAAAAATTTCATGGGCCTATGATTTTAGGGTTAAGTAAAGTATACAGGGATTCCCCGGGATAACATTTCTTTTTACTTTTCATAATTTTCTTGAGGAATTTCATAGGATATTTATCTCTGCGTAGGATTAACGCATCAAATCGAGCTATGATTACCAGCCTTTTTTTTATCTTGGTAGATACGACACGTCTGTGAGTGATACAGTTCACATTAGAACGGCGTCTATGCTTGTTTGACCTTCCTTGCAACCATCCTTCCACAGTGGAAGTAAGCCTGGTTGTCGATTATGCCAACCCGAAAATGTCTACACGAATCCGTTATCACGAAGGTTTTCTACAAGTTGTACATGAACCTATAGTAGAAATCCTATGTAGATCAATTCAGCCTAAGTTGTTGGGTTTTCTTATCATTCCTCTGCCCATCTTACCACTAGATTCTCTTGTTGCCAAGTCTGTTAAAATCTTTTACGTCACTGTCCGTCTGACGTAGAACTTTTTTTTACTACTGTATCTCGGCATGTAGCGCTGAGAGTATCTTTTCTTTGACAGCCTAATTTAACCCCTTTTACGTCATGTTTAAACAATAAGTCACTATTCCTGTGACACCGACCCCTGCAGAGGATGAACATCGCTCGTAAATATTAAAGCCATAAGTCTTTATCGTTGAGAAATTCTAGAACTGTATGATTTAACTAGGGGCGAAATCTCCATGACAACCATAGCCAGCCAACCATATTAGATTTATTACTCAATCTTAGAACTGATACTCAAATAAATATTGCTTGCTTTGTGTCAACAATGATATAATTCAGTGAGTTCTTTCTCAGTAGTACTAAAAATATTTGCACTTTTACCTGATTAAAGGCGGCATTTCTGCCGTAAACAGCGGCTCAAATGTCAAGTTAACTAACTGGTTGCCATTGCGTTTGTTTCTGATGACATTTTACTTTGGTTTTTTTGTTTTGTTTTTCGTTTGTTTTGTTTGCTTTGTTTGTTTTTTGTTTTTTGTTGCTTTTTTGGTTTATGTTATTTAAAAATTCAACTTTAACTTTTGTTTTACTGTGAAAAATAATCGACAATTAGACACAACCTTTCGTGGAAAAGCTCTACGGAGATTCAAATAGACTCAAACTGACTACTGCTTTCTTTTTCTTTTTTAACCAGCGTGAGGTAAATTTTTTAAAGATAGGTCAGAAGATATTTATCGTCCCGTCTGAGCAGAGGTGATAGTGGTAAATATGTGAGAATAAAGGTGTAAGAAATAGATTTTCACGAGGGAATAGTGTAAATGGAAGATCTGTCTCTGGAATGAGTAGTCCAGCCTATCTATACGACTATATTTTAATATAAGACAACCTTTCTCTCCCTATATGAAATATAAGTTACACTAAACACACCCACACACACAATTATGTGATAACAATACACACAAACGTGAAAAACTATGGTTAATTGGGTATGGGTCTGACCAATACGCACATTAAGTTCTTTTTGTTATTTATTATCATTAAACATTTTACAACATCAAACATATAGAGAAATCAAATAAATCAAGTTTACAGATATATGAAAATAACCCCATAAGTGCCCTTCCCTTCTTGAGAAAAGATCCCAAAAGAAGTTAATAACCCAAAGGTCAAAGATAAGCACTAGATTACAGAATAGACCGTGAAGACCAAGTTCCCACTAAATTACTACTCAGTAAAGTACTCAGTTTAGCGAAATAAAAAAAGAAGGTAGTACAATGATTGTAACAAAGGAAAATATTTACTCTCTCTCTCTGTCTCTCACTCAGTCATCTGTGGCCACAAACACTCTTGCTTACCTAATAATGGTGTAGGTATCCCTTGAAAAAATTACAATAGTCTGAACCAATATATGGTCAGGTGGGTTGCCCAAATCTGGCCTCAGTCCAGCCGTTGTATCGAATAATAATTACAAGGTGGACGCCAAATTTGGTGGTTTAATTTTTCCTGGATGAATCCTGTGTCACCTCATATAGTTACTGAAGCAAGACGTTCTCGGGACGTTCACAGTTACAAAAGGAGAAAAGTAGTTCCTGTATTGTCTTAGCCTCTGGTTGCTAAGACAAATGTTACAATATTTAAAACTGATAATGATGGTAAATCCTATCGGCTGACTCTTATGGTGAGTGCCGATTTTGAAACAGCGTAGTTTTCTGGATCACTCCGTTGCTACGGCTGTCAAACGTCAGGAATATGTGTTCTTTCGTATGCCCAGTGGGCTGGAAAATTTTGATAAAATAATTCTGGGTAATGTACCGTCCAGTTACGATTAATCTTATTGTTTCTCTTGGTCTCTCTGTGAATGAAGAAAGAGGACCGAACAGGTCCAAAAATCGAAGACCCAAAATAATAATAATGTTACTGGTAATATTAGACCGCTGGTTTTGATTAGATGCTATATTGGGAAGAACAGAACATTTATGAAAAACTGCTACTATCCTATCCGCCCGTAAGCTTTCCGCTATGGCATGTCGGGAAAAAAGGGTATGTGCTCTCCCCCGTTATTGCCTGCGAGAAAATGAACAGCGCACGAAGTCAATTATTATTCAATTTATCCATTCGCGCACTTTAACCAAAAATCGCCTGTCACTACTAGCTATTTTTCGGCGTCTATTGTTTAGTCACGTAACATTAACTCTAGTCGCTTATTTAATTTCACACAATGAAATATAATGCGAATTCTATTCGGTCACTGATCCGTCACACTTAATAATCTCAGTCAGCTAAGCCGTATCTTCTTGTGTAAGAAAAATTGGGTATTTGAAATTACATTACTCTGAACGACTGGCAAGAAATATCTGTGCGTTATGTTATTTCACTAGTTCTAAACGCTAAGGAATTATAGTGAATAAAAATGGTAAACATAACACATTTTAACACTTAAGCACAATTTCTATTACCACAAATCAGAAAATGAAATCCCCACGGGACAATTTAACACATTTAGCAAAGAAATGGTTCTAGTCCGTCGTGCTTAGATTATCCAAGAATTTCTGAGCGACTCTAATAACTGAGTTTGAGAGAGCGCGGAATATATACAGCTCATGGTGTTATCATCACCAGAATACGTTACAATTCACACCTTTTGTATAGTAGGGAATCAGGAACTGCGTTTCCCGGATCAAAGGTTTGTTCGTTCATTCTACTCAGCGATGCTGACCGACATCAGAAAACTTTGCCGTGCACGGGCTTCTCTTAGATTACGTCCCCTTGCGCAGATCAAACATTATCTCCCCCTGGAACGTGCTAACATCAAAGGTGGTCGGGAAAATATTATCACCCCTTGTCTCTCTTTAAACAATCCGTTAATTCTACGCGCGTCTAATGACCAATAATTGGCAAATCATCTCGCGTGAGAACTCAGGTAAACAAATCAGGGCTCGCTGCCTGTTATGCTGGCAGGTCAAGGAAATTGGTAAATGTCTGTTTGTTTACATGTCCAGAAAAAAAGGGCGTGGATTAGATATGAGTAATGCAGTCAGACAATTGCGTGGTTTGGCTTAGCAAATGGTAGACACTAAATGGGAAAGCAAAGGCTGTCAGATTATTGTATCACTATTTACATTCCCCGTCACACAGCGGCACTTGGGCTTTCAGCTCTTCGGCACAGTGACATGTCATTGCGAAGCTGGGGAGCCTGTGGACTTTCCTTCCAACCCGGTCAGGAGCTTCGCTCCTTCCCATCCACAGAGGGTTTATCTCAGGAGCCGTTCAGGTTATTCAGTCAAAATCCCGGTTGGTGACACTTCTTCAAATGCTCGCGCCCGGGCTTGAACCTTGAACATCTGATCGCCAGCTCAATGTGGTAACCATTTCACCAGCGCGGCTCCCGTACTGCTTTCTTTGAAAACATTCAAATGGACGTCTGAGAGTGTACGAAGAAGAAGAAGAAGACACAATAAAAGAAGTAACTAACAAATCATCAAACACACAAACGCATAGTTACATTTTAAAGCAGTGGTAGGCAACCCAAAAGCTCTGGAAATCTGTTTTAGAAACACGGTGGTGTCTAAAAGATTTACTTTGGTAAAATTATGTCTATTTTGACGTTTGAGAGTATTTGAAATTGTCCCATAATTTTTCGGTCGCTCTCTTGTCCACTACGGCCGTACCCTGTGACATTTGTTGTACTGACTAATTACGTGCTTTTCAGTGGTCAGCAACCTTTTCTTTCTCTGCTATGTAGCAGATATTTTGTATTTTCAAACATTCTTACACTCCTCTCAGCGATAAGCCGTCATGTCTGTTTGGTTACCCGTTCCTCCCTGCTGGGAAAGGAACGGATGAGATAATATTAACCGACCATCATGTTGGTTAATCTGGGGTGTGGCCTACATCATACTACAGATTAACACTAAAATCGCCCCAGCGACTTTGGTTATGCATTGATACAGCGAACGTGTCGCACCTGCCAAGATGGTAAAGATACGGAGTTTGTGTGCACAAGCGATGGATAAAGAGATTACCTGTCTGTGCGACACATTTTGAACATACATGAATGACATCATCATTTCCTATCCACCTGTTTCAGAAGACATTATTTTATATGAAAGTAAGATGTTACATCTGAAACACCTTGTCGAAAGCGTGCACGGACTTGTCACATCCATATATGGGAGACGTGACCTTTTGCATGGCGCACAGAATTTCAGGCATAAATAATTTTGAATTACCCCACAAAACACGCATGTTTGAAATGATTAGAGCCCTGCTTGGCATCGTAACAAACAAATGCGGGGGAAGAAGGGTCATATAACTTGACCTTTTTGCAGTTTTAAGACCCTGTAAGAATCGCTTGCCAAGACGAAAACCAGACTGCCAGAATTAAAATCAGAATTCCATTTATCAAGAACCGGACTTTGTTGGAGAATTTTGAAGGACTTAAACAGCCCAGGAAAACTCTATCATTTTAATAAGGAACACCGGAATCTGAGGAAACTGAAAGCACAGAGTCAACGTGTGAACTTATTGTTAAAGTAACGACCCCCAAGATCACGCGTTAAAGGCCTCCAAGTGTCTTAACCTACTTCTCTGAGCAAAAAATATGTGAGCCAAGATTGACGTAAGTTGTACATTTTACATTCTATATTTTTCATCACTAACATGTGAACTAATATGTATATATTGTCATGTGAATATTAATATGTGAAAATTGCTAGGGATGTTCAAGTCATTTGAGGCTGGCAACCTCAACATAAAGCATGATGATTTCATGAACCACCACTGCAAGGGCTGGTGACTGCTTTATTGCTAGTTTCTTAAAGAGAACTAAAAGCAACAGGTAGTCTCAAGTTCCATATGGAGCAGGGAGGGAAAGATGAAAGAAATGATGCACATTCTAATTACGATATTTACAATTACAAACCAGTGTAAATGTCTATGTAAACATATTCACTTTAAAAATAATGAAAGCTTTCAAGCTTTTCAACCAGTGTAGATGTAAATGAAAACAAATTCAATCTATATTGTGAACATTTTTCAACCAGTGTAGATGTAAATGAAAACATATTCAATGTATATTGTGAACATTTTTTCAACCAGTGTAGACGAAAATGTAAACACATTCTATCTATACTATTAACCTTTTCATTTGAATGTAAATATAAAGTTATTCCATTTAAATGTAAAGAAATTTTCTCTCGAGGGATTAAGCTTATTTCTCATCGAGTGTACAGTCTGAGGTAGATGGGATGGTGGAATAGGAAGATGGGGACACATAAGTAGGTGTCGGGAAACTCAATACTCAGAAGGTATTCATATCTCTCCTTTTACCATACTAGTTGGTGGTACCAGCTGAGGGTACTAATCTCTGGAACAAAGTGAGGGTAGAAGTGGCCGGACGTCGAGCTAGACACCATCATCAGAGAGTCTTAGAGACGCGGGACCAGCTTTGCAGTTGCTCCCTGATCTTACTTGGAACGTGCTGCGCCTTTAATCTTGACGAGAGACGCGAGAACTCCAGTGACCTATCTGCACAGAACCCAAAAACCCAGTGGGAGCAGAAACTACCATTTGCAGCTAAGTCAAACCTAAAATCTGCCAAGTGACTTCTTACATAAACCACCATACCATCACACGATGATGAGTATTTTCTGTTAAAGATTATTCAAATTTTTAAACTGTTAAAACTTAGTTGATTTTTAAATTTATTATTTGTAAAGATACAAATTTAACGTCGCTTTAATCATTTTAAATGTACTGCATGTTTGACTCAGTCAATTTAATAAATACGCTCTAAACAGAGCTATACCAGTATAATAAGAATTCCACTGAGTAAATCAGGGTGGAGGCTTGAACGAGCTGAAATTAATAATTGCTTAATTCTTCATAAAAGGCGGCGGATCAGATATAAGTTAACAATTGCCCTGCCGAACGCAGCATTGTTCTTGACTTCTGAAATATCTTATGGAAACTCCCTTGAGTTAGAAGCATTATTATCCTTCTATCTACTTTTCTGCCAAGAGTAATCTTGTGCGAAGGTAGACACCTTTTAAGACCCATAATAGATACCATTGAGTTTTTGCCACTGTTGGACCACTACTGCAAAGCAGGGGAGGCAATTCCGTGACAGAAATTCTGAATACGCGCAGCCTGTAACTTTTATCTCTGTCAGACTATCTACTTCCTATATTTCCGTCAACAGATCTGGGGAAAAAATCAAATTAAATTATATTTTATCGACTATTAACTTCACTTTAAAGAAAAAAAAAACCCTGGAACCTTGAATACCTGATCGCCAGCTCAATGTGGTAACCATTTCACCAGCGCGGCTCCCGTACTGCTTTCTTTGAAAACATTCAAATGGACGTCTGAGAGTGTACAGTTCGAAAGAAAAAATCGCTTTACTATCCTATGCAGTTCGAAAGAAAAAATTCACTTTACTATCCTATACAGTTCGAAAGAAAAAATCGTTTTACTATACTATGCAGTTTGCTAATAAGGTGAATTTTAGTCAGCTTGCTTGTGGGTTTTCGCTGGGAAAGTAGAATAATTACCTTTAATCAGTTGGCAGAGCGCTTTTAAGTGCCGGTGGGTGTGAGTTAACAGAACATTTTCCTAGCTTAAAAACTTCCTTTTTCGCCTTCCATCACATTGAGATCTACCAACTGATAGCTTAGGAGCTAGCGGTAGAACGCCATCGACTGGTTGTTGACCCCTGCATTAAAGATATGTGTGAGTGTAGATAGATGTTGTAACCGGGTGGCCACACTGACATTCTGGCTGTCCCATGATCATCATAGCTCCCAGATCTTTTCGCTTCGAGTGCTGTAACTTCTATTGGTACAAACTTGTATACAGACGAACATCTGCACTTGATGAAAATGACTATTGTTGTTGTAGTTGTTTAACTGGGGCTGCTGGGCTTCTCGCTCTTTAGCAGCCAATACCAAGTTGAAGACTCCTTGGTATTATCTACACTGTAGTTCTAGGCTTTTCTTGTGGCTTGTCTGCCATTCCGAAACGTGTTGAGTTGAAGTCATGAGCTCCAGTTACTCCAGCTTGGCATGCATTTAAAGGATCGTCACATCTGGTCCCAAGCTAGGAGTAAGAAGTGCGTGGCATACTTTGCATTCCCCGCCATCTAAGGGGACTCTCCAACTATGCAGAGCTAAAATACTGTACTCTGGTTCTGCAATGCTGGGCTCTCAACACGTTTCACCACAGGGGTAATCCCGAGAAATGCGTGGATGATTTCAAGAGTCATTGTGGATGTAGTTAGCCTCACAGACATAGGTTCACTTCCACGTACATATATTTTAGCATTGTGCATAGCTGGTGGTCATGAAAATGACTATAAGATTTTTTGAAGTTTTATTCAGATCTCCTGACAACTTATTTACAGTATGTGACTCAGATTGCAGGGCACATATTCCTGCTTGTTTACAATACTTGACGATCTCAACTTGTTCAGCATTAATATGTTGAATCTGCTCTCGTCTGTGAATAGGACAGCATTCCACTGCAGTCTAGTCCATCTGACATGTTGCTCTGCCCATTGCAGGCATAAGGTCGTCTTGCAGTAAGGCCTGTATCTCTGAGTCGTCGTATGACTGTCATTCGAGAGACCTGCCCACGTCTACCCACTATTGCTCTTGCTGTTTGACTTGCCGGGAGAGAGCGATTCCTTAGGTGACTCAGCACAATATAACGATCTTGCGCAGGGGTAGTAACTCTTGGTTGGCCACTCCGAAGTCTATCCCGGGCCCTGCCAGTGGTTCCGTAACGTTCATTGAGACGTACAATAGTGCTGTGGTGGCAATTCATTCTTCTGGCAATGGCCCGCGAGCTCATTCCGGTCTCCAACATACCAATGGCTCGTTGGTGGTCGTTTTCAGATAGTCGTGGCATTTCAAGCACATGTACTGGGTGTTTTGTCTCAACGGCCTTTTTATACCTAGTATACTGCCACAATGCGTACACATTTTCAGGGTCATAGCTGTTGGGAATCGTGTTGCACGTGTAACTTTCATTGTTTTCATGTAGTCTGTACACAAACCCGTGGGTTGAATCATGCACTTTCCATTCCAGCAGCCATTCGCTCTCTAACTCATGACAAACACGGGGAAAATCCATTCCCACACTTTTTTTTCCCAGCTTCTCGGCATCAGTATATATAAAAGTGGTGCGTTTTTAATGTGCTTCAGTATATTTTAATTTTAATTTGTAAAACGCTGAAAATTGTATTGCAGGGTAGAAATGTATTAAGGCAATTATGCCTATTTCTTTACCCTGATGAAATAAAGATTTCGTTCCTTCGTTCTCTTCTACTTTATGACTGGTCATGGATCGGTCTGTTCAGAGTTATATTTCTTACGTCTCTGCTTTATTATTTCTCGTGGCTATCTGATTATGCATTTTATTGGGCTACCCCCAGGGGATGTTCGTTTGCCAGCACAATGCTACGTAGTTGTGGACTTCTCAATAAACTTCTCAAACATGTCACTGGTCCACACCTAGCTAGTTTCTATCACTTTTCATCCTCGAAGAAAAATGTCTTCTATAATCTATCGTCACACGAAAATCAGTTCGCGTTGTTTGCTTTTCTATATTGTCATTTATTTAACTTTACATACCATGCAATGTCTGCGTATAGTCTTGATATGCGTTGGATGCTCAAATATGACGCTTCTAAGCTCTGTGCTTAACATGCTCTGTTGCTCTGTCTTCGTCTCAGTCGAAATCTGGTTACCACAGATTTGTAGCTCGGATAGAGCCATGTGCGCTGACTGTTAAAGACTTACTGTCTGGCACTACATCTTGTATTCGGCAACAGCGTGGACAAGAGAGAGGTCGTCTCTTTTTATTTTTTATTTTTTAGTTAGATGTTTGCTACTTTTCTTTGTAGCACGCCCTTTCAACCATTTACCATATACAAGGAGCTGCTGGTTATATCGGGACGCGTTTCATATACTGTAATATTTTCTTGTTTGTATAAATTTTATGCTTTATACTATATAGAGGTCGTCTCTTTTTTATTATTATTAAGGTGTTTGCTACTTTTTTTGTAGCACGCCCCTTTCAACCATCTACCATATACATGGAGCTGTTGGTTATATCAAGACGTGTTTCATTTATTGTAATATATTTTTGTTTGTATTTATTTTATTATTTATACTATATTATCTCTAGTAGGTATTTTTCCTTTTGTAATTATAGTTCAATATGGTTTTATTATCCAAAAAATGATATTATCTAAACTGTTATGAATTTAATGTTCATTGGAGGATTATTTAGTCAATCCGTATTTATCTGGGGGGAATCTTCCACCACAGTAGACTGGCTCGCATCCTTATTTATTTATTTATTTTTATATGTAGGCTTTCGTTTTGTAATATGGTGTTTTATTAACTTTTGTATTTCTGATGGGATCTTAATGGATATGAAATTTTCTACACTAATTTCTTCCTTGTGATTACTACAGTATGTCTTAATGTTTTGTCTCTGTTGGTCATATTTTTTGCAGTCCACCAGAAAGTGTCTAATTGTGTTTGGTTCTTGACACTCTTCGCATGTGGGTTCCTCTATCATGAAATATCCAGTTCCAAGCTTGAGCCTTAACAATTTTTTATTAATTCGTATTTTAAGTTCATCTTGTACTTGACATTTTTTGCTTGTTTTTTTTTTTCAGGATTTTATATGAGTGTCTTCCTTTTTTGCTTTGGTCCCATGCTATTATCCACTCTTTAGTTATTGCTCGGGCAAGTAAGCTCTTAATTTCAAACTTCCCTAAGCCTACTTCAATTTTGTTGTAACTAGTTCTTCCCCATTTGGCTTCTTTGTCTGCAAGCTCATTTCCTGCTATCCCAACATGTGCTGATATCCATGTTAGTGTGACACTGCATCCTGCATTGTGTAGATATGTATTAACTTGTAGTATTTCCTCTATAATATTTGGCCTGCTATATTCATTTCTGTTTCTGATAGCTAGTACTGATGAAATGGAATCTGGTAGAATGGTTGCTTTATTTTGTGGGTTTTCTGCAACTATTTCTATAGCTTTTAGGATTGCCACAAGTTTTGCTGTAAAGATGGATGCTCATTGTCTTATACGGCCGTATATAGACTTCTACCTTGTGGTTTACGTCATATGCTCTCGTGATACTGATAACTCTTTAAGTTTTTTCTGTCACAACTATTTAGACGGTCGAGTCAATTATACCATGTCGCGTTATATCTATGTTTCACTCTGTCGCAAACTTATCCCGGTGACACTGTCAATGTACTTTCTAATGGAATGCACAGTTCTCCAAACTTATCCCGGTGACAGTGTCAATGAACTTTCTAATGGAATGCACAGTTCTCCTTCATTGCCTTTCTACTCCCCATTGAACACAAGGAAGAGTAGCTATTTTAATGATTTAACCACCCGTTCTGTATGATATTTGCCTTATTTTCTATCAAGTTAATGTCGGACGATAGCTTCGGGAAACAACACATCACAGCCCAGTGTCTTTAACGCAACCAAACCTGAGAATTCATAATGACGTTCACGAGAGAAGAGCCTGGCTCCCTCGGGCGGAAAAATAATGTCGTTGTCTTTAATAGTACGCTTCTGGGCATCCATTTGCACATTATACTTTCTGGGTTTGGTGTGGTTTTTGAACCATGTACTTGAAAACTAGTGTTTATCGTGTGCACGGGATACCAGGTTCAAACCCATATGGGTTATAAAGTTCGACTGGCAGAATGGTTAGAGCGCTGACCTCTCGCGGCGAATGTACCGGGTTCGAAACACGTGGGCGTCACGCAACAGTCTACCCAGCCGTAAAATGAGTACCTGACTCTGCTCTTGAGGTAGAGAAGGAAAAGGCAGCGAGGAAGAGAACTGGTCATCTCGCCTCTCGAAGCTGGACTTAGTATAGTGAAGTCTCTACACTCCCATACGGTAGTATCTGCTATGAGAGTACCTTTATCTTTACCTTTTACTGTCTGCGACACGAATTGGGTTAACCGGCCGCTTTAATAATTGTTTTTAAAAGTAAGTATCTGTGTAGAGATGTTTCTATTTGTTTGCTTCGCGTAGTTACCGTGGGGTCTCTGATGAGACCAAAAACGAATATGCCTACTAATCCCTCAAACATGTCGTAAAGGTGACTAATATGAGGTTGTGCATTAGGCTGACAACCTCATCATCTAAAACATATTGATACATAAACCACCTCTTCAAGAGCACGTGAGTGTATGGTTCATGCTTTCAGCAAGTGGGCTATCCTTAGTAGTGGTTCAATGCTTTATAGGGAGCAAGAAAGGAAATTATGATTTATGATCATTTCTATTTTTCTACATTCCGGATGTTAGATTTCGTGACATGCCAGAGACTGTCTATAAATTAAAGAGGCCACGGGGCAGAAGGATTCATGAAGATTGTGAAATATATAATTATCTGTCAGGTCATTGTCTAGGTCTTATTTAAAATCTACTTTTTTTAAGGCCGCCGGATGTACGTGGGTAGAATAATTGCATAATTCGAAGTCCTTTGCAATGGTGGAATTATGTAATTACTATGTCTTCTGTATTAATTTAAAAAAAAAAAAAAAAACACATTGATTTGTTGTTCTGATACAGAAGTCATAGTTTCATTTGCTGTTGTCTTCAGATCTGTCAATCAAACTTGCCAAAGAAGGAGGGAAAAGCCTCCAAACAGAAGACATGGCTACACACAGAGAGATAAAAGCAATACTCAGAAATAACTATAGAGAAAAATGGCATAAGGAACACCCAGACTCCAAAACTGCAGAACCATACTATACATTATCCATATGAGACCAAGTGATAATTTTCATACTAAGAACTGGCAATTGCAGACTCAGACTGCCAGTTTTATAAGAGAGATAGATGTGATTATTTGAGAGCGAACGAAGAAGAAGGAGTCATTCAATATGTCCGTCAATCAGTCAGTCAATGCTTTGAAGCTCGCAACGAAGCATAGGCCTTCAACAGTAACATTTCAGCTCTTCCCCTTGTGATAAACGAGCGCCAAATCTTATCGCTCTCTTTCCCATCATCTCTCTTTTCTTTCATTTTCAACCACATTTGCACTTTCATCGTTGTTCGAATAATCTTTTAATTACGGCTGGACTTTAAACTGTAATCTTTATTACTCACGACTTGTATCTAAAGTGTAACTTAACGCTCCTTTGATTCAGGTTCCCACATTGTTAAACACATCTGGTTTCATCATAATCTTGGGAAACACACCTGGCTATAGAATGATTTCTGTTGATACGTAGGTCCCTGTCGTGAAACGAGTGTAACCCACTACTTTGTTAATCACTATGTCGAGATACAGATTTGCTTCAACCAATCAACGAGCAACGTTCACCAGTCTCTGAGACAGAATAAATTAACGGCCATCTTGTTCACGCAAGATGGCGGATGAAAACTGAATAAAATTAGGCTGTACAGCGCTTGAGATTTAACTGGAGGAAACCAATCATTTTGCTCCGCCAGGAACCAACCAAACGCTTTCCTTAAGCATTTACCTACCTATATAATCGGGCGGATTTTATGCATAATCACACATCACCGACACGACGCCAGAGATACCGACCGACTGAAGAGGAGAAGCTGTCACCTTGATTTATAGCTTACCTGAGGGCATTGACCTGCACCTGCTTTGCTAAGTCGAGTCAAAATCTGGCCGGTTTGAATCTTAGAGGGTAAATATATTTACGATAACCTTTAGGAAAATAGGCTTTCAGCAGGTCTATAATGTTGGTATTTTTTGTGTGTGTCATTTATACTACCTATCAGGTTACTGATTGTATCTTGGGGAAATTAAGTATAATGATTGTATTTCCTATTATGATTGAATAGACAAAGACTAATAGGACTCATACCTCAACCTATTGTCTCCTATACTTCAATCTGTTATCTCAGACCAACTGCCATATAACCAAAAGAGTCCTTGTTAGGACTCAACCTATTGTCTCCTATACTTCAATCTGTTATCTCAAACCAACTGAAATATAACCAAAACAGTCCTTGTTAGGACTCAATCTCTTGTCTCATCTAACTCCAATCTATTGTCTCCTATAACTCCCACCTGATATATCACCAAACAGTCCTCGTCTCACATACTCCTATCATAAGAACATAACGTTATTGTTAGGATATATTATAGCACTTGTCAGAGAGAGCCTGGTATATTATAGGGGGAAGGACATTGTTGTATCACACCTAGGTGTACATATTATTGGATGTATTCATATAATATACAACTTATATTATGGGATGTATTCATGTATTGAATGTATTCATGCATTGAATTTATATTATTGAATGATATCCATGTATTAGTTTATCAGAAAGTGCAAGTAGACACCTGTCTTGTCTCGCTATTGCTAAATCATACTGAGCCATGTTGTCATTCATCCTACATGCAGACACTGAGACACGCTCATATCATATACAATAGAAATAGGTGGGCTTGAGGACAGAAATTAGCCCCTATTTTTCCTTGTTACAGGTTTTATTCGTGTCCTAAAACCTGAGATCGTGGGTCGTCAATCCAGCTGCCTGGAACTCCGCAGGAGCATAGAGGTTGTCCTGACTCTACATCTTTGGTCCCCCTCAGTCTTGGGTGGGCTAAAGGAACGATACTCAGCCGATGTTGTGTGAACCAACCAAAGAAGAACAGACCTTAGAGAGATGAGTACACATTAGTGCCATTTCTGTCAGCATTGTGAGCATAGAAACTGTCAGTGATGAGAAAGTGAAGTAGCTTAGCAAGAGACAAAAATAACAGCATAGCTGATAAGTGTTATATCCTTAATTAACAGCACAGCTGATACATGTACTATAATTGAATAACAGCACAGCTGATATAATTTTTGTTCCTATAATTGGAAAACTTGTTGTAATATTTATTTACATATATATATATATATATATATATATATATATATATATATAATAAATATTTGTAAATCATATGTAAACTTACAAATTCATTACATTCCATTTTTCAACATTCACCCTTCAGCACAAGAGTAGATAGTGTATATACTAAATAAATAATAAGGAAATTGTATTTGAAGACTTGTCAATTTTATCATTGTTAAGCAAAATCTGTTTCCTTGTTTTTTTTAATATCACAGTTAGTTACACAGCGGAGGTGGCACTTTATGTCGGTCTCCTCTCTACTATTGTTTCGAGATCAGATCATTCACAGCCGTAACTAATTTGTGATACCAGTAGTCCTCTCAGACACTGGGACTTCATCATTTTCTGCAGAAATTCTTTTTCTGTAATTGTCAGTACTATACTGATCCAAGAGCCAAATAAAACCTCTCGCCACAGTCCCTGTGCAGATATCGTCAGACATACCACCTTGGAGTATTGAAAATTTTGGAGGACACGCGGCTGACACCACATGGTAGTCTATTCATGTCTAAGCCGCTGTTTAAACACACTACGGTCATCGCGCACAATACAATGGACGCACGCAAACAATAGAATCCGGGCGTGGGGCCCTTGACACGGACTACCACCTTTGTTTCCAGATGGTAACCGAGAGGAATCTTGGACATGAAACAGGGAGATTAAAGGGTCATTTATTATGGGAAAAAAAGTTGGCGCGGAGAGCTTTGGGACAGTTAGAGGGCGGGTGATTTTTTTTGCATTGGCCAGCCAATTGTCAAACTCCGATTTGCCATGCCGCACAGCATTGAAAGTTTGTGGCGAATAGCCCACCCACATTTAGACTGACAGGAGACGAGAGATCCACAAGATGGATGCCTCGCTATTGGTTTAGAGGCGGAGTTTCACGTCACAGGCAAGATTTGGGAACATATGGGCGATTTTGGAATATAATGTACTGCGGACTTCATCAGATATCAGTACAGTTTCAGTACAGAGTGGTGTAGAACATATTCCAGTCGCCTAGCCTTATTAGACGTGTTAATTCCTGTGTGGATATGAAATTCATATATCTTTAATTTATAGTGTTCTTACATGAATTAGCAAAAGAGAAAAAGGAGGTTAGTTAATGTTTTAAAAACTGTTAATAATTTTCCTTAGGTGTTAAGATTTACTTTTGCACTTTGCATCATAGCTAAATGAGCGGAAGACAGTTTTCAATTAATTCTTCTCGTAAATGATTAATTAAATTAAAAGATTTTCATCTAAGATTATAGGAGGTAATTGATAGCTCATACTTCATCTTCATCTAGGTTGTTAGGTCATCAAACAAACTTATATGTGCCCACACTCTCATGCGCAATATATTTAATACTTGTCAGATGCATCTCATGTCATACATAATTACTAGAGAATTGAACTCATCATTAGCGAGGAGTAGCATAAAAGAAAGTCAACCATTGATATTAAGTGTGAAAACTTACGAAGACTTTTGTGCGTCTTCAGTCCAACAGAAGTCTGAGTCGACATATTACATGTTGAACGTCTAACCCGAAAGAAACTAGCACAGTGTACGTCTGGATAACAGAATTTGCCTTTAGGACATCCTTAACTTCCTCAGTTAAGAAGGAAGATTTCTCGCCCACTTTTACAAGGTAAAGGGAAAAAAGGTAAAGGAACCCGTTACACGCCCATTGAGGCATATTGGGAATATGGTGTTAGGCCCATATTATCTTGACCATCGGCACACTAGGGGTGATGTGGTCGGCATCACGCCGGCCGCCTTAACCTTCCCAGAAGTTGCTCTGGTACCCATTTGGGGCTGGGTCGACCCAGGAGCCGTTTGTGGCCTAAAAAATTCCCACCTCATCTGGGGATCGAACCATAGACCACTGTGCTAGGAAGCCAGTGCACTAACCACTATGCTACCGCGGCTCCCTAACGTTTACAAGGTGATCGCAGCATTTTAATTCACCTTTTATCAAGAGAGCATTTTGAGAATCAAGACTCCATATTCACAAGTCGATCATATATTCAAATATCATGTTCAACTCAATCACAAGAGCGCATTTTGAGAATCAAGAAGCTATATTTACAAGTTGATTCTCATATTTATACCAAGTGCTACGCATTCTCAAGCTCATTTTATGAAGCAGATTTCATAGTCACAAGTTGAGTCGGATATACAAAAATTAAGTGCAGCTTACTCCAAAGTGTATCTTAAGAATCCAGCGTACATACTCAAGTTGATGAATCTACATACCAAGATCATTCCGTGACGATCTCCAGTCTGGCCAGTACCCTTCGGAGAATAGACAACGGACATTTTTCATACGACAACTGTCAACTTTTTATCGACGCTACAGAGATATTGTCAAACATTGAAGGACTGTATATCGTCAACGTTCTCAGTACCACAAAAGTTCTCATCAGAACGTCCTCGTCTTAGAGATAACCCACTCAACATAACTTATAACTACCTTGGACATTCTATGCATACATGTGAATCATCCTACCCGGGAGAGCATTTAGAGACACATGGACTGTGTAGATTACTCATCACTTTGGTAACAAGTATCATATCACATATCATTTGGCTTCACATAGATTCATTCTTCTATTTATCTAACTACAATATTAATATTTCATCTGTGTGTTTTTGTGTGAATCGCCTTTCACCATCATTACATTCTAACTACTACTAACCATATATGTGTAGAAGTTTAATTAATAAACCCAATAATCGTTTGATCATTATCTAGTTCGTTAATGTATCACTCGTGCTGTCGGTGTTAAATACTCGTATTTACTTAAAGATAAATTTCTACATTCAGATGAGGTTGGGGGCTTTTTCTGTTACGGAATATAAGTGCAGAAGCTAAGTCGGGGGGAAACAAAACTCTTTCTATAATTCACTAGAAAACACTACCCAGTGGAAAGCATTAGCATTCTCTTCTTCTTGCCCATATGTCGAATAGGTCTCTATCCTTTCTTAACGAGCCAATTTCTGGAGACCTTCTACCTAATATTTCATAGGCTATTTCCGCCGAAAACTACGGTTGTAATTGCCCTAATGTACACCATATGACACCCCCCTCTCCCCTCATTCTACAAAATCCGATAAAGCCATAAGTAAATAGCGGAAACTGAATATACTATATAAAATTATGCCCCGTGTAGTTCCCGGGGGTCTCCGAAGAGCAGAGGCGGATCTATTATGAAGCTAATGAAGCTTTCGCTTCAGGGACCCCAAGTCTAGTTTTCTCTATAATACTTTTCTTTCTCATCCCCCAACACTTTTTAAAATATAAAATGGGCCCCTCCAAGAGTTCAAGCTTCAGTGTCCCAAAATGTAGATCCGCCACTACTGAAGAGACAAAGAAAGAATAGGACTACTGCTCCCTCAAGCATGTCGTAGAAGGCGACTAATATGATGATATGCAAAGGACGGGAAACCTCATCTTGTAAAACAAACCTTCCATAGAAACCACCGCTGCTAGAGCATGTAAATGATTGCTGCAGGCTTCTGCAGTCAGTGGCCATCACGCCTAGTTGCTTAACCCTTCGAAAATAAAGTTCGTTCGTTCGTTCGTCTTGTGAGGCAGCAACAAACCATAAGAGGTTGAGCATGATATTTTTTTCATTCATTTTTATTTTTTATATTTTTGGAAACTCTTAAAAGGCAAGGGGATTTTCCAATGTTTGACACAAGGAATTTTCTATCGCTATATATAGTTTTTCAATTTAAGAGTCTTTTGTTTTGAAGTTTTTAACAATGTGGTTATGTTATACATCGTTGTAAAGGAAAATTAATGAGGATTAATCAAACTGGCACAAAACAAAACCTTAGCTCAAAAACTGGACTCCCGTCTCGTGGGCCTCGGCAAGTCGTCCCTGAATACTGACCTGTCGTCCTTGAAGAATTAATGGTCTTTTGCGGGAGGCATCATTTGATTTTTCTGTTTACTGTGGCAGCGAATGCCTCTGTAGTTCGGGAGGGGTGGGGGGGGGGGGGGGGGGGGAAGGGGGGGGGGGGGGGTTGGGAGGGTGGGGGGGGGGGGGGGGGGGGGGGGGGGGGGGGGGGGGGGGGGGGGGGCTATGTGATGAGACCCTGAATGAAAAGCATTAGCATTACAGCTCTCTTAGACACGTCGAAAGGGGCGAATGATGTAAGGTTGTGCATGAGTCTGGCAACATCATGATGTAAAACACATGGCTACAGAAACTACTACTACAAGAGCTCATAACTCTTGAAGCAGGTGTCCTGCAGCTGGACCAGCTGCAGTGGTGGCCCCTTACTCCGTAAGGAGCAAAAAAAAAGTATCACCTACTCAAGTGATAAATTACATGTATGGAAAAAATTTGTAATATTAATCAACAAAAATAAGCAAATGATCTGGATACGAAAGGCTACTGTTCTGTAATTAAACTTTCCATTTTCAACCAGAGAAACGTTTGAAGCGACCCGTGCACGGGTTCTTGGCATTAACCTTGTAGCAAAGTGTGCAAAAACACGCTTAGTTAATGGACTGATAGAACGAACAGAGAAAGAATAAATTGCAAGAGCCTTGAAATGCATGTAAACAAAAAAAGACCACAGAGTAACTAAGCAGTCTAAAAATAGTAGCGGTCACGCATGCGCAGTCGACTATGTTATCAGAAAGAAGCCGGAATGCACAATTCACAATGGCGAAGAAAAGTGTCGCAAGTCAGGTAAAGAATTTCTTTGATAATATGACAATGTGTAAGTGAAATGTGATAAATATTAAAGATTTTCACAGAAGGGATAGGCAGGAATGGAAATCCAAAAGGAAAGTTGGAAGAAGTATGTATATAATTAGATATTTGCAGTTTTATTTGCCTTTCACAACCCAGGTCTAACCTAGTGCTAGAATAAATAAATTAGTAGTAAATACATGCCATACTCGATTGTAGGTTTAAGTGTATGAAAATGAAGCTTCCAATAGAGGAAGATAAAGGAAATATAAGACAACGTGCTGGATGAACTTGGTTGAGTATGTATTGGAATGACTGATAGGACAGTTGCACATAATACCCAATATGATAGAGATTTTCAGTGCTGAAAAGAGGCAAACCCTACCTGCTCCCTCAGACGGCAGCGCTCACAATATATAAGGCGAGAACGCTCAGTTCAAAAACACACACAACTAAAACCCAGCCAGAAGACAAGTAAAGTTCTGTCTAGACTACGCCAGTTGCCACTGCATGAAAAGCAGATCTTCTTCACAGATTACAGTCTTCATAAGAGCTTGGAATTGATCCTAGAAGGTTCTATAGTAAATTGTCAAAACCCTGAAGTCAAGTGGACCTTCGATCCTGTTACCTAACCATAACAGGAGCCCAGAGGTTGAAGTGTTCCAGAGCTTTTTTCCCCCTGATTGCTGGGATTGGATTGAAGTGTGACTTACAGACAAACAGTGTGATGTGTCAACCCATATCTGGACAAGTGCTGATTTAAAAGCTGAGTTTGATAGTGACTATTCCGGTGGCTAATGTGAGACATTCCTCAGTCAGATGATGAGAAAAATTAGGGCATAGATTAAAAGAGACAGACTAATAATATATAAATCTTCTTCTTCTTCCTCGTTCGCCCTGAAAAGGACGGTGGTTGCATTGTGTCTGTTTACGCCGTAGCTGTGATATCTGCACCTTTCGGTCGACACATCCGACTTCTGCATGGCATTTTTTGGGACCGGGTTTGCCTTCCCTCTTCGATCCGTACTCGCTAAGCCAGACTGCACTGCTGCAGACTGTTTCCAGGACCACCGCGTGGAGGTGGAGTACGGTCTTGACCAGCTCTGGTTCGCTGATCCTGATGCAAGCAGTCAAGCTATGGGTCGCTGACTGCATTCTCTATTGCTGCATCTTTGGGTCCCATAATATATAAATAACAACAGTGAGAGGACATTTTTTGGTGTACAGTAAATTTAAAGATCCCATGGGGACTATTTTCTTTGTTTAAGTTTAAACTTCTAATTATATTATCAACTTGATGTAAATACATAACCATAATCATCATCGTCCAACACTCACCCTTCATTTCAGAATTAGATAGATGTACATAATAAATTATGAAATTGTACTCAAGAGACTTGTTACATTTTTAACTGTTTAAGTTGAGTTACTTTTTCTAAATTATTATAATATCACATGAGTTACTACAGCTAAGGTGGCAAAGTATATTTCTGAAGCCTTAAACTATTGTCTAGCTCAGAGAATTCACAGCCGTAGCTCACTTGTGATACCAGTGCTCTTCTCTGACACTGAGACTTCATATATTGTGGAGAAAATTCTATTTCTCCTCTACACACTATCTTCATACTGTGGTGAAGTGGGATGTTATAAATATTTATAGGGGACTTAGTGTACTGACTGAGATCCGCTGTGAAGGTATCTATATCTATTAAGAGTAGTGTATTATAGATAACCTTACTTGCTACCACATATCTATATATCTCAGTCAGAATTATTCTGGAATAGTGTGATGACTACGTTATGTGTCTAGGGTATGTGTATGATGAAGTGTAAGTCACAACAACAGACAGATAAACAATTTAATTTAATCCACTACTCTTAACAACACTGTGACACTCACATACATATAACACTCTACACGGATATCTTAAAAGAGTCACTGATAACTTTTCAAATAACAATATGTATTCATTACTGGCATGAATGAATATGTGTCCTGATTCAACTACAAGGGAACCAGGAATCACAATCAATTTAAATTACAAGTTATATGTACAGAATTTACCAATATGAATATAGTAGTGACATATATTATTACAAATATCCTATGTGTGTCAGTTGTGTAGTAGTAAAATGAGGTAATACTGGTTTTGTTTTGTTCAAGCTCTGTTGGTATTTGTCATCATGACTTCAATAGTTTGTCTTTAGGGACTAGTATTGGAGATGTTCTCAGTTCCTGATATTAAGACAATTAAATCCCCTCTGAATGTTATTTTTATAAAGTCATTTCAAGATGAGGGGACATAATGTTGAGCTCAGCTGGCCAAACAGCTTATCTTGAGTGATGGCGGCAGGAAAGGACTCCTCTGCTCGAATTCTCCTCTGGGCTCTGGAGACACCTCACTGATAGCTAAATGGACCAAGGAGTATGCTGTCCGACTCTGGATTCAGCAAAGCTCTGACCAGGTGCAGCTCAATACCATCAAGACCACGGTCCCTGAAAACAAGAAGGATATACCTTCTACTTCATAACTAATTGATACTCTAGTTCTACACTGAACACAATACAACACAAACATTGAGTTCAGAGCGTTAGGCCAACTGTCAGCTTCATCTGAAATACTTTATACCAGTATTTACCTCCTTAATGGTTACCACGCCTCTGCACTTCCAGCATTATTTCTGTCTAATCAATCATCCAGGTGTCAGTGTACTATTTGGCCATTCCATGCCGTTTTACTTTCCTCCGACACCCTCTGTTCAGGCTGGAGCATTATAGGCTTTACCTCACGTTTGCCACTGAACTACACATATATATACAGGCATAAATTAACAATTTACATTCAATTTTCATTAAAAGATACTGAATGGTTCAAGCTTACCACAATTTCATGGAAATAAACACAGATACGTTGATTAGCAATGAATTCTAGCACATTTACTGGCACAAATTCCCATCTGCTTATGTTCCAGGCTTTTATTTTAGCAAAAATGTGAGCTGGCTTCAACGCACTGTCGCTTTATCAAGCTTATTTAAACAAGTGGTTTCGAACTAACGCTCCTAAGTGATTATATCAGCGAGTCTAGCCAATGAGGCCCCGTTTCGACAAGTGTTTGAAAAAATGTTACCTTCCCCGTCTCCCCTAACAACGAAAGATAGTATTTATAGTCCGACCAATCGTGGTTCGTCTTTCATTTGTTGCGCTCCAATCAATTTGGAGTTTACATGGTAGGCTAATTCTATAACGTGAGGTTTTTCAAACACGTTATAAAAAAAAAATTTTATGAGCAGAAATGATTTCATGTTGTCAGGCATCCCCAATATTTTATTTTGGTTATAACTTGTTAATTCCTAGACTATTTGCGTAACGTTTTACATATTCTTTGTCAGCAAACCCTAAGGAACCCAAATATCCCAATTTAAAAGAGCTACGTGGCTGCGTTCAAAATATGCAATTTCTACCTCCTGTTTCGAAGATGTGCTGTCTGGGAAGGGTAGTGTATTTTATCACTGTCCGTCTGAAAAAAAATTAGTGCATGTAGTCTTACACGCGTGATGGCAGCATTTGTGTATCGCGCGAAGCGTGTTGCATGCGTTCCTGATTTTCAGCCCTCCCTTCTCTCTTTATCCTTTAGTCCATCTGTTCGTTCGTTTTTGGTAACATAGTGTAGAAAAAGACATGAATGGAATTTAAAATTTAGGTCAACTTGCATATTTCAAGGTTTTTCTTAGAAAGGCAGCACATTTTATTGTGTGTTTGGGAAACGCGTGTATGTTGCAGAAGGCCTTTAATATCAACGTGAAAGCGTTACAATTTGCCGACTAAGCAGAAAACAAAGGGGATTTCGAGTACTGTCATTGTGACAGCACTGTTCTTTACCATTCTTCTTCCTTTATTTATTATATGTATTTATTAGGCTTTATATTTACTAGATAATTTATATATGTGGATTAGAATATTCCACGACACCTCCCCTCTTAAAACAGACATTATATGTCAGTCCTTTATTCTATATACACATAGAGAAATTTATTATTAGTTCTGGGGTTTACGGTGATTCTCATCACACGGATGGCGGCTTAAAAAATCCGCTCCCAAATTGGTTTTTCCAGATATATACTCAATGCTAAAATTATATGGAGCCAAAAGTAAAGACCATCGGAGTAACCTGGAGTTCTCATGCCTAGCCTGTGCTAGAAACGATAAAGGTTTGTGATCTGTTTGCAACTTAAATGCCTTCCCATATAGATAAATATTGAATTTCTTTATCGCCCATATTACTGCAAGACATTCTTTTTCGCTAGTTGAGTAGTTGATTTCAGCTTTATTTAACTTTCTGCTAGCATATGCCACTGGGCTTAATTCCCCATCCAATACATCAGATCTCTGTAGTAGAGTTGCACCTAACCCAATATTACTTGCATCCGTCCTTACTATGAATTCTTGACTTAAGTCAGGTAATTTCAAAATGGGTTTACTTGTGAGCTTTTCCTTCAATTCTTGGTAAGTCATTTCACATTGTGGTGTCCATGTAATGCGATCTGGATGTCCTTTACGTGTCAATTCAGTGAACGGTGCACATATGGAATTAAAGTTTTTGATATACTTCTGGTAGAAACCACATAATGAGACAAAGGATCTCACGTCCTTCTTGGTTTGTGGTCTCGGGGCTTTCTGTAGTTTCTCTAAATTCTTTGGGTCAGGGGTCATGTTTCCCTGATAAACTGTGTGTCCCAAAAATTCCAATTCTTTACATCCAACGCAACATTTGGTTGGTCGGGCTGTTAAATTTGCCTCCCTAAGTCGATCTAACAGCATGTTCAGAGAGTCAATGTGTTCCTCAAATGTTTCTGTTGCTATAAGGATATCATCCATAAAATTTGTTATACAGGGATTATTCAGAGGATCCAATAATTTTCTCATCATTCTAGAGAAGACACTAGGCGCATTCTTCAATCCAAATGGCAATCTATTAAACTCATAGTGTCCTTCTGAGGTACTAAAGGCTAGGTATGGTCTAACCTCAGGCTTTACTGGGATCTGATAGTATCCTTTACTCAAATCCACTTTTGAGAAATATTTAGCTTTATTTAGTCTGGCAAACAGCTGATTTGTATCCGGCAATGGATCCACCTGTCCTTCTGTAATAGCATTCAGTCTCCTGTAATCTATACAGAGTCTATGTTCTCCAGAGGGCTTCCTTAAGAGTACAACACCGGAACTATACGAAGACTCACTGTGCGAAATAATTCCTTCCTTCAATAGATAGTCTATCTCTTCCTTCAAAGCTTTCTCCTTAGCAAACGGAATCGAATATGGTTTCATACATACAGGTGTGGGGTCTATCAGTTTCATATCATATTCCAATAGGTTTGTATGCCCTGGTCGGTCTGTTAACACCTCTGCATGATTATTTAGAACCTGTTGCACTCTCTCTTTCTGAGTTTTCGTTAAATGTGTACTGATTTTTACCTGTGCTGCTGTCTCACAGGGGTGTAATGGATATTCAAATGATGAAAGTGGTTCCTTTTTCATCTCCATGGCGATGGACAAGGTCAACAAGTGTGTCTCTTCCTGATGTTCTCGTTCCAAATATTTCTTCAGGAGATTCACATGATAGATTTTTTCTTTCCCCTTCTTATCTATCTTATAATTTGTTCTAGATACCTTCTCTAAAACTGTATATGGACCCTGCCATCCAATTTGTAACTTATTCTGACTCCCGGGCAAAAGAAGCAGTACTTTCTCTCCCACAGCCAAATTTCTGTCTTTCGCCTTCCTGTTATAATAGGCAGCATGTTTCTTCCTGGCTTGTTTCAAATTTTCATTGGCAAGTTTCCAGCCAGTTTTTAACCGAGTGGTCAGCTCATTCACATATTGGTATGAAGATGTAATGTTTTCCCCTGCCTTTTCATCAGTCCACGTTCTTAACAAAGCTACATATGGACCTTTAATTGTGTGGACCTATTTGTCCATGCACCGGTATGGTCTCTTCCACTCGAAGCTTTATAGTGATGATTTTTCCTCCCAGAATTATCATTCACAAAACGACCGCTACCAATTTTTCTTTTGGGGCTGTCTCCCCACTTAAAATTCTTGATGAGAGATTTCCTCCCTACATCCTCTTCCTCCAGTTTGTTTAAGTCCGATTGAGGGATTTTCGGCTTATCCTGGGGTAAGACATCTTTTTGCACTCTCCGCATAGTGGCCATTGTAAAACAGTTAAGTGAAGCTTGTCCGTGAAAAGGGGCTTCCCATTCCATTTGGTCCACTTTATCAAATCTATTTTTCTTTTTATTATCAGGCCTAATTTTGCCCCGTGGCGTGTCCAGGTCCTGATCCATGTTCCCACTTGTGGGTGTTCCCTCATGTGCTATGCTACACCTTTCTACAAAATTCTCAATGTCCCATCTTGCTTTGGGCCAATAATAATTGTGAGCCACCTTTTGAATGATGGTACCTATCTTCTCATGGTCCCCATCTGGTTTCACATGTAGGCTCCTTATTAAGTCTGCCCTATATCTTTTTGGAAGAACCAGCTGTCCGTGACCTTTGGATCTAGCTCCAGTCTTCCTATACATCAACTTGTTTTTCATGTAAAAATCTCCCTTGCCTGGAGTTGTATGACAAGTTGACAATTTTCTGAAACAAGGCTTGAGTGTTTTATCCCCAGCCTGTGCCTTCCTCATCTCTTCTGGAGTGGTATCCAACATAATATCCTCCTCCTGTCTTGAGGTCGACCTGACCTGAAGGGTTGCCATATACACAGGTTTACTTCTGCAACGGTCAGTGTCATGATTGTCCATCTGACAATTCTTACACCACCTTTTTCCTTGGTTGAAAGATTTTCTTTCATCATATTTCCTTTCATCGAATTGTGGGAATTTATTTTTATTTTCATACCCTGGCCGATCAAAGTGGTGCTTACCTTTGTTTTGATCCTTAGGATCAAATTTATTAAAGTTCTGTGGTGCCCTAAAGTTATCCACCTTTTTCTTTTTATTACCTGTTACCTCTGCTTGAGCTGCTTGATACCTTTCAGCAACATTTAGCAACTCACCCAGCCTCTCTGCACCTTGTTCCATGAGAAACTTTCTCAGGTCTGGAGCCATCGACTCTCTTAATTGCTCTATAAGGACCATTTCCTTAAGATCTTGGGTTTTCCCCAGAGAAGTCCATTTCTCCAAGTATGTCTCTATTCGTGCAGAGAACTGGTGATAGGTTTCACCTGACAGTAGTTTAGCATTCCTAAATTTTTTCCTATAAAATTCTGCATTCTTTTCATACCTTAACAAAAGAGCCTGCTTTAGCATATCATAATTTTCCTGATCACCTCTGCTCATTTTTGCAAAAACTTCATAAGCTGCCCCACGAAGTCCCTGAGATAACTTTAAGCTCCACCTTTCTCTCTCTAACCCATACGTGGTAGCTAATAGTTCATACCTATTTATATAGCTCTCAATATCATCGTCTTTCTCAACAAAATGATCTAAATGAAAGTTCATAGCTGAGGTTGAGGCTCCCTGAGTAACCGTAGCATCAGAGGCAAAGGGACTGGCACCATTTTCATGAGCATGGCCTTGAAACTCAAACTCCCTTAGTCGTAATTCATGTTCCCTTTGTAATCTTTTCTCCTCCTTTTCTGCTTCCCTCTCTGCAGCTAATCTCTTCTCTTCTCTTTCTGCAGCTAATCTTTTGTCTTCTCTTTCTGCTTCCAATTTCTTAGCCTCAGCCTCCAACCTCTTAGTCTCAGCCTCAGCTTGTAACCTTCTTTCGGCTTCAAACCTTCTTTCTTCGCGTTCAATAAATTTGTCACATTCCGTAGTAACATAGGCAACCATAACTTGCCCATCTAATCCTAACTCTTTTGCAGTCTGAACAGCAGCAGATCGAAACTTGGCCAGGTCCGCCATTGTCTATCAGGTAAATTTCTACAATGTCTAACCAACAATTCAATCTCTAATGGACAACCCAGGCACCGTGAGCTCAACCTTATTTAATTCCACCCAAGGATACCTTTTAATTCTTATATTCCCTGAAGTGAATTACCCCCAATATTTTTAATAGGGAAAGATTCAAAATCCCAAGAGCGAGACCCCAATATATGTGGTGAAGTGGGATGTTATAAATATTTATAGGGGACTTAGTGTACTGACTGAGATCCGCTGTGAAGGTATCTATATCTATTAAGAGTAGTGTATTATAGATAACCTTACTTGCTACCACATATCTATATATCTCAGTCAGAATTATTCTGGAATAGTGTGATGACTACGTTATGTGTCTAGGGTATGTGTATGATGAAGTGTAAGTCACAACAACAGACAGATAAACAATTTAATTTAATCCACTACTCTTGACAACACTGTGACACTCACATACATATAACACTCTACACGGATATCTTAAAAGAGTCACTGATAACTTTTCAAATAACAATATGTATTCATTACTGGCATGAATGAATATGTGTCCTGATTCAACTACAAGGGAACCAGGAATCACAATCAATTTAAATTACAAGTTATATGTACAGAATTTACCAATATGAATATAGTAGTGACATATATTATTACAAATATCCTATGTGTGTCAGTTGTGTAGTAGTAAAATGAGGTAATACTGGTTTTGTTTTGTTCAAGCTCTGTTGGTATTTGTCATCATGACTTCAATAGTTTGTCTTTAGGGACTAGTATTGGAGATGTTCTCAGTTCCTGATATTAAGACAATTAAATTCCCCTCTGAATGTTATTTTTATAAAGTCATTTCAAGATGAGGGGACATAATGTTGAGCTCAGCTGGCCAAATCAGCTTATCTTGAGTGATGGCGGCAGGAAAGGACTCCTCTGCTCGAATTCTCCTCTGGGCTCTGGAGACACCTCACTGATAGCTAAATGGACCAAGGAGTATGCTGTCCGACTCTGGATTCAGCAAAGCTCTGACCAGGTGCAGCTCAATACCATCAAGACCACGGTCCCTGAAAACAAGAAGGATGTACCTTCTACTTCATAACTAATTGATACTCTAGTTCTACACTGAACACAATACAACACAAACATTGAGTTCAGAGCGTTAGGCCAACTGTCAGCTTCATCTGAAATACTTTATACCAGTATTTACCTCCTTAATGGTTACCACGCCTCTGCACTTCCAGCATTATTTCTGTCTAATCAATCATCCAGGTGTCAGTGTACTATTTGGCCATTCCATGCCGTTTTACTTTCCTCCGACACCCTCTGTTCAGGCTGGAGCATTATAGGCTTTACCTCACGTTTGCCACTGAACTACACATATATATACAGGCATAAATTAACAATTTACATTCAATTTTCATTAAAAGATACTGAATGGTTCAAGCTTACCACAATTTCATGGAAATAAACACAGATACGTTGATTAGCAATGAATTCTGGCACATTTACTGGCACAAATTCCCATCTGCTTATGTTCCAGGCTTTTATTTTAGCAAAAATGTGAGCTGGCTTCAACGCACTGTCGCTTTATCAAGCTTATTTAAACAAGTGGTTTCGAACTAACGCTCCTAAGTGATTATATCAGCGAGTCTAGCCAATGAGGCCCCGTTTCGACAAGTGTTTGAAAAAATGTTACCTTTCCCCGTCTCCCCTAACAACGAAAGATAGTATTTATAGTCCGACCAATCGTGGTTCGTCTTTCATTTGTTGCGCTCCAATCAATTTGGAGTTTACATGGTAGGCTAATTCTATAACGTGAGGTTTTTCAAACACGTTATAAAAAAAAATTTTATGAGCAGAAATGATTTCATGTTGTCAGGCATCCCCAATATTTTATTTTGGTTATAACTTGTTAATTCCTAGACTATTTGCGTAACGTTTTACATATTCTTTGTCAGCAAACCCTAAGGAACCCAAATATCCCAATTTAAAAGAGCTACGTGGCTGCGTTCAAAATATGCAATTTCTACCTCCTGTTTCGAAGATGTGCTGTCTGGGAAGGGTAGTGTATTTTATCACTGTCCGTCTGAAAAAAAATTAGTGCATGTAGTCTTACACGCGTGATGGCAGCATTTGTGTATCGCGCGAAGCGTGTTGCATGCGTTCCTGATTTTCAGCCCTCCCTTCTCTCTTTATCCTTTAGTCCATCTGTTCGTTCGTTTTTGGTAACATAGTGTAGAAAAAGACATGAATGGAATTTAAAATTTAGGTCAACTTGCATATTTCAAGGTTTTTCTTAGAAAGGCAGCACATTTTATTGTGTGTTTGGGAAACGCGTGTATGTTGCAGAAGGCCTTTAATATCAACGTGAAAGCGTTACAATTTGCCGACTAAGCAGAAAACAAAGGGGATTTCGAGTACTGTCATTGTGACAGCACTGTTCTTTACCATTCTTCTTCCTTATTTATTATATGTATTTATTAGGCTTTATATTTACTAGATAATTTATATATGTGGATTAGAATATTCCACGACACCTCCCCTCTTAAAACAGACATTATATGTCAGTCCTTTATTCTATATACACATAGAGAAATTTATTATTAGTTCTGGGGTTTACGGTGATTCTCATCACACGGATGGCGGCTTAAAAAATCCGCTCCCAAATTGGTTTTTCCAGATATATACTCAATGCTAAAATTATATGGAGCCAAAAGTAAAGACCATCGGAGTAACCTGGAGTTCTCATGCCTAGCCTGTGCTAGAAACGATAAAGGTTTGTGATCTGTTTGCAACTTAAATGCCTTCCCATATAGATAAATATTGAATTTCTTTATCGCCCATATTACTGCAAGACATTCTTTTTCGCTAGTTGAGTAGTTGATTTCAGCTTTATTCAACTTTCTGCTAGCATATGCCACTGGGCTTAATTCCCCATCCAATGCATCTGATTTCTGTAGTAGAGTTGCACCTAACCCAATATTACTTGCATCCGTCCTTACTATGAATTCTTGACTTAAGTCAGGTAATTTCAAAATGGGTTTACTTGTGAGCTTTTCCTTCAATTCTTGGTAAGTCATTTCACATTGTGGTGTCCATGTAATGCGATCTGGATGTCCTTTACGTGTCAATTCAGTTAACGGTGCACATATGGAATTAAAGTTTTTGATATACTTCTGGTAGAAACCACATAATGAGACAAAGGATCTCACGTCCTTCTTGGTTTGTGGTCTCGGGGCTTTCTGTAGTTTCTCTAAATTCTTTGGGTCAGGGGTCATGTTTCCCTGATAAACTGTGTGTCCCAAAAATTCCAATTCTTTACATCCAACGCAACATTTGGTTGGTCGGGCTGTTAAATTTGCCTCCCTAAGTCGATCAAACAGCATGTTCAGAGAGTCAATGTGTTCCTCAAATGTTTCTGTTGCTATAAGGATATCATCCATAAAATTTGTTATACAGGGATTATTCAGAGGATCCAATAATTTTCTCATCATTCTAGAGAAGACACTAGGCGCATTCTTCAATCCAAATGGCAATCTATTAAACTCATAGTGTCCTTCTGAGGTACTAAAGGCTAGGTATGGTCTAACCTCAGGCTTTACTGGAATCTGATAGTATCCTTTACTCAAATCCACTTTTGAGAAATATTTAGCTTTATTTAGTCTGGCAAACAGCTGATTTGTATCCGGCAATGGATCCACCTGTCCTTCTGTAATAGCATTCAGTCTCCTGTAATCTATACAGAGTCTATGTTCTCCAGAGGGCTTCCTTAAGAGTACAACACCGGAACTATACGAAGACTCACTGTGCGAAATAATTCCTTCCTTCAATAGATAGTCTATCTCTTCCTTCAAAGCTTTCTCCTTAGCAAACGGAATCGAATATGGTTTCATACATACAGGTGTGGGGTCTATCAGTTTCATATCATATTCCAATAGGTTTGTATGCCCTGGTCGGTCTGTTAACACCTCTGCATGATTATTTAGAACCTGTTGCACTCTCTCTTTCTGAGTTTTCGTTAAATGTGTACTGATTTTTACCTGTGCTGCTGTCTCACAGGGGTGTAATGGATATTCAAATGATGAAAGTGGTTCCTTTTTCATCTCCATGGCGATGGACAAGGTCAACAAGTGTGTCTCTTCCTGATGTTCTCTTTCCAAATATTTCTTCAGGAGATTCACATGATAGATTTTTTCTTTCCCCTTCTTATCTATCTTATAATTTGTTCTAGATACCTTCTCTAAAACTGTATATGGACCCTGCCATCCAATTTGTAACTTATTCTGACTCCCGGGCAAAAGAAGCAGTACTTTCTCTCCCACAGCCAAATTTCTGTCTTTCGCCTTCCTGTTATAATAGGCAGCATGTTTCTTCCTGGCTTGTTTCAAATTTTCATTGGCAAGTTTCCAGCCAGTTTTCAAACGAGTAGTCAGCTCATTCACATATTGGTATGAAGATGTAATGTTTTCCTCTGCCTTTTCATCAGTCCACGTTCTTAACAAAGCTACATATGGACCTTTAATTGTGTGGACCTATTTGTCCATGCACCGGTATGGTCTCTTCCACTCGAAGCTTTATAGTGATGATTTTTCCTCCCAGAATTATCATTCACAAAACGACCGCTACCAATTTTTCTTTTGGGGCTGTCTCCCCACTTAAAATTCTTGATGAGAGATTTCCTCCCTACATCCTCTTCCTCCAGTTTGTTTAAGTCCGATTGAGGGATTTTCGGCTTATCCTGGGGTAAGACATCTTTTTGCACTCTCCGCATAGTGGCCATTGTAAAACAGTTAAGTGAAGCTTGTCCGTGAAAAGGGGCTTCCCATTCCATTTGGTCCACTTTATCAAATCTATTTTTTCTTTTTATTATCAGGCCTAATTTTGCCCCGTGGCGTGTCCAGGTCCTGATCCATGTTCCCACTTGTGGGTGTTCCCTCATGTGCTATGCTACACCTTTCTACAAAATTCTCAATGTCCCATCTTGCTTTGGGCCAATAATAATTGTGAGCCACCTTTTGAATGATGGTACCTATTTTCTCATGGTCCCCATCTGGTTTCACATGTAGGCTCCTTATTAAGTCTGCCCTATATCTTTTTGGAAGAACCAGCTGTCCGTGACCTTTGGATCTAGCTCCAGTCTTCCTATACATCAACTTGTTTTTTTCATGTAAAAATCTCCCTTGCCTGGAGTTGTATGACAAGTTGACAATTTTCTGAAACAAGGCTTGAGTGTTTTATCCCCAGCCTGTGCCTTCCTCATCTCTTCTGGAGTGGTATCCAACATAATATCCTCCTCCTGTCTTGAGGTCGACCTGACCTGAAGGGTTGCCATATACACAGGTTTCCTTCTGCAACGGTCAGTGTCATGATTGTCCATCTGACAATTCTTACACCACCTTTTTCCTTGGTTGAAAGATTTTCTTTCATCATATTTCCTTTCATCGAATTGTGGGAATTTATTTTTATTTTCATACCGTGGCCTATCAAATTGGTGCTTACCTTTGTTTTGATCCCTAGGATCAAATTTATTAAAGTTCTGTGGTGCCCTAAAGTTGTCCACCTGTTTCTTTTTATTACCTGTTACCTCTGCTTGAGCTGCTTGATACCTTTCAGCAACATTTAGCAACTCACCCAGCCTCTCTGCACCTTGTTCCATGAGAAACTTTCTCAGGTCTGGAGCCATGGACTCTCTTAATTGCTCTATAAGGACCATTTCCTTAAGATCTTGGGTTTTCCCCAGAGAAGTCCATTTCTCCAAGTATGTCTCTATTCGTGCAGAGAACTGGTGATAGGTTTCACCTGACAGTAGTTTAGCATTCCTAAATTTTTTTCTATAAAATTCTGCATTCTTTTCATACCTTAACAAAAGAGCCTGCTTTAGCATATCATAATTTTCCTGATCACCTCTGCTCATTTTTGCAAAAACTTCATAAGCTGCCCCACGAAGTCCCTGAGATAACTTTAAGCTCCACCTTTCTCTCTCTAACCCATACGTGGTAGCTAATAGCTCATACCTATTTATATAGCTCTCAATATCATCGTCTTTCTCAACAAAATGATCTAAATGAAAGTTCATAGCTGAGGTTGAGGCTCCCTGAGTAACCGTAGCATCAGAGGCAAAGGGACTGGCACCATTTTCATGAGCATGGCCTTGAAACTCAAACTCCCTTAGTCGTAATTCATGTTCCCTTTGTAATCTTTTCTCCTCCTTTTCTGCTTCCCTCTCTGCAGCTAATCTCTTCTCTTCTCTTTCTGCAGCTAATCTTTTGTCTTCTCTTTCTGCTTCCAATTTCTTAGCCTCAGCCTCCAACCTCTTAGTCTCAGCCTCAGCTTGTAACCTTCTTTCGGCTTCAAACCTTCTTTCTTCGCGTTCAATAAATTTGTCACATTCCGTAGTAACATAGGCAACCATAACTTGCCCATCTAATCCTAACTCTTTTGCAGTCTGAACAGCAGCAGATCGAAACTTGGCCAGGTCCGCCATTGTCTATCAGGTAAATTTCTACAATGTCTAACCAACAATTCAAATTCTAAATATATATAATGGACAACCCAGGCACCGTGAGCTCAACCTTATTTAATTCCACCCAAGGATACCTTTTAATTCTTATATTCCCTGAAGTGAATTACCCCCAATATTTTTAATAGGGAAAGATTCAAAATCCCAAGAGCGAGACCCCAATATATGTGGTGAAGTGGGATGTTATAAATATTTATAGGGGACTTAGTGTACTGACTGAGATCCGCTGTGAAGGTATCTATATCTATTAAGAGTAGTGTATTATAGATAACCTTACTTGCTACCACATATCTATATATCTCAGTCAGAATTATTCTGGAATAGTGTGATGACTACGTTATGTGTCTAGGGTATGTGTATGATGAAGTGTAAGTCACAACAACAGACAGATAAACAATTTAATTTAATCCACTACTCTTAACAACACTGTGACACTCACATACATATAACACTCTACAAGGATATCTTAAAAGAGTCACTGATAACTTTTCAAATAACAATATGTATTCATTACTGGCATGAATGAATATGTGTCCTGATTCAACTACAAGGGAACCAGGAATCACAATCAATTTAAATTACAAGTTATATGTACAGAATTTACCAATATGAATATAGTAGTGACATATATTATTACAAATATCCTATGTGTGTCAGTTGTGTAGTAGTAAAATGAGGTAATACTGGTTTTGTTTTGTTCAAGCTCTGTTGGTATTTGTCATCATGACTTCAATAGTTTGTCTTTAGGGACTAGTATTGGAGATGTTCTCAGTTCCTGATATTAAGACAATTAAATCCCCCTCTGAATGTTATTTTTATAAAGTCATTTCAAGATGAGGGGACATAATGTTGAGCTCAGCTGGCCAAACAGCTTATCTTGAGTGATGGCGGCAGGAAAGGACTCCTCTGCTCGAATTCTCCTCTGGGCTATGGAGACACCTCACTGATAGCTAAATGGACCAAGGAGTATGCTGTCCGACTCTGGATTCAGCAAAGCTCTGACCAGGTGCAGCTCAATACCATCAAGACCACGGTCCCTGAAAACAAGAAGGATATACCTTCTACTTCATAACTAATTGATACTCTAGTTCTACACTGAACACAATACAACACAAACATTGAGTTCAGAGCGTTAGGCCAACTGTCAGCTTCATCTGAAATACTTTATACCAGTATTTACCTCCTTAATGGTTACCACGCCTCTGCACTTCCAGCATTATTTCTGTCTAATCAATCATCCAGGTGTCAGTGTACTATTTGGCCATTCCATGCCGTTTTACTTTCCTCCGACACCCTCTGTTCAGGCTGGAGCATTATAGGCTTTACCTCACGTTTGCCACTGAACTACACATATATATACAGGCATAAATTAACAATTTACATTCAATTTTTCATTAAAAGATACTGAATGGTTCAAGCTTACCACAATTTCATGGAAATAAACACAGATACGTTGATTAGCAATGAATTCTGGCACATTTACTGGCACAAATTCCCATCTGCTTATGTTCCAGGCTTTTATTTTAGCAAAAATGTGAGCTGGCTTCAACGCACTGTCGCTTTATCAAGCTTATTTAAACAAGTGGTTTCGAACTAACGCTCCTAAGTGATTATATCAGCGAGTCTAGCCAATGAGGCCCCGTTTCGACAAGTGTTTGAAAAAATGTTACCTTCCCCCGTCTCCCCTAACAACGAAAGATAGTATTTATAGTCCGACCAATCGTGGTTCGTCTTTCATTTGTTGCGCTCCAATCAATTTGGAGTTTACATGGTAGGCTAATTCTATAACGTGAGGTTTTTCAAACACGTTATAAAAAAAATTTTATGAGCAGAAATGATTTCATGTTGTCAGGCATCCCCAATATTTTATTTTGGTTATAACTTGTTAATTCCTAGACTATTTGCGTAACGTTTTACATATTCTTTGTCAGCAAACCCTAAGGAACCCAAATATCCCAATTTAAAAGAGCTACGTGGCTGCGTTCAAAATATGCAATTTCTACCTCCTGTACGTCTGAAAAAAAATTAGTGCATGTAGTCTTACACGCGTGATGGCAGCATTTGTGTATCGCGCGAAGCGTGTTGCATGCGTTCCTGATTTTCAGCCCTCCCTTCTCTCTTTATCCTTTAGTCCATCTGTTCGTTCGTTTTTGGTAACATAGTGTAGAAAAAGACATGAATGGAATTTAAAATTTAGGTCAACTTGCATATTTCAAGGTTTTTCTTAGAAAGGCAGCACATTTTATTGTGTGTTTGGGAAACGCGTGTATGTTGCAGAAGGCCTTTAATATCAACGTGAAAGCGTTACAATTTGCCGACTAAGCAGAAAACAAAGGGGATTTCGAGTACTGTCATTGTGACAGCACTGTTCTTTACCATTCTTCTTCCTTTATTTATTATATGTATTTATTAGGCTTTATATTTACTAGATAATTTATATATGTGGATTAGAATATTCCACGACACATACCAGAAAAACTTTACGCTACAAACCTCAAGAAGGGAAATCCCTGTGATTTTGCTTCAGTTGACATTGACCTGAAAAAACAACATTTAAGATGGAAAAGACAATACCTTAGTTCAATATCCTATAATTTATCTCTCGGAGATTGGGTGGTCATCCCTTACCCAAATGATTTGCACCACTGAAATACGTTTCTATTTTTAACTGCCTCAGAGAGTACAGAGAACTCGCGCGTTTGGATGTTTTCAGCGGGAGACCTATGACGTGTTTCCGTCTGTTTACCACGCCATTGTTAAAACTTCACTAGGCACAAAGATGTCTTGTAGTCTTTTTAATAATGACTGACGTAGACATGAATGCGGTAAAACCCAGCAGGATAGAAGTCGTGTTAGGGGCTATGATACTTTTTAAAAAAAAGTTAATCACAAAGAACAGAAAAGGGGTTTTAACCAGGATCTGAGAGTTCTGCTGAGACGAAAATGAAACCTTTACACAGACAGACTAACTGACTGCGGTGATGGAAATTACATTAGTAATGATTTCGTGGAACCTGGTGTGGAAAATCAGATCAATAAATCGATTGGCTGTTTTATCATCTGTATCAACAATCTTAATCATCACCAGTAAGGAGCATAAGTCATCAACAGAGCAATGCCAATACTTCATGTTCTGTTCCACCATCTAAAGGTATTTCTATGTCTCCTTTATTTTTCCACTTCCCCTCCCCATGTATGTGTTGTTGTTGTCTTTTTTCCCCTCATCTTGCTCTCTTTCTTTTGTGATTCCAGAACAGATTGCTTTGTAATGTTGTCAACTTGTTTCATTGATATAGAGGCGTCACGTGGTCCGCACCCGGGTGACACCATCAAAGGGGGTGATCAGCTGAGGGGGGTGACACCAAAATGACTGTCTATAAAATTTTTGTGCAGTGTTTCAGCAGAAATTTATTATTTTTTATAAAAATATCCCTGTAGTTAGTTATAACCACAAAAACATATTTCGTAAGCCCAGCTTAAATGTACGGTACTGTATCAATATACCTACAAGGCTAAAATTCTATGCTAGTTTACTTTGTAAACCTTCTAATGCGCATGCGCATTGATTTCGATGAAATGATTCACACGTTCGCAGCTTTGAAGGCCAGGAAAGGAAAGTTATGATTTAGTCCAGATGTTCAGTAAGTGCTGAAATGCTTGTGTATTTGTTCCTGTTTATGTTCTTTTTTTTTTTTTGGTATTATTTCATTTATGGGTATATTTCCATATGCATTTACGAGTAACATTAGTACAAAAAACATTACTAAGGACTCTGCATGGTCTGGTACGGTATGGGGGTGACACCAACCCTAGTGACGCCTCTGCATTGATATGTGTCTTATTCAATTGCAGTCTCTTCTTCTCATCCCTTAAAGATGATACCTAGTATACAGCGTGATTGTAAAGTCACTTTATATCTTTACATTATTGGTGGCATATACATGACACAAATGTCAAAACATTGAGCAGAAACTGAGATTTGACAAATAATTTTTTTTCCAATTTTCTATTCCCAGAAACAATACACAACAACAACAAATCTAAAATGGTAAATAAACTGACATTACAAGAGATAGCAAAAAATTGTTGCCCGCTACGAAATCGTGTGTAGAACAAACCGGATCTTACACTGAGTTGTAATGTTACTGTGACCGTAATAAAGTGGCAGTATGTTGTCTTTATTTTCATCATCATAACCCTCCGCTCCCCAAGGAGCATAGGCCGTCAACAAACACATGCCAAGTTCTCCTGTCACGTGCCATCATCACAAGTTCTTTCCACGTTCTTCTCATCATTTTCACCTCTGTTTCCAGCTCTCTTCTCCGTGTGCTTCTTGGTCTACCTCTGCCTCTCTTGCCGTGGGGGTTCCAGAACAAGGACTGCCTTGTAATGCTATCAACAGGTTTCCTCAGTGTGTGTCCTATCCATCGCCATCGTCTTCTTCTCATCTCTTGTTCCACTGGCACTTGTCTAGTTCTTGTCATCAGTTCCACATTGGCTTTATTTTGGCGTTTGTTTTATATAGTCGTTGCTTTACGTATCGGCAGTTGTTCATATTATTTGGAATTGAAACCTATCAGAGGTTGAACGGGATATTTCTCATCAAATTTTTCAAAAAAGTATCTAATTCTCTTCTCGTCTACTTTTGGTCTCCGCCTATATCTCTTACCGTGGGTATTCCAGACCGAGTACTACCTTCTAACGCTATCAGCTGGGTTTCTCGAAGTGTGCCCTATCCAATGTCAGCGTGTTCGGTTTTTTTTTTTTTTTTTTTTGACATACACGCAAAATCGGTCATTTGGATTTGCTCTATTTACAATGATTTGACGGGTGTGATGCTACTTTCACGCATCGGCAGTTATTCGTATTATTTGGAATTGAAAACAATATATCTCCTAATTATAACCCATCAGAGGTTGAACGGGATATTTCTCATCATCAAATTTTAAAAAAATTAAAAAGGTGATGTGATTTTTCAATCACTCATAGTTTAAGTCTCGAATACTTATCTCCCCTATGTCAGTATCTGCTATATTAATACCCTTAGCTTAAATTTTTTTATAAAAGAATTAATGTGATTATTTGCCTAGATATTTAATACACAATAAGTTGCAATAAAGAAATTTAATACAAATAAGTTCCAATAACGAATTTAATACACAATAAGTTGCAATAATGATATTTAATACAAATAAGTTCCAATAAAGAATTTAATACAAATAAGTTCCAATAAAGAATTTAATACACAATAAGTTCCAATAAAGATATTTAATACAAATAAGTTTTTTCCGCAAATACAACACCAGCAGTGTACACAGAGATGGCCTTGAGAATGTTTTAAAGTGGTGCGGTGTCTCGTTTTGGCGCGTGATTTCTTCAGCCTTCCGCTACTTCTTTTACCCAGGGTACCCCAGCGCAAAGACTGCCTGGTAAGACTATTAACAAGCTTCCTCAATGTATATCCTATCCATCCCTGACGTCTTCTTCTCGTATCTTGTTCCACCGGTAGGTGTCTGGTTCGTAGCATCAGTTCCACATTAGTGATCTTGCCATACTTTTTCAATCCTTCTATTCTACGCAAGCACCCGTTTATGAAAGTAAGTAGCAAGGGTTGTTGTTTTGTGTGTGTGTGTGTGTCGCTTTCCATGCTTCAGAACCAAACAGTAGGACTGACTTGATATTTGAGTTGAAAATTCTGAGTGTGTTGGATTTGATTAATATAATGTACAAACATTTATGTTCTGGATTTTATTTCATTTGGTTTTTCTAACCAGCGGCACTCGAGCTTTCCAGCTCTTTTGGCCCAATGACATGTCATTGCGAGGCTGGGGGGTCAGTGGACTTTCCTTCCAACCCGGTCTGGAGCTTCGCTCCTTCCCATCCACACGAAATTTATGTGCAGGAGCCGTTCAGGTTATTCAGTCAAATCTCCGGTCGTAAACATTCCTTCGAACGCTGACGCCCGGGTTTGAACCATGATAACCTGGTCGCCAGTACAACGCCGTAGCCATTACACCAGCGCAGCTCCCATTTCATTTGGTTAACAACAATAAAACTGGTCCGTGAAGCTTTATTTTTTTTTTAAGTCAGAATAAGCACAACATGCCCTTCACTATCTCTTCAATTTGTGAACTCTTATTAATTTAACAGGTCTGGGTCGGTCGTCTAATAACAAAACCGTTCTTGTCGTCTACTAACAAAACCGTACTGCCGCAGCGGGCCGGGCAAAAGCTAAAATTGCTGAATCTGGTCTCTCCTCGCTTTTTGACACGGCTATCCCCACTTACGTCGCTCTGTACTTGCCTGGTTCTTCGGCAGCTTGTCGGTTTGTAGGACTAGACCTGGCGTAGCAGCAATCGACCGCGCACGTCTGCGTCGGTATAAAGCCGCCAAATTTCTCGTCACAACAAAACTATAGATTACGAGCTCTGAAAACATTAATGTGGCATAACCTGGTTATGTTTACGTTTAAATATGTGTGTTTTTTAACTGTAGATAAAACATACTTTTTAGGAAGTATGTTTATATAGCGACTACTTCGTATTGAGAACTGTTACTCCTGTTGATTTCTTTGTTGTGAACTTGAGAATGCTTTGTTCTTGGATTTGCTGGACACATTTCATGTTAAAAAAAGTAAGGGAAAATTGGTGTACTTTGTCATTTTTGACGTGCGTCGAATAAATATCGGTATTTTGTTGATAAATACAGGATTCCTGGAAGGTGAACAATTAGATAACAATAAACTTCAGTGTGCGTCAGACAGTCGGAACTTCATGACCAAAGGAGATAACAGAACTAGGATGCCTTGCGCATGCATCCTGCGTCCAGTAGTAACTCAGTCAGTTGATAAGGTCTTTTCACGAATACACGATATCATCTTTAATGCAATGAAGACAGAAGCATTGATCCTGTCTGTGGCCACAGCTCCCAACAATTTTAACTCCAGATTCGACAGATCCAATAGCTTTGATGAATATACATGTAAGTATTTAAGTATATTACAGCACGAGAATCAGGGCTGGCTCTAGCGTATTTGCCGCCCTTGGAAAACAGCTATTTTGCCACCCCAAGTGTGTGTGTGTGTGTATGTATGTGTGTATATATATATATATATATATATATATATATATATATATATATATATATATATATATATATATATATATATATATGCGTATGTATGTGTGTGTGTATGTATATATATATATATATATATATATATATATATATATATATATATATATATATATATATATATATATATACACACACAACATACGCATATATTTTTTTTTTTTTTTATATATATATATATATATATATATATATATATATATATATATATATATATATATATATATATTATTTATTATTTATTATTCCTTTGACCGCCGCCCGCCTAAGCAGACTTCGGCCATAACACCTTGCGGCGTCATTAGGGCAACAAGAAATCGTCCGTTGTTCCGTCACACCTAACGGCGTATATTGGTACAACAGACTTTTAATTGTTGTTTCTGTGATCAATGTGACAAGCAAGCGGTAGATCAATCCGCTGTGCCCCGAACTTGCCCTCATGTGTACTCTACTCCTGTCGCTATAAAACCATATCGCCATGCCTCCCAGCCGCCCGTCCAGCCAAAATCCATTCGGGACCGAAGGTCCTCGAAAAAGGGCAGTCTGGCACAGGCACAGTTCCCACTCACTGCCTCTTCTGTGCTGGGAGGACCCGGCAACCGGGACCACACACAGCCTTGAGAGGACAAAGATCGCCTTTAAGGAGCCCAATAGATCCTCGTTAAAGGGTTTAAAGTGTACTCATTCCAATTACGGGGCCTCGAAAGAGTCCCGTATTGTTATTTTTCGTCACTACCTATATATATATATATATATAATGTATATATATACACACACATATATATATATAGAGAGAGAGAGAGAGAGATTGAGTGTTGCCACCCCAGGTGGCAAGCAGGAGGGGGTACATTGAACACTAATATGACAGTAATGTAGTGTTTAAAAATCTACTTGCAGGTATAATATAATTTGCAGTGTGTTTTATGGGGGGGGGGGGGGTGTATTAAACGGAGAGCTCGCCCCGGGCGCCGAAAACGTTAAGTACGCCCCTGCAACGCGCATGTGAGTTACGCACCAAAGATAGTTAATTCGTTCCCTCATTACTCACTTCTGTAAAAACTTAGTCAAAAAACATGCAACCAGGAACATGAGAAAGTCACCCGAAATAAATAATTCAACTGAGCTGGCTCGGATGCCCAATCATAATTTTTTCTTTTCATACATTATTCAGTACAGGACTCACATACTTGCATAACAGGAGAACTAGAGTCACTCTTGACGGTCTGCAGAGCAGAAAAGTGTTGCTCCATCAGGGGGTACCTCAAGGAGGAGTAATTTCCCCAACACTCTTCCTTGTTTACATCAATGACCTGGTGAAAGATCTCCCTGCAGGAGTTAAAGCTGCCTTATATGCAGATGACCTAGTACTCTGGTGCGCTGATGAAAATGTCACCACAGCAAATTATAGAATGCAGCGGGCAGCAGACATGCTAGTGTCATGGGCAGAGAAATGGCTTATCACAATAAACACAGACAAAACCTCCACAACACTGTTCTCCCTCGCCCCCAAGGACAAATCAGCTAACATACACCTAGGGACAACCGTGATCAAGGAAGAAAGCTACCCCACCTATCTTGGGGTGACATTTGACCAAAGGCTTACATGGAATAAGCATATTGAAAATGCAGAAGGAAAGGCCCGAAGACGACTAGGCATACTCAGAAAATTAGCAGGTACCAACTGGGGGAGCAAATGAACGAAATCTAAAGAAGATTTATAATGGAGTAATAAGACCACACTTAGAGTTTAGCTCAGCAGCATGGTCATCAGCTGCTAACTCACATCTGCAGTCTTTGGACAAGGTGCAAAATCAAGCTCTCAGGCTCATTACAGGAGCCATGAAAACTACACCAATAACAGAGATGCAGAAGGTTGCTGGATTACAGACATTGTCCCATAGAAGAGACACAAAAACCATGATCCAGATGGAAAAGTACTACAGTATGCCAATGCACCCAATGAAGGCAAGACTAGATGATCTGGCATTGGGACGTCTAAAGCGTAGCAGCTTTGTGCATCGGGGAAAAGACTTATAAGACAGCATCAAGAAGACCTATCCATGAAGACAACACCACTGAAGCCCACCCTATACCCTGTACCATGGGAGCAGGCCAGGAGTGCCCTCCAAATTAATACATCAGTCAGTGGTCTCACAAGTGGATATGAGTATAATGATCTGCAAAAACGAACTGCTACATTGAGTATGATCCAAGAAAGCTATCCCGATCAATCATGGATACATGCCTATACAGATGGATCAGCAACTAATGCTGTTAGGAATGGAGGTGCCGGTATCTTTATCTCATATCCTGACAACCACTATGAGACTAGGCACATTCCCACTGGTAAATTCTGTTCCAACTATACAGCTGAGGTTCAAGCTCTAGAGCAAGCTGCAAATATGATTTATAACACCAACTCTGACTGCCACCAGGTAGTCATCCTTACAGATGCACTGTCTGTCCTGCAAGCTCTCAAGGGTGGTAAACTCCCGCATCTGAGAAATGAACTAAACAAGGTAGCTGCCAAAAAGAGAACCATACTTCAGTGGGTACTATCTCATTGTGGTGTACCCGGAAATGAAAAGGCAGATAAACTTGCAAAAAAGGGAGGAGAATGTGAACAAGAAGATAATGAAGTCACATACTTTGAGAAAAAGAGAGCTATCCAGACTATCAGAAGAGAACAGAACCAACCCAAAGACTACTATCACACTCTCGACCGGCAGGGACAGATAACTATTTTTCGACTCAGGACAGGGCATAACAAACTGAATAAACACATGCACAAGCTACGATTGTCTGCTTCACCACTGTGCACATGTGGATTAAACGAACAAACTGCTGAGCATTCTTTGTATACAGGACTGTCCTCTGTATGACCAGTTAAGAAAGATATACTGGCCCAATGACTCAACACTAAACTCAAAGCTATATGGAGTTAAAGAGGAACTTCAAACAACAGTCGAATTCATCATGAGAACTCGTCTGACGGTGTAATCATCAAAGATGCGATCGCAAGAAGAAGAAGAAGTACAGGACTCAGAATCGGAGAGCACCCTCATAATAACATCACGTCTCGCGTGTAAGTACATTCTTTCGAAGAAATTGATCCAGGAGAGACCCCAGCGTACTGCAATGTACCCTATTTTTCCTCTATTCCGGTTGAGATGCACGCAAATAGCGTTCCATTTGTAAAGTCACAGAGTTAAATCAAATTTCGTGCTCTGGTTCTGCTTGAGGTACTGCCATCCCGGATTAAGATTGTCTTCTGGTTCTGGTTAAGGTGTTATCATCCCGGATTAAGGTTGTTGGGGTATCGCCACCCCGGATCAGGCTTTTTCCCCTCTAGTCCTGATTGAGGTGTAACCAAATGAATTTTCCCAAACTTCCTATTTCGATATCTGTATGTCTGTCTGTCTGTCTTTCTCAATCCAATCCCGCAACTTGTTATTTCATGAACTTCGTTGCAATGCCTGATTTAAAAAAAAAAGAAAGAGCAGTCTACTGTAATACTGTAAAGTCTCTTATGGAAAGACCTTTCATGCACAGGCTTCGGAAATAACTGACGAAATAATGTGGTGCCGAAATCTTGGTCCATGGGAATAATACAGTGATTAAGTTTAAATTAGCGGTCTCTGCTGTTAATTAGCGACGCGGCCGCTAGGTGGCGGACACGGACGGATATGCAACCTTGTTGACACTTGCGTATGGGGTAATAGTGTTTTTATTTCTTGTTATGGAATCTCCGGGGTTAATAGAGGTCGAGGGAGGTCGACAGAACACATGGAGAAGAGAACTTTAGACAGAAAGGAAAGGGATGAAGAAGAGAAGACACGGAAAGACCTTGACCTGATAATGGCACGTGACAGGAGAACTTGGATTAAGTTTGTTAAACGCCTATGCCCCTAAGGGAGCTTCAGGGTAATGGTGATAACGTGTTTGTCATGTGATGCAGTTTATCGTAAGCTTCTTCCTCCTACTTCGTCAGCATTCCGAATTCGTTAACTTCTTTGCGGCAAACATCTGTTTCCATTATTCTCGGTCCTACACGATCTACATCTAGCTTGCGTGTTGTGGAATACTGTCAGCAGACAGCCATCAGCGTTATTACGTCACCTATTTGTTAGCCTTTATTTTTAAACACAAAACGACCTCCTCTCCTTTAAAACCGAATCTGAGCACTTCTCTCTGTGTTTTACTCTCATTCTGTTTCTCTTTCTATCTCTAAGTTTATCTCATTTATTACATCTCCTAATTTCTTACTCTTTCTTAACCTGAATTTTTTCTTACCAAAACTTGAGATATTCGACCTTTTTTTCCCTCTATATATTTTTTCACTGTCTGGAGGGTATCTATTTTGCATCCTCTCCTTAACTTTCCCTCTGTTATTACAACTTTTTGTTATCCTTGCTCTCGCGTCCACTTTCTGTTAATCCCCACACTGGACCCTCTATATCCCTCTGTATCTCTTACCTCCTCTTTATCTATCTATCTATCTATCTATCTATCTATCTATCTATCTATCTATCTATCTATCTATCTATCTATCTATCTATCTATCTATCTATCTATCTATCTATCTATCTATCTATCTATCTATCTATCGGTCTATCTGTCGGTCTATCTATCTTTCTATCTATCTATCTGTCTTAGTCAACATGATCAGACTAGCATTACGTAATTCTTATGGAATGCTTATACATTACATGACAGCTAAATTTTACAAACAATAATAAAACAAACGGAGTTTGGGAATTCACGCTACAACAACAGCTGGCATTGGCAACGACTAGTCAGGAGGGGGGAAAAACCCTCATTTACTCACTCACAAACTGCACATTCCCATTGTACTGCCTGGTACATTCCTGTCTTATTAATAAGTTAAGCTGAGTTTTTTCATTTATTTTTATTTTATACATCAATGGGGCCAGTCGTGAGTCGTTCTGGGCACTCCCGAGTGTGCGTCTGGTAATTTTAGTTTTTTTTTCCTCTAAGAAAGTATACCGTACCTGAAAAGTGGCGTCAGGGTCGCAGGCTGACTCACACTACAGCTAATTTCCCCATATCGATTAGCAAGATCGAAACTTGACGAGTACAGCTACGAATGTGACAGTTATTAGTCGATTTAGATTTCATTTGGCTTTAACACTGTCCTGCAGTTTTATTTGATGTCTTTTGTGTAACGTAAGTGGGTGATGACGATTCTTTTGAGTTATGGAAGGCTAAGGCATCGAGGAAGAGACCTGATCGCCTAGCTCATAAAGCTGGACCCTAGTACAGTAAAGTCTTCACTCCCCTATGCCGTTATCTGTTTTGAGACTATCTTTACCTTAGCGTGAGGTTCGGGGAATTGTATCTGATATACACTAAGGAAACAAACCTTGAACATAACTCTTCTGCATGGAGGGGCTCAGCATTGGACATTTCGGGCTGTGTCCAGCAGTGTTCACGCTTCTCCAACCTCCTGCTCTAACCTAATCTATGGTATCAATAATCAGGGGCCAGTTACCCTTTTTACACGGAGTCCAGATCACTGTCAGTCCGTCCCAGCTCCTCAGGCAGTACAATGGAACCCGCAGCGGATCTTTCCACAACGTTCTAACTCCAGTACTGCTTATCAATTCTATTTTTGACTTATTTCCGTTGCATGATATCAAACTTTCCAGTATTGTTCTCTTTATTGTCTATTTCTTTTTTTTTTCCTTCTTCAATCTTTCCTGTTGTCATAATATATTCTAGACATCTTCTCTTAACATGTCCCAAATAGGAGAGAATCGGTATTATATGCAAGTACATTACTGCCGAGCTTCGGACTGGTTAATCGGATAGAGCACTTTCTTCTCGCGGCACAGTTCTAGGGTTCCGGGATCGAAACCTGGTAACGTCATGCTTCAGTCTACAGCTGTAAATGGGTACCTTACTCTGCTCGTGAGTTAGATAAGGCGATGGTAGAGAAGTACCTTACTCTGCTCTTGAGTTAGATAAGGCAATGACAGAGAAGTTCTTTACTCTACTCGTGAGTTAGAAAAGGCATTGGCAGAAAAGAAGGAAACTGGTCACAATCTCACAAATAAGCTGGACCTAGTAAGGTGAAGTCTCTAACACTTAAGGTGAAGTCTCTAACACTTAAGGTGAAGTCTCTAACACTTCATTCCCCTACAGCAGTTTCTGCAATAGTACTACACTTACTATCTTTACATTACTGCCATTTGAACCATTTTATGATGACAACATCATCATTATGTAGTCACGTATAATGTGCCGTAAAAATGTCCATAAAGATGCCGTATGTAATTTGGCAATTAGCTTCGGTTCACGGACGCCTGTGGCCTTACTATTTCTGGGCGCTAATGACGTCAAAGGCAGTTATTTCTTCGCTTCCGTGCATGAACCTCGGGGATTTAGCCGCGTATAATGCACGAATTAGAACATTGTAGTTCACATATGAATTTAAAAGTTCATGAATAAAACCTACTGTTTGTAAAAAAAATTTTAACAAAATGCTGTTTGTAAAACGCATGCCATTTTTTTTTTAACTTACTTACTTACTTACTTAGTCGTTCCCCTTCTACCGTGAGGTGTAGAGGTTTGGAAGAGAGAGCGCCAGACTATCCTATCGGCTGTCTTCCTCCTGGCCTGGTTCCATTCTAGTCCTCGGTCCTTCAAAGATTGTCTAATATTGTCCTCCCAGCGGACTCTGGGTCGTCCTGGGGGTCTGGATCCTTGGCTCTTTGTTTCCCATGCTTGTCGTTGTAGCCGGTCTTCTCCCATTCTGCAGACATGGCCAAACCATCTTAGTTGGGACTCTTCTACTTGGGTCTGCAGGGGGTGGGATTTAAGGCCTTGACGTATCGTCTGGTTGCGTACCATGTCTCTTCTTGTTACTTCAACCACCTTCCTCAGATACCTCATTTCTGAGGTTTGGATCTGGCTTTTGTGGGTTGTAGTCATTGCCCATGACTCGCATCCATATGTCAAGACTGGGACATAGGTGGAGCGGTATACAGCCATCTTCGTTTTCTTACCAACCTCTCTCTTGCTGAGGAATCCTCGATTTATGGCCTGAAAAAGTCTCCCAGCTGCTGCTTTTCGAGTGGCCAACTCTTCTTTGATGCCTCCCTTTCGGTCAGTAATAGCTCCGAGGTATTTAAAGTGGTCAACCTGCTCCAGGACCTGTTCTCCCAGCTTAATCTGATGTCTTCTTTCTTCTCGTGATATCACCATGGATTTTGTTTTAGAGCTGCTTATGACCATCCCTCTCTTCTCCAGCTCTTCCTTCCAGACTTGCAGGTTGAATTGGAGATGTGCCTCTGATTTAGCAATCAGGGCAACATCATCAGCAAATGCCAGCTCCGAAATACAGACCTGTCTCATCTTCCAGTACCCCACTGAATACTTTCTTGTTCTCTCCTTACATGTTTTTTTTTTTAAAATGAAAATGAAGTCACGTGAGGAGAAAGTGTAGCCGCCCTACCAGTAGTGCCGTAGAGGTTACTAAGGAGGGTTGTGTATGAGGCTAGCAGTCTCAGCTTATAAAACAAACTGCTACGCAGACCTCCATTGTTTTGTCGCGAAGTGTTTTGTCGCAGGTTTCCATCAAGGTCATTGTTTTGTGGTCCTTGTTTTTCAAGGAGCAAAGCAAAAATGGGCAAGAAAAAACACTTTTAACTATGAAACAACACACTGCAGTGAATCTGATCGGGGCGCTAGATATAGTGAAGCTGATCGAAGCGTTAGATACAGTGAAGCTGATCAGAGCGTTAAATAAAGTGAAGCAAGCTGAAAGTTTGAGACAGCCATACTTCTTACTCTCATCTCGCGGCTTCAACGCCTAACCAAGAGAAACATTTCAGATATACACGTTCAGTTCAAGGTTTCGTTCGCACTTGTAAAACTGACTTGAGACCATATTGTTTTCACTGTAATCCCAAAACCAAATTAGGATTAGAATTTATGCGTGTCTGTGGCAAAGTCCAGACAGAGAAGAAAAAACACAAGTGTAGTTTTAGCACAGATCGTCACGATGTCGCTGTTCGAAAAGTGACCTCTTTGTTCAGCTAATCTTTCTGTGTTGGGGGGGCGGGGGGTGAATGAAATACAGTGACGATACGCAATACGAAGATTCGTTGTGAGCCGGGGTTTATTTTTAAAGTTATGTCTTGGGTGGCTGATATTGGAAGGGGAAATCCACAAACTGCTGGCGTATTACTTGCTGGACTGTTTGTGCTGGCTATTCCGAGTTTTCCGTGATCAGCAGCAAGATAAGACTTGAAAGAATAAATTGTGTCGTGTATAGGTTACAATGAAAAAAGGTGAAATAAACGCCAGCGCAATAATTTCCTTCAAAATCTAAGCATTATATAGCCTCACTTCCACTGCAATATCTGTGGAGAGAAATCTCCTTTATTGCCGAATGTCACAAAGTCTGCAGTGAGAAATCTCCTTTATTGCCGAATGTCACAAAGTCTGCAGTGAGAAATCTCCTTTATTGCCCAATGTCTGCAGTGAGAAATTTGCTTCCTGTCACAAAATCTGTAGTGAGAAATCGTTTACTATCTCTTAGTCATCATCATCATGTGACGTATTCTTTCCAGAACGTTGTCTCCATTACAGCTGCTCTGAACGCATCACGATTCTGGGCAAGTCGACCTGCATCAGCCAAAGACAAGTTCAGACTCTCTGTGATGTCCTGGGTCCACCGTCGGCTAGGTCGACCCATTTTTCCAGGGACCATGCCTTCCATCACTGTTTTTTCCAGGCTATTAGTATCTTATTGTTTTCGATCACGTAGTGTATATATCTATATATAGCCTAGTAATATAGTCAGCAGGTTTTCTCAGTGTCCTGTCCTGTCCTGTCCTGTCCTGTCCTGTCCATCGTCTTCGTCTAACCTCCTGTTTTGTTTTTTTAAACATAATTAAATTTAATTATGGTTGGATGCTGTAAATGTAAGCTGTTATATTACCTTCATAATGTTGCACGCCTTTAAATTAACGCTTAAAATAACATGTGGGAATGAAAGGACGCAGGATGAGAGAGAGAGAGAGAGAGAGAGGGCAGAATGTTAGACGGGCCTGCGTGCCCAATTCTTAACCCTTTGATAATAAAGTTTGTTCGATCGTTCGCTCGTTCCACTGGCTCTTGTCTTCCTTATATTCCAGCAATGTACGAGTATTTGCTAGTACATTCTGTTTCACACATACACACACCAGACTCATTCAGAAACTACTAGTTGCAGTTACAAGACAAACAGGAATACCAGTTTTTAAGAAAAATACAAAAACTCTGTTGTAAGCAAAATACAATTAACAAGTGTAAGTAAAATCCACATATGATAACTGTTCTTGGTAAAATTCGGACAGATACATTAGAGGCACAACACATGACAGTCAGATAGACCAGGGGTTCTCTACCTTTTTTTTTTTTTGGCTCATAGTCCCCTTCTAAGCCACATTTGTCTCCGTGCCCCCCTCATAGTCGCTGCTAACTGGAAAATAGGTACTTTACCATCTTACTGTGGCCCCAGGCATGGCCAACGTTGGGAACCACTGAGCTAGACCGCATATTCATAGGACTACATGTAGTTCCCCTGGGTCTCTGAAGAAATAATAGGACTACCGCTCCCGTATGCGTGTCGTAAGAAGCAACTAACACCAGGCTGTGCATGGATCACATAGCTGACCTTCCGCGCTTGTTTGAACGATATTATCGAATAACAATACCGGGACTGCTAAAAAAAGTTACCAGAGAAAAATTTGAGTGAACACCGGAGTATTATTTGTCTACAGGTGAAAATGAATACGTGCAATAGTTACATTAGAGTCTCGAGAATGTCTTCACACCCTGCAGAATCATTAATCCATTACATCATACACGTTGTGACGGTACGACAGCATGATACTGGGGATTTCATTTTTTTTATTTTTTTTTTTACGTTAGGCAATTCTTTGGCGCGACATCTTTCATGGCTGACGTAGATTTGAAACGTGACCTCTAGCTAGGTGGTAACTAAGCAGTTCTGTGAAATGACCTAGTTTTCAAGTCAGCTGTAAATTCAACAGTGAAAATAAATAGATCCTCGCCACACGAGACCCATATCAATCACCATCACCCTTTAGCTCCCCTAGGAGCATAGGCCTTCAACTAACTTATCCCGTCTTCCTGTACCGTGCCATCAGCTCACGTCTTGCCATGTTTTTTTTAAACCCCCTTTATAAATGTCTCCAGCTCTCTTCTCTTTGTCTTCTTTTATTTCCCTCTACCTCTCTTCTCAAAGTGAAAGGAAAAGGCAGCGAGGAAAGGACGATGTACCAAGAGAAAGCAATTGTAATTAAAATAGCTTAAAAGAAAAGTAGCAGAGAATGCACAGACGTGATTGTGTCATTAATAGGCTGGACTGCCCATTGTAAACTTCCGGTGTTGTGTCTTGCGTTTCGCATTAATGACCAGTCATCGAAGCATCATTTTTTGGTGATGCCTAGATGGCCGGGAGGATAGTGTGATTCGCTTGCATAGCTGGCGGGGTTGTCGCACGGAAGGTCCGGGGTTCGAGTCCTGGGTAAGCCACTCACGTCTGTTGTTTTTTCTGTTGTCTAGTGTTCTACTTCAGCATTTGATAGTTCGACCACTCGCGCAACTTTCATTTAATCTATTTCTGTTATAGACAAACAGCAAGAACTAGACATCCCTACCCTGAAAGTTGACCATACTGAACATGTCGCTGCTGCCAAGGAAAAACCTGGGGAGAAGACTAGGCCCATGTGCCAGATTTCTGGGCTGCGGAAACTCAAACACGCAAACAGCTTCGCGGGCATTGTTCCAACACATGGGGTGGACACGCCACACAAGGACGAACTAACGAAAGTAAGTCTGGCCAGTTGTTAGAATTATCGCTGGTTGATTGGTACGCTGTTTCTGGACCTATTTAGGATATGCAGATTCTTTAGTTAAACAGATCCTTAATTCAATATAGATATCATGTTATGTAGCCCTTTCTCTCAAACATGTGAATTTTAAAACTATTCTTCCCCTTAGATTCTCAATAACAAAGGCATATTAATGGATATGACTGTTGAATCATACTAAAAATCACTTTATGTAGCCCTTTTAATCAAACATGTGAATTTAAAACATTTTTTCCCCTCAGATTCTCAACGACATCAACAAATGGGGAGTGGACATGTTCAAAATACACGAATACTCAAACAGCAGACCTCTCACCTGCGTCACCTACACGATATTTCAGGTGTGTTACCTGGGACAGGTGTATTCTATGCTTTAATATCATTGTCATTATTGTAATCATCATAGTTAACGTTATCTTCGCAATTGCCATCATCAACATTATTATCGTTATTATCATTGTATTTGTCACTATCATCATGATTATCATATAATTAATCATAATTATGATGAACCAGACACGTGCCAGTGGAACAAGAGTTGAGAAGAAGATGCTCGAGATGGATAGGACACTCACTGAGGAAACTTATTGATAGCATTACAAGGCAGTCCTTGCTCTGGAATCCCCAGAACATAGGAGCTAGAGGAATTCCAAAGAATACACGGAGAAGACAAATGGAGACATATAAAGGGGATGAAAAATACGTGGAAAGATCTTGAGCTGATGGCACAGGACAGGAAGACTTGACATGAATGCCTGTGCTCCTTAGGCAGTTAAAAGGCGAAGGAATGAATGATGAATCATCATCGTAAATGTTGTCATCACCCATTATCAGCATCATCATTATTAATATAACAATTATGATCATAATCATATTTTTCATAACCACAATTAATCATGACCTCATATCTCAGTGTCATCTTCATTATCAAAGATATTATCAATTTTGTTTTTTTTAAACTTCTTTAAACAACATGCCAGATGGCATAGGCGATCACGTCTCTCCACAACTTCCAGTCCCCGTAACTGTTATCACTGCTTTTGTTGACTTCTTTCCATGTCACGATGTTAAACTATGTTGTGTTTTCTCTCCTTGTCGTTGTCTGTCTCTTTTGTCCTTCATTCTTTATTGTTGTCACAGTAGATTCCAGCTTTCCTCTTCTCATAACATTCCCAAAGACAGTGAACTGTATCGTTCTAAAATTATCGTCAAATTATTTCATTATTATTATCATCTTCAGTACTATCATTTATTATTATTACATCTTCATCATAAACTCTGACCCCTGCCTATTAAGACATTGAGCTTACGTCTCCAGGAACGTGACCTCATGAAAACTTTTAAGATCGCTCCTCACACACTGGTGACCTATCTTATGCACGTGGAGGACCATTACCATCGGGACACCCCCTACCACAACGCAATCCACGCCGCTGATGTTACGCAGTCAACTCATGTCCTACTTTCAGCAACTGCCCTTGAGGTAAGTGTGGCCGTGCTGTGGGGAGTAGCGTTTATGCGTTGGCGTCTCTTGGAGTACTGTTTGTATCATTACATATTTGCTGTATTGTATAGTGTCCCCAGGGGCGGAGCAGATTAGAAACGGACAACAGCTATTTACTGCATTTATATCTTCTTTGTCAGGATCATAACTTGGAGGGTAGATAAGGTTTGGGGCGTATTCGTGGTAAAACCTTCCTTAGTACAAAAAAGTGAAAACGACAGAGAGGATTTTTTATATTTATTTACTATTATTATTATTATTTCTTTTTTTGTGTGTGCAAATAGTTGATATTTATGTAGACTATAGATCGTGTCAGTCCAGTCCAATCAAAGATGAATGGGACGTATAATAATAAAATACAACAATAAAATAATAATAATAACGACGGTGTTCACATAATAACATCCATAATAACAATAAGAATTATAATTCACCAGACCTACAGGTCTTTTATATTTGGACATGCGCCCTAATATAACCGACTAGGTTGAGCGGGACGCGCCTCGCCAAAACGAGGCAAAATTTTTTATATATTTTAACCAAAAAAATGTATAATTCCCAAGAGGAAAACATATACGGTCATCGAATAAGAACAACAACAACATACACACAATCAAAATAATTCAAGATGGTTCTGGACAATGATTACTATTATCATCCTTATCTCATCCGGGTGTGCAGGTGGGGGTCAAAGCTCCACTGACCGTGGCCCTGTGCTCTGAATCTCTTTGGTTCGAATTCTGCTGCTACTGGTTACGTCTATATGTCACTAAGCAAACTATTTGTTGAGTATAGGTCGTTGGTTGATTTTTGGTGGTTTTTAATTTGAATTGAGTATACTCCGCTTGCGAGAGAAAACCCAACCCGCAACACCAGTAAACGTTAATAAACAGACCTTGAAGACTGTCCAGGCGGTCCAAACATGTATTGACCCACTTATGCATAACTGTCGAGTATCAATTAACATATGATAGATTCCTGTATCCTTGCTGATGCATAACCCTTTCGTCTTGAACATAACCCTTTCGTTCTCACGTCTGCGTTAACTGCTGGGCGCACGAATAGTTATTTATCTCAGGAAAAGACTCCTTCTAGAGAATAACATTATTTCTGGACACATCTGCGAGATCCTTCCACTGTAAGACCCCGTAACCAAGCATACGTCACACCTTGCCAACTAACTTACGTCATCCTTCTCACTCGCTGACGTCATGCAACAATATGCGTTCACTAAGAGGCCCCGTGGTAATAGGAGTAATAGAGGTTTATGTGCCACATAACAGTTTCCAGCACTTTTCTATTCCCCAAAATGAGCTTAACCCAGTGGCGTACTAAGGGGTGTGCGAGGGGGGCGATCCGCCCCGGGTGACAACCTGGAAGAGGGTGTCATCGGTCACTATTATGATGTACGTAGGTTTTTCTCGTCCTTTCTCTTTGTAAGACGTATTACTATTTGTGTGTTTTTGTAATTTTTTTTTTCATTCTAACTGTTTACTTGTGTATCATAGGCGGACCCTAATAATTTCTGCGTAGGGTAGAAATATCGATTATTATTCCACAAGACGTATTAATAATATCTTTATCCTTCAGATTCCCAATAAGCATAGACTTTCAACAAAGTATGCCAAGTCTTGATGTCATGTGACATCAGCTCATTACACGCCATGTCATGTGACATCAGCTCATGACACACCGTGTCATGTGACATCAGCTCATGACACGCCATGTCATGTGACATCAGCTCATGACACGCCATGTCATGTGACATCAGCTCAAGGTCTTTCCTTGTCTTACTTACCATTTTCATGTATGTCTCCACCTCTCTTCTCCTGTGTTTGTTTGTTTGTTTTTTTATTATCTACCTCTGCTTCTCTTAAATAAAGCGAGTCAGCAACCCAGACTCATTTCGGTTTTACCTGGATCGCGTCATGAGCCTCCCTACCAAAGGACCTTCTGTCTTGGATAGCTGAGTTTTATTTCTTTTATTTAACATAACCATATTGTTTCTTGAACTTTTTGTCACTCAACTTTTCTTCAAGATGGGGGTAGGCGGTCCCATGCCCAACCTTCCTTAGTCACATTTTACGACATGAATGGCAGGTTACAGTGCTACCATTCTTTGCTTCCCCCCCCCCCCCCCCCTTTTTCGGGCTCCTGCAGCACACGGGTAATTAATGATATACGTAAAGTCTATAAGGTCAGGAATGTAGAAATCCGATGTTAATGGAACGTCAAAGTTTTATGTCTGTGTTTATTGCCGGCTTTCAGACAGTTCTGTGTAATCGTTTAGATAGTTATATTTGGTATGAGCTGGAAGAGGGTCTGAAGACACGTGCGAGGGTTGGCGTCCATGGTTCAGGACTACATGCTACACGCCATGGACATCCTTGAGGGAATAGCTTTACTTATGTTTTTTTTTTTCCTTAGAATATTTTATGGCTTTCCGCTGACAGTTTTCTGATAAAATTGGAACCGGAGCTCGTTTTATATGAAGTCAGAAACTGATCTATCCTCTCTTCTCTTCCTCTCCCTGCTGTCTCCTCTCTCTGTCTCTCCTGCTTCCCTATCTCTCTCCTTCTGTCTCCATCTCTAGGTATCTCCTCTGTCTCCCTCTGCGTCTTTCCTTCTCTGTCTCTTTCTATGTCTCTTCTTCCCTGTCTCCCTTTCTCTGTGTCTCTCTTAGCTTTCCTGTTTCTTGTTCTCTTTACTGCTGCTTCTTTCTCTATCTTTCTCCCCCCCTCTCTCTCTCTCTCTCTCTCTCTGTTTGTCCTTCTCTTTCTCCTTCTTTCAGTCTCTTCTTCTCTGTCTCCAATCTCTTTATCTCCCCGTCTCTGTCTCCTCCATCCCTCTGTCTCCCCTTCTCTGTTCCTCTCTCTGTGTTTCTTTGTCTCTGTATCTCTCATTCTTTCTCCATGTCCATATCCCCCCCCCCCCAACTTTCATTTGTGTCTCCAGCTCTCTTCTCCTTGTATATAACTATATCCCCTCTTTCCCCCTCCCCATTCTCTTATTTATTTCGTGTATTCCTTGGTAATAACGTTTTCTTCGTACCTAGCAGATTCTGGTATAGGGCCTGCCTCGCTATATTTCTATGATTCCTCCTTTTATTGCGTTATGTCTATCCGTAAATACAAATTCATATTAACCTGCTAGGGCTCTATGCGTTGCACACACCCACTCGCTCTGTCTTGTCTCTCTCTTTCTCTCTCTTTGTCTCTCTCCAAAAAAAATGCTGAGTACGTTCGATTTATGTTCCCAAATGATCATGTAACGACTCCGTGAAATGCAATGCTATTTTTGGACGGCAGGTCTAATTTTAGCCTCAGATTTGTATAACTCCGTTCGTAGTAATCACTGTTTATCGAAACATAATGCAATTCAACGATCTTTTCCCAATACATCTATAAAAACATTCACCAATTAGCAGCAGGAGTTGTAAATGCTGAAAGGGAAAAGCTGACGTTGCGCCTCATAGAATAGGAAAAGATAGATGTATGAGGCATTCATTCTTTGATCACCCGAAGCGAGTTTTGCTTTCAATTTGTAGAAAAGTTGTTGGCCTGTGCACAGGAAAATGGGATGTTTACCTTATGCTTGGGATACCCGGTTCAATCCCATGTGTGTTATATTTTGGGCATATAGCGTTCTTTTTTTTTATAGTTGTTTTTCTCTTGTTGATTCTTCCGGGCTGCAGTTTCTGTGCCGTTTGTTGTTGTGTTGTCTAATGTGTTTAGTGTTTATGGTGTATCTTGTGTGTTCCTAGGTTTATTTCTCTTTATCGTGTTGCGTTTTGGCGGGTTTGTAGGCTTTTGTTTTACAGTATCTTTTTTCCATCATTGTCTTTCTATTTCACATTATTTTAAATGTACCTTTTGGTACCTAAGGGTTCCTGGAAAGACAACGAAATGGTAGAACCAGTGATGTACTGGGGGGCGGTCCGCCCCAGTTGACAGCCATGAAGGAGGTGACGTCGGGCACTATTATGACAGTACTTACTGTTAACAATGAACTGGCAAATGTGTTTCTTCGTGAAAATGGTGTGCCAAAGGTATGATCTACCCCTGGTGCCAAATACTTTAGAGACGCCTCTGGGTAGAACTACTGCTTTCTGAGGCATTCTGTAAGTGGAGACTTAATAAGATGTCACGTAGAGGACTGGCTCGCTCTTCTTGTAAAACGAATTGTTACAGAAACCACAATTACAGGAACATGTGCTTAGATGTAGGCTTTCTCAAAAGGACCATCTGCAGTGGTTGATCTGTGCTCCAGCTTCTTGTTATAGATCTTTAACCACTCACTGACAAAGCAGCCAATGATCATCAGTCCTAGTAGCATCTTGTAGGGCAACTACAAACTTTCTCAGCTTTGCTCGGTCCGTTGGCAACCTTCGTGCCCCAGCTGTTGCTCACGTTGTAATCTCGGCTTCCATAGTTCTCTCGCGGCAAAGGTGCCGGGTACGAATCATGATATTGACACGCTCCAGTCTACCCAGCTGTAAATGGGTACCTGACTCTGCTCTTTAAGTTATGCAGTATCTGCTATGGGACTACCTGTTTACTCCACAGTCCGCCATGTTGTTTTTGGTCGACCTCTCTTTCACCTTCTTTCTGGGGTCCATGGTATGACCATTCGGGTAATGGTGTCGGGGTCTCTTCTGGGGATATTGCCAACCCAATTCTTCAGAAGAAGCGAAAAAGGGTATGATGATGATGATTCCGTTGTAAGGCCTGCCTCGCTATATTTCTATGATTCCTCCTTTTATTGCCTTATGTCTATCCGTAGATACAAATCCAGATGTACTGTCTGTTTATACGGAGGGTAAGAATCTGACTGCACCAGTGGAACGAGAGAAGCGGAAATATCGCAGACGGGTAGGATACGCATTCAGGAAGTGTCAGTTAGCTTCACAAGGCAGTCTTTGTTCTGGAACACTTTAATAGACAGTACTGGATACAGGACGGTATGACGATACATGATCACCTCACCTTCCGGCATGTACTTCATAAGAATAAGATTGTTTATTAATTTTGGCTTACTGTACTTTAATCTGCCTGCATTTAGACTTCATTTCATGAGCATGGGCCAGGATTTTTTGGGAAATGCAAGATTTGATTTGTGAGTGGGGGAAAAAAATACTGTGGGCGGGTAAAGTACATTTCATTTGAATTGGTATGAAAGTCGCTGAGGCACAAAGAAACGTGTCTTGAATATACACCATATTTATATCGTTTGCAAATGTCTCCATACAAAAATAAAATGTCTCGAAGACTTTTATGCTTTTCATGACCAACAGCAACATCGCTGAACTTCTTCAACCAGTAAGTCATTAAAGATGGATAATTTAGTTTGATCATTTCAAATGTCACCCTTTAAATATACAAGTGGTTTTTTTCGTTTCTTCGCTGCTTTACTGTTAACGCTTCTTAGCCGCACATATGCGCAGTGACAAAGGAAAAGTGCAAGCCAAATGTATATCCATTTCTTTGGACATGTGTGAATGAATGACAGGCCGTATAAGCTTAATGGATCATTAATTTAAATATATATTTCTAAGGCGGGCTATTATGTCAATCAGATTTAAGAAGAGGGAATAAATGCAATGTAGAGGAGATAGCTCAACATAACATGTTATTAGGGTTATTACAGCCTCGTGTAATTTTCTCCCAAGGAGTCGCCGGCAGCTCGCATCTGTAAAGCTTATAATTCTCCCCCGTAATTACTTTGCAGATAATGAAGAATTAATGTCAGCTTTCGCTTTCAAGTAATTATTTTCCACTTAAATTCAATAATTTTCATAAGCCTTGTGCGTCCCCAAGCTGTCAAAATCATGCTCTTAAAATCTTCTTTTACATGGCATCGTTTCTGCTTCATTTTTTTTCGGCCAGTGTAGAAAAGCACGGTGTAGATAGCATAGCAGTCCTTTTCAGGACTAGCCTTTTTTAGGGCTTCATGTTGTTAGCAGATAGATAGGCCTACTATAAGTTCTTTTCAGGGTTTAGTATTTATCAACGCTGTACAAGAGTTGATAGAGCTCATTTATAGGTGGCAATTCCGATTTTATATAGGCGATGGACTTCGGTCTAGGTTGAAAGAACCATGCCTCACTACAGGAAGGCAAAAACTGAAGTAAAGAATAATGCCGGCTTTCTCTTTATTATAACATTTTTTTCTTTCCTCAATTCTCTATACAAATTAGAAAGTAATTTGTAAAATTTTATTTTTGCATATGTAAAGATTAATAAAATATAATTGAAACCAGACTATTTCTCACACCTTCCTCTCACATAGCTCTCACTATCACCCTCTGCTCAGACGGGACCATAAATATCTCAGGCCTATCTATCAAAATCTACGACAGCGACAAAGGTGCCGGGTTCGATTCACGGTATCGACACACTTCAGTCTACCCAGCTGTAAACGGGTACCTGACTTCGCACTTGAAATAGGGAAGGAAAAGGCAGCGAGGAAGGAAACTGGTCACCTGGAGAGTTCATACAGAGTACTTTTTTTATATTTTTGGACGGTTAATAGATCGCTGATATATAACTCAAGGACTTCTGTCTAGGTTGAAACATGTGCTTTACCACAAAAAAGCAACCAAGAAAAAAAAAATGACTCAAAGTTCATGAGCATTCAACCTTGGTTGTGTAGATTTACTCACCCTTTTGTTAAAATGTCATGTATCTAAGGTCATGTAAAATGTCATGTATCTAAGGTCATGTAAAATGTCATGTATCTAAGGTGTTAGATTTCACAAAGATTTGGAAGAAAAGGATGAAAAAAATGAATGGAATTTGCTGGTATTTCATCGGTAGATCTGTTTTCAAAAGTAAAAATAGTTTCAATAAAAGAAGTCAATGATGCGTGTAGCCCTGTATATTTCCCGGGAAGGTCTCTAATGAGACAATGATGCGTGTAGCCCTGCATATTTGCCGAGAGTCTCTAATGAGACAATGATGCGTGTAGCCCTATATATTTCCCGGGAAGGTCTCTAATGAGACAATGATGCGTGTAGCCCTGCATATTTGCCGAGGTTCTCTAATGAGACAATGATGCGTGTAGCCCTATATATTTCCCGGGAAGGTCTCTAATGAGACAATGACAGGATATGAGTACTGATCCCTCAGGCATGTCGTACAAGGCGTCAAATATGAGGTCGTGCATGAGCCTGGCAATCTGGTGATGTCAAACAAATTGCTACACAAACAGCTACTTCAAGAGCATGTGAATACTTGGTGCTGGCTTCCTGTTAGGGCACCAGTTGCAGTGGTGGCTTCATACTCCGTGGGGAGCAAAAAAAGGGGAAATAAGGATGAAAAAGATGCTTATACAAGTATCCTGATGAAATCTGTCTCTCTGTCTGTCTCTCTCTGTCTGTCTCTTTCTCTCTCTCTGCCTGTCTCTCTCTGTCTGTCTCTGTCTCACTCTCTCTCACTCTGTCGCTCTATGTCTCTCTCTACCCCTCTCTGTCTCTATTTGTCTGTCTCTCTCTGTCCCTCTCTCAGTCTCTGTCTGTCTCTCTCAGTCTCTGTCTCTCAGTCTCTGTCTCTCTCAGTCTCTGTCAGTCTATGTCTGTCTCTCTCTCACTGTCTCTGTCTCTCTCTCAGTCTCTGTCTCTCTCAGTCTCTGTCTCTCTCTGTCTCTGTCTCTCTCTCAGTCTCTGTCTCTCTCTCAGTCTATATCTCTCTCAGTCTCTGTCTCTCTCTGTGTCTCTCTCAGTCTCTGTCTCTCTCTCAGTATCTGTCTCTCTGTCTCTCTCTCAGTATCTCTCTCTGTCTCTGTCTGTCTGTCTCAGTCTCTGTCTCTCTGTCTCTCTCTGTCTCACTGTCTCTGTCTCTCTCTGTCTGTCTCTCTCAGTCTCTCTGTCTCTGTCTCTCTATCAGTCTCTGTCTCTCTCTCAGTCTCTGTATCTCTGTCTGTCTCTGTCTGTCTCTCTCTCAGTCTCTGTCTCTCTCAGTCTCTGTCTCTCAGTCTCTCTGTCTCTCTCTCAGTCTCTGTCTGTCTCTCTCTGTCTCTCTTTCAGTCTCTGTCTCTCTCTCAGTCTCTGTCTCTGTCTGTCTCTGTCTGTCTCTCTCAGTCTCTGTATCTCTCTCAGTCTCTGTGTCTCTCTCTCACTGTCTCTTTCTCTCTGTCTCTCTCTCAGTCTCTGTCTCTCAGTCTCTGTCTCTCTCTGTCTCTCTCTCAGTCTCTGTCTCTCTCTGTCTCTGTCTGTCTATCTCTGTCTCTGTCTGTCTCTCTCTCAGTCTCTGTCTCTCTCTGTCTCTCTGTCTCTCAGTTTCTCTCTGTCTCTGTCTGTCTCTCTCTCAGTCTCTGTCTCTCTTTCAGTCTGTCTCTCTCTCAGTCTCTGTCTCTCTCTGTCTCTCTCTGTCTTTGTCTGTCTGTCTCTGTCTCTGTCTCTCTCAGTCTCTGTCTCTCTCTCAGTATCTGTCTCTCTCTCAGTCTCTCTGTCTATCTCTCTGTCTCTCTCTCTGTCTCTTTCTCTCTCTGTCTCTCTCACTCTGTCTCTCTCTCACTCTGTCTTTCTCTCAGTCTCTGTCTCTCTCTGAGTCTCTATCTCTCTCTCTGTCTGTCTCTGTCTCTCTCTCAGTCTCTGTCTCTCTCTTAGTCTCTGTCTCTCTATCTGTCTCAGTCTCTCTCTCTCTGTCTGTCTCTCTCTCTCAGTCTCTGTCTCCATCTCTCTCTGTCTCTCTCTCAGTCTCTGTCTCTCTCTCTGTCTCTCTCTCAGTCTATGTCTCTCTCTGTCTCTCTCTCAATCTCTGTCTCTCTGTCTGTCTCTCTCTCAGTCTCTGTCTCTCTCTCAGTCTCTGTCTCTCTCTCTGTCTCTCTCTCAGTCTCTGTCTCTCAGTCTCTGTCTCTCTGTCTGTCTCTCTCTTAGTCTCTGTCTGTCTGTCTGTTTCTCTCTCAGTCTCTCTCTGTCTCTCTCTCTGTCTCAGTCTCTCTCTGTCTCTCTCTGTCTCTCTCTGTCTCTCTGTCTCCATCTCTCTCTGTCTCTCTCTCAGTCTCTCTCTCAGTCTCTGTCTCTCTGTCTCTGTCTCTGTCTCTCTCTGTCTCTCTCTCAGTCTCTGTCTCTGTCTAAGTCTCTGTCTCTCTGTCTCTCAGTCTTTGTCTCTCTCTCTCTCTCTCTCTCTCTCGTGTTTACCTAGAGTCACATAACACAGACTGTATCTTTTATTTGTTACAGAATGTATTCACGGACCTGGAGATTCTGGCAGCAATTTTCTCATGTGCCATCCATGATGTTGACCACCCTGGCCTCACGAACCAGTATCTCATCAATACCAGTATGTTATTTCTTTTGAGTACATGGAAGTCATATGTCAGAAGTTTCATTAGTCACATGTCAGAAGTTTCATCAGTCATATGTCAGAGATTTCATATGTCAGAGGTTTCATCAGTCATATGGCAGAAGTTTCATCAGTCACATGTCAGAAGTTTCATCAGTCACATGTCAGAAGTTTCATCAGTCATATCAGCAGTTTCATCAGTCATGTGTCAGAAGTTTCATCAGTCACATGTCAGAAGTTTCACCAGTCACATGCAGAAAGTTACATCAGTCATATGTCAGAAGTTGCATCAGTCATTTATTGAAAGTTTCGTTGCAAGATTTACAAGCAAGGAAACCAACACATATGGATGATATGTATGAAAATAGTTTACACATGATCGTAAGATTTACAATCAAGCAAACTATCTCAAATAGAAAATATTCATGAAAGAAGCACCTCTTAGAGCTGTGAAACTTCCTGTGGCTGTTTGCTGCTGTACTTTGGAGGTCATCAATCTGAGGACCAGGGAAGCAAACAGAAATCTTTGTATATGTCACTGCCTGGCAACATAACATCCTTAAAACTGCACTGGTTACTGTGATAAAACATCAAATACCACACTGGTTAATGTCATATAACATCAGATACCATGCTGGTTACTGTAATATAACATCAGATACTATGCTGGTTACTGTCGTATAATATCCATTACCACACTGGTTACTGTCATATAAATAAACAAAGAACACACAAAGGTATGTTAGCAGGCAATCGGTGAGAAATAAAGAAGTAGAAGACTAGACAACAGAAAAGCAACACTGGTTACTGTCATATAACATTAAATACCACAATGGTTACTGTCATATAATATCATTTACCACACTGGTTACTGTCATATAATATCATTTACCACACTGGTTACTGTCATATAACATCAGATACCACACTGGTTACTGTCATATAACATTAGATACCACACTGGTTACTGTCATATAACATCAAATACCACACTGGTTACTGTCATATAACATCAGATACCACACTGGTTACTGTCATATAACATCAGATACCATACTGGTTACTGTCATATAACATCAGATACCACACTGGTTACTGTCATATAACATCAGATACCACACTCGTTACTGTCATATAACATGAGATACCACACTGGTTACTATCATATAACATCAGATATCACACTGGTTACTGTCATATAACATCAAATATCACACTGGGTACTGTCATATAACATAAAATACCACACTGGTTACTGTCATATAACATGAGATACCAGACTGGTTACTGTCATATAACATCATATACCACACTGGTTACTGTCATATAACATCTGATACCACACTGGTTGCTGTCATATAATATCCATTACCACACTAGTTACTGTCATATAACACCCATTACCACACTGGTTAATGTCATATAACATCCATTACCACAGTGGTTACTGTCATATAACATACATTACCACACTGGTTACTGTCATATAACATCCATTACCACACTGGTTACTGTCATATAACTCCATTACCACACTGGTTACTGTCATATAACATCCATTACCACACTGGTTACTGTCTAACATCCATTACCACCATGGTTACTGCCACATAACACCTATTACTGCTATATAACATCCTTTGTTCTACATATGGTAGCTTTCATGTAACATCTCTTCCCACATCATTAGCTGTCATTTAACATCCTTCGCCTCATTGGTGGCTGTCATCTAATGTCCTTCACCTATTTTCACCATTAGGTTCAGAGCTGGCACTCATGTACAATGATGAATCAGTTTTAGAAAACCACCATTTGGCGGTGGCCTTCAAACTCTTGCAAGAAGATAACTGTGACATACTGACCAACCTGACAAAGAAACAGAGACAGTCCTTTAGGAAAATGGTTATTGATATGGTAAGTGGCAATTATGTTAATTAAACAGACTGTTGGAGTTCGTTAGTAAGTAAAGATTCATTTAAAAAGTAATAAGATAATGGTAGAACAAACCTAAGATCAGCAATGTGGAACTGATGCCAGGAAAAATACAAGTGGAAAAGGAGATGATAAGAGGATGCTGGGGATGGCGAGGACACACATTGAGAAAAACCTGTTGATAGCATTACAAGGCAGTCCTTGTTCTGGAAGCCTCAGGGTAAGACCCAAAAAAAAATACAGGGAACAGAACTGGAGACAGAAATAAAAGGGATAGAGTGGATGACACAGGACAACATGACTTGCACAAATTTGTTGAAGACGAGCCCACAATTATTACTGTAAATTTTTTTTTTAAACCTGTTACCATATCATCTTGATAAATTGTACTGGAGACAGGAAGTTGTGGAGAGACATGATCTCCTATGCCACTAGACACGGTACTTGAAGAAGAAGATCATATCATCATCATCTTCACCATCATCATCTTTATCATCTTCACCATCATCATCTTCATCTTCACCATCTTCACCATCATCATCTTCACCATCATCATCTTCATCATCTTCACCATCATCATCTTCATTATCTTCATCATCTTCACCATCATCATCTTCACCATCATCATCTTCACCATCATCATCTTCACCATCATCATCTTCACCATCATCATCTTCATCATCTTCACCATCATCATCTTCATCATCATCATCTTCACCATCATCATCTTCATCATCATCATCTTCACCATCATCATCTTCATTATCTTCATCATCTTCACCATCATCATCTTCACCATCATCATCTTCATCATCATCATATTCACCATCATCATCTTCATCATCTTCATCATCTTCACCATCATCATCATCTTCACCATCATCATCTTCACCATCATCATTCCCCCTTCTTGCTGTCCATACAACCACTGCTACAGCTGGCCCCCTCGTAGGAAACCTGCACCAAAACATTGATGTGCTCCTACAGCTGTAGTTTCTGTAGCAGTGTGTTTGACATGATGAGGCTGCCAGCCCCTTGCACAACCTCATCTTGGTCACCTCTTACTGTACACCTGAGGAAGTCGTAATCCTATAGAGACGCCCAGGAACTAGACGGGGTAATCTTTTATTACCCCGTATCTTTATCCGATATGTGTCCGATTGGCAGAGTGGTTAGAACGCTGGCCTCTTGTGGCAAAGGTACTGAGTTAAAAACATGGTGATGTCACGCTGCAGTCTACCCAGTTGTAAATAGTACCTGACTCTGCTCATGAGTGAGGGAAGGCAAAGGAACAAGGAAGGGAACTGTTCATCTCATCTCTCAAAGCTGGACCTAGTATAGTGAAATCTATAACACTTCATGCCCCTACAGCAGTATCTGCTTGGGACTACCTTTATGTTTTTACCTTTATCAGGTGTTGGCAACAGACATGTCCAAGCACATGACATTACTAGCAGATTTGAAAACTATGGTGGAAACTAAAAAAGTGGCCGGCTCTGGTGTTTTATTATTAGACAACTACCAAGACAGAATACAGGTGAGATTACGTTATATTACATGTTTAAATAACATTTGTGTTAGACCAGATAGAATACAGGTGAGATAACTTTATATTAGCTGTTTAGAGAATATTTGTGTTAGACCAGATAGAATACAGGTGAGATAACTTTATATTAGCTGTTTAGAGAACATTTGTGTTAGACCAGATAGAATACAGGTGAGATAACTTTATATTAGCTGTTTAGAGAACATTTGTGTTAGACCACCACAAAGACAGAAGACATGTGAGATAAAATGTATCAGATGTAAGATAAAATTGTTGTTAGACCAGATAGAATACAGGTGAGATAACTTTATATTAGCTGTTTAGAGAACATTTGTGTTAGACCACCACAAAGACAGAAGACATGTGAGATAAAATGTATCAGATGTAAGATAAAATTGTTGTTAGACCAGATAGAATACAGGTGAGATAACTTTATATTAGCTCTTTAGAGAACATTTGTGTTAGACCACCACAAAGACAAGAAGACATGTGAGATAAAATGTATCAGATGTAAGATAAAATTGTTGTTAGACCAGATAGAATACAGGTGAGATAACTTTATATTAGCTGTTTAGAGAACATTTGTGTTAGACCAGATAGAATACAGGTGAGATAACTTTATATTAGCTGTTTAGAGAACGTTTGTGTTAGACCAGATAGAATACAGGTGAGTTAACTTTATATTAGCTGTTTAGAGAACATTTATGTTAGACCACCACAAAGACAAGACATGTGAGATAAAATGTATCAGATGTAAGATAAAAATTGTTGTAAGACCAGATAGAACACACATTAAGAAAACCACTTGACAGCATTAGAATGAAGTCCGTGTTTTTGGAATCCCCAATGTAAGAAGAATAGAGGAAGACAAAAAAATACATGGAGAAGAGAACTGGGGTCAGACATGAAACAGTTGAAGAAGGCATGGAAATATCTTGAATGGATGGCACAAGACTGGAGGGCTTGGTATGGTTTTGTTGAGGACCTATGCTCTATGGGGAGCTGAAAGATATTGATAGATTGATTGAAGAGAGAATAGAGTTGATATCTCTCTCTCTCTCTTGTGTCTTAGAAGTCTTACATATTTGTGAAAGAGAATGAGTCTCAGAGTGATGTATTAGTAACTTTATGCTTTCAATCTTCTTCCTTGTTCACCTGTCAGATAAAGCTTGCAGTCCATCTCAGGCTTCTCTTGTGACAATAACAGTTTCTCCCTCAGCTGTTGGAGAAGGCCACACTTCTCCTCTCATTGAGCCGACAGTTTCGGAGAACATGTTCTACTGCTTGTTTGTCCTCCTCACATGGTCACATGTCTGTCTGTCCGATTTTCAGTTTCTTGAACAGATGGGATCTGAGTCAGCAATGGCTGGTTCTTAGTCTGAAAACCATCACTTGGTCTCTTCTTGCTAATATGTAAGATTATTCTATAGTAAGCTGTAAATGGCAACACCTAGGGGAAGGAAAACTCGAGTTTAAAACCACTTGCAGGTAGGCTGGGGATAGCCAAAAGCTGAGGAAAGCAAACCCACGTAAAGCAGCTTGCTGAAATCATATGTTCTGGGCTGAAATACGCAGATGTTACAGCCCATCTGTAAACTACGACACAGCATATTTTTGCGCTCAGAACAAAATCACATGTATATGCTTTCAGTGGGAACACTGGTTTAAAACAAAAAATGAATGTGATCTTGAATTTTTTTTACAGGTGCTTCAGAATATGGTACACTGCTCAGATCTGAGTAATCCTACTAAACCTTTAGAGGTCTACAAGACCTGGGTGGACAGGGTGATGGGTGAGTTCTTCAGGCAGGGGGATCTAGAGAGACAGCAGGGTCTGGACATCAGCCCTATGTGTGACAGGCACACTGCAACAATTGAGAAGTCACAAGTGAGTTCAGGAGACTATGTTGTTGGCATGCAGATGTTGTTGCTGTCATGATCTATCTCAGTATCTGTCTTGTATTTCTGTCTGGATTTATTTTTGTTATGATGCTGTCCTGATCTATCTATCTTTTGTTGCTGTCCTGATCTGCCTTTCTTCTGTTGATGTTAAGGCTTCATGAAGTGTATTTAATGTTGAACTTAATGTTGTCAGTGACCGTTATGTCATTTCTTTGCATCCATCATCTACTCCATCAAACCACTACTGTCATGGACACTCTGATGCCCAAATTCATAAATCAGAGGTAAAGACTCTGCATCCAACTTCATTCTGGAACAGTTTTTGTATCTTTCTATATTTTTTTTTTAACTACAAGTCTTGAAGGTTTTCCATGGGACTAACTTTTCTTCTATATCCATGCGGACACAGTTTTTGTTAGTTTTATTTTTTACCGTTCATCCCTTTTTTTGGTAGAATATAACTTTATTTATTTTAAATTTTCTATTAGATATTTTAAAATAGACTTTTGAAAGTTTTCAGTGCTTAGCTAGTCTTGCACTAACCAATACCTTCAATTTTATCATCAGGTTGGTTTTATCGACTACATTGTCCATCCATTATGGGAGACATGGGCTGATCTAGTCTACCCCGATGCCCAGGAAATACTGGACACCCTTGAGGACAACCGTGACTGGTACCACTCCGGCATACCGATCTCACCCTCCTCCAGCTTTTGCAGCACCAAGCAAGACGAAGACAGTGACAAGTTCCAGTTTAACGTGGAGGAAGATGGCGAGACTCAAAGTCAAAGCAGTGCTGAGAGTGACCAGTCTGTGATACGGGTCCTGGCACCATCAACAACGACATCAGAACAGGCAACTTCATCATCATCAACACCACTACTATCCCCTTCACTTCAAGCTGCTGCATCAGAATCTTCAAAAAGTAAAACGAACTCAGTCCACCACTCATCCTTCTCCACCACCCACCACTCTGTTAGCTACACCACTAAAACCTCTAGTAGTAAAATTGTTGCTGATCATCGAGAATCGGATAAAAAATGATGCCAGGTTTTATGAGTTTTGGACTAATAAGCCAGGTTTTTTATAAGAAAGATGTTTAATTTTGAATAGCTGTTTGTTATCATAAGCAAATGAATAATTAATACATTATTCTTGACTCATTCTAACATGAAGGATAAACCACAGTTCAGTTTAATTGTCACTGCTAGTGGCAACGACTGTGACTATGAAGGACACTGAAACAAATACTGCACCAAAAATCAGTACAGCCTTGTGTTTTAATCTCCAGGCAATGTTTTCAAGGGCTGTTTAACAAAGGCAATGCTGTGACAAGCCTGTTAATATTTTGTTTGAAATCGTGTTTGTACATACAAACGGCTTTACCAGAAATGGTTCACAGACTGTAGTTTTACATATTAATCTCATGGCCTGCCTGTGATAGCTTGTGTGGCATGTACAGATCCCGTAGCCTGACTCCTGTTGACTCTCTGTCACCATTCATGTGACGCAAAACATGATCGTGTCCAAACTGGTCGTAAGAATAAGTCTACTTGTGCACTAGAAAGGACATAAATGTTTTTAGTGATTAGATGCTGTGATGGTCAAGGTTAATTTTTCAACGAAGATATGGTGTTCAGGTTCAAACATTCGGTCTGCATCTGTTTAGATCAGGGATTCTTAACCTTTTTATCCTGAGACCTCCCCTGAGAGTAACTTGATGTTCACACCTCCAGTTCTTCCCAAATTGATCAATGAACGAATTAAGATTTTACTACAGGGATTTTATTTCAAGCAGATCCTCACATACACAAACAAAAATATAAGTAAATAAATTAATGAGACAGCTTTTGCTACTTTAGCTTAGTAAGGACAGACATTCAATGGACAAAAGTGAACAGTAAAATATAGAATTATCTAATGAGATAATACTTTTTCTGGGAGGCACCTCACAGGTTAAGAACCCCTGGCTTAAGTATGAGCTGTGGAAGAGAGCACTTTATTTTGGGTACTTTACTAGAAAGAAAGCTTTAAAAGCGGTTTTAAATTTCTATGAAGCGGTTATTATAATGGTTAGAAAATTTGGACAAATGTTCTTATAATAGTAAAAGAACTTTGGAAACAGCTCTTCTCTTTATAAACAGTTCTTATACCAGAAACAGAAATTTAAAATCAGTTGTTTTGCTAGTTAAAGAACTTTAGAAATTAATTAAATTCTTATACCAGTAAAAGAACTGTGGAAACTATTTTAGACTAGTAAGAGAATCTCGAAAACAGCTCTTCTCTTTGAGAACAGTTCTTGAACTATTAAGAGAGCTTTGGGAATAGATAAAATCTCGTACTAGTAAAAGAACTGTGGGGACTGTTTTTATACTTGGAATAAAACTTTGAAAACAGTTCTTATCCCTTAGAAACAGTGCGTATGCTAGTAAGATAGACTGTTTTTATACTTGGAATAAAACTTTGAAAACAGTTCTTATCCCTTAGAAACAGTCTGTATTCTAGTAAGAATACTTTGGAAATAGTAGTAAAACAATTTTGAAGAGACTTTTGGAGATTGCTCTCATATAAACAGGAGAGCTTTGGAAATGAAAACAATTCTTGTACTAGTAACAGATCTGTGGAAACAGTTCTTATATTAATAAAATAACTCTAGAAGCTGAAACAATCATTATGCTAGTAAAGGAGTTTGGGAACAGTTGTTATGCTAGTAAAGGAGTTTGGAAACAGTTGTTATGCTAGTAGAGGAGTTTGGAAACAGTTGTTATGCTAGTAAAAGAGTTTGAAAACAGTTGTTATGCAAGTAAAAGAGTTTGGAAACAGTTGTTATGCAAGTAAAAGAGTTTGGAAACAGTTGTTATGCTAGTAAAGGAGTTTGGAAACAGTTGTTATGCTAGTAAAGGAGTTTGGAAACAGTTGTTATGCTAGTAAAGGAGTTTGGAAACAGTTGTTATGCTAGTAAAAGAGTTTGGAAACAGTTGTTATGCAAGTAAGAGAGTTTGGGAACAATTCTTGTGCTAGTAAAAGAATTTGATAATAGTTCTTGTGCTAGTAAGATAATTTGGAAACAGTTTTTATCCTACAGGTATGTAACCATATATCCTAACTCCATTGGGACACTTTGCTTTGGTTCGGGAACCAGATTTTTTAAATTTTCAAATGTCACCCAAATCATTCAAAGTGTAGTCCACATTCGGCCAAAATAGCCGTAATTGCCAGTCTGCATTAAAAAATTGCCGAAAAGTCACCAACAATAGTCAAAAGTCATCCAAATTGTGATAATAAAAAAAGTGGCCTAAAGAAACTTTCGATTTTCAGAATAGTTCAGTTTTTGGGTGTTCACATAAAAGGTTGTAGACCTGTAGTAAAAGAAATTTAGATACAGTCTTATAAAAGTAAGAAGAGCTTTAGATACAGTCTTAAAAAAGTAAGAAGAGCTTTAGATACAATCTTATAAAAGTAAGAAGAGCTTTAGATACAATCTTATAAAAGTAAGAAGAGCTTTAGATACAATCTTATAAAAGTAAGAAGAGCTTTAGATACAATCTTATAAAAGTAAGAAGAGCCTTAGATACAATTTTATAAAAGTAAGAAGAGCTTTAGATACAATCTTATAAAAGTAAGAAGAGCTTTACTGTAGATACAATCTTATAAAAGGAAGAAGAGCGTTAAATACCGTTTTTATTTTACTACTTTGAGAGCTTTGAAAACAGGTTTTATATACAAATAATAAGTCTTGTCTCATAATAAATTACTAAACTTCAGCTTTGACTGTAAAACATTGACACATTTGTTAATATTTCGACTAGTGTATTACTAATACATAGTTTTTGGTATTTTTAATTTGTGTGGATTGATTACTATATGTCTGTGTACATAGATGGCGTGCCAGACAGAGCAGATAAGATGTCTCTGAATTTTTTTATAATCATATGAACATTTTATGAGCTCATTAATCTCATATGTCAGACATATCATTTTTGTGTGGTTGTGCAGTTTTTATCTCACAAAGAAGATTTATTGATGAAGTGCAAATGATAGTGTTTGTGTGTGAGTGTGTGTTGTAAAGACAAGTGAGTCTTTTTGTATTCACTCATGACCCGTAACTGTTTTGAAGCTTGATTATTTATAAATTGTGTGTCTGGATTAACTATCACAGTTGATAAGCAAGAGAGGCAGAAGGCAAAATGGTATGAGTGTTTTTTTTTGTGTTTTTTTTTAATGGAAGCGTAAAACAGGAGTACAACATTTCAGCACCGACACCTTCATCAGGATAAATTATAGTTTAAGATATCAGAAATGAACGACAGACAAATAATATGAATAATAACAAAATAATTTTAGAAAAGCTAAAACAAACAATGAACATTTTAAAATATTATCTGAAAATGATCCAAGCTCTTTAATCAGAGCATCCACACTATTCAAGATTTTTTTTTTGAGGTGGTTTTAAATGCTGCATTCTCTAATGAAAACTGCAGACTTTCACGAGTAGATGTCTGTATTTTTCCTTTCTTTTTCACGGAGCATGAAGACAAACTTGTTGCCTTACAGGAAGCCTGCATCGAGCATTTGTGCTCCTGCAGCTGTCATTTCTGTATCAGTATGTTTGACACAGTTAGGTTGCCAGCCCTGTGCACAACCTCAAATTACTCGCCCCTAATGAAAAAATTGATTGAGCAGTAGTCGTATTCTTTCTCTGTCTCCTGAGAGAGACCCCCTCCCCCAGGAACTGATGTCTGTGTCGCTTCCTTCATATCAGCTGACCAGAAGTAATAACAAACACAGACTTTTTTCTTTAGATAAAAGAAAGAAGGTGAAGCTGTATGGAACATACCCGAGAGAAATAAGCAACCAGTATAACTGACGGGCCCTGGACTTTAACCCACAGGGGAAGAGAAGAGTGGGAAGACAAGGAGAACCTGAAGAAGAATGGTAAAAGAGAAGTGGTTGGGGGGGATCTGAAGAAAGAACAAAAAATACTACAACTAACAAGAGATAACTAGCATGAGCTTGTGCATGGTGCTGGCAGTCTCATTGTGTAAAACAAGTTGCTACAGAAGCCACAACTTTAAGAGACAATAAGTGCTTCCATGCAGGTTTCCTGCAAGGGAACCAGCTGCAATAGAGCTCCTTGCTCTATAAGGAGCAAAAAAGGGAAATAACAATGATGATGTGTTACATAGATAACTAAAAATGGATGGATGATGTTGCTGATGAAGGTGTGAGCAACAAAACATTGAATATTCTCTTTTGCTTCTGTATAATTAACATATATACCATTTTGTTTTTTACCTTAGTCCACATATCTGTTTTTAGTGCAGTGAATATTATTATTTGTCTGTAAGTTGTTACTGATAGTTATTTTGTTTGTAATCACTGAATGGTTTGTTTCAAGAAATCCTACTGATGTATTCAGCATTTTAAATAACTGGTGTTTGGTGCATTCATTATTTAACACAGCATCAGACAGTGTTTATATAGCCAGCCACTAAACCAGAAGTGGCTGGAGTCAGAACTAATTATAACTAGATGTCGCATCACTTGGTGTTCACTCATATCTCAGGGACTAAGACAAGATATTGAAGGAGTTAAAAATTTGTTGAAAGCCAACTGCAAACATATGTTTTCCCTTTTGAAGACCATCCCAAAGACTGAGTCCATCTGCACTCATCATTAACGTTCTCTTTCGCGCTCCCTACGGATCATGGAGCCACTGCTGCCGCTGGTCTCCCTGCAGGAAACTTGTAAGTCCGTCACATTTAGAAAAAAAGCATGGATGCAAAACCCTCATATGCTGGCGATGGATGGGACACACGTTCAGGATACAGCATTTCAAGGCATTCCTTATTCTCAGATCCTCAGGGTAACGGAGGCAGAGGGAGACTAAAATAACAAATGGAGAAGAAAACTTGAGACAGATATGACAGGGATACACAAGAGACGGAAAGACCTTTAGCAGTTGGCATAGAACATGAGCACTTGATATGAATTTCTGGAAGGCTTATTCTCCTTAGGGAGCTGAAAAATGTTATGGTATTGGAAAATATGGCAGCAAAGAAACAGTACCCCTTTATCAAGCATCTCCCCATATGTCCATTACATTTGAAAAAAGCGTGGATATTCAGGTATCAAAACCCTCAGAATCCACATCAGAAAAGAGATCCACCCTATGTGTTAATTACGAACAGTGGGTTTGAATGCAGACTTTGGATTAAATTCAGAGCTAAAAATGGAAAAGAGATATTCCAGGTATAATATTTTATCTCGTCTGTTTCCCTGAGTCATATGATCAATGATCTCATTGTATTTTGTTTTTACATGTCATATTTAATAATATCTAACCTAGCAAGTATAATAACTTTTTACTCTTTAAGATAACCATCACATGCTTTATGGCAGAAGAATACTAACAAGGATGTATCAAAGGTTGCGGACATTGGAAAAAAGCCCAAGTCTTGTAATGTTGCATAACAAAATTAAGTCAGCTATTAGATTTTTGATGTAACAGGAAGCAAATTTTTATTTTTTTATTAGCAGTGTAAAAAAATTTAGGGCTAGAGAAATTTGATGAAATTTTTTGAAAGATCAAAGTCTGAGCAAAATCAAAAGAAAAGTTACTGTACTTATTTATTTCTGCTTAGTCTATTAAATTACATTCAGTGCATGTCTCTACATCTGTGAATTAAACCAGAGAGATTACTAAAATATGTGAACTAAACCAGTATAATTTAGAGAGATTACTGAAATCTGTGAACTAACCTAATTAGTAGCTAAATCATAGACTACCACGCTTAGTACTTTGTTTTTGGTTTTTTTTTTTTAAGTGATATGTTTTCATTGTTGCTAAGTTTTCTAGTATTGTGATGAAGAAATATTACTGTTAGAGCTGTATCGAAAAGTATATTTTTACTGTTCTGCTGGATACAAGTATTCAGGCTAATAAGTGACTAGATAAATGTGAATAGGAATGGCCCAAAAAAATTACTAAGAGAAAAACAGAGATAATGTTGCTTAGCAGCATCCAGTATTGCTGTGATACAACATACTGAAAGAGGAAAAATGTAAAATATATATAGTTTATTACTTATCTATTCCAAAATTAATCATCTGAAATCACTTTCTTTTGCAACTGGTTTTAAAATTAAATGTTGCATTTCAGGGATATTGGCTTGTTTCGGCGGTTAAAATACAGAAATTTAAATTACCTCAAATTCACATATTCTAATTGTTCTACTATTTAGCTGAATACAAATCAAATATTCAATACAGCTCTAATTCCTGGTAAACGTCATAATTTAATGAAAGAATAACTCAACCACTGTGATATTAGTGTTTATTTTTTATGTATTTTTCACACATTTTCTGTACACAAGTTGCTGAGTTTTATATTGCAGGCTTTATTGCAGCTGTTTGTCCACAAGGTCCGTAACATTGTGGCACCCTTCCAGGTCTTCAGCAAAGTGTTGAAAGCCAAACTAAAACCCTGTTACTACATAATGAAGATCATTATAAAGTGTGGGCCAATAGTCATATGAGTTGTGTTTTGTTTTATCTAACTGCAACAGATATTCTCATTTTTGTAACCTAACTTCCAGACAATGTTTATAACTAAGTGGAATATCTGTTGACACCCACAGGAGTGTGTCCACATTGCTTGTATTACTTCTCTTTCAAGTGCTATGCCAATTGGCAATATGTCTGTCAACAACTTCTGGCCACTGATGTTCTCTTCCAGTTCCGTTGTTGAATTTCTCAGGGTTATCTTTTAAACCTCTGTAGCATTTTCACTCTGTTGCTTCCATAAGTTTTTATTGTTTTTTTTAAACCTGTTACAAAATGTAGTCAAATTTTCATCTTAAAACGAACCCAGTGAAGTTGGACTGCTTCCTTAAATTATTTTTTTTCTGGACAGTTGTTCTTTTCATGGCATCTTTGTTAGACCTTTCAACTGTCCACAGGTTGTTTTCACATGATACAGTGCAGTCTGGATAAGCGAAAGCCACTTGGGCCACCTAAAATACTTCAGCTTATCCGAAATTCTGCTTATCAGGAGTTTCTACCAAAAAAGACTTCTGCCCGGGACCTGCAACATTGCTTCGACTTAACCGAAATTCGCTTATCTGGACTGTACAGTATATGCAACACTGGAACTGTGTGAAAAAAAAGATTTGTTGCATATATTACTTTTAATTTTTTTGAATGTCATTATGTTGAGTTACTTAGTTAATTATTTGATTACATTTAGATTGTATCATGTTCTGTCTTCTTCTTTTTTGGTCCTCATCCACTGACTGACAGAGCAAACAGTGACCTGGTGGAGTCTTGTAGAGCAGCTGCAAACTGTCTTCATTTGGCTCGGTCGGCGACCATCCTTCCTGCGTTGCCCCAACTCTGGTTCATGCTTTGCATCTCTGCTTACAGAGTTCTCTGCCCAGCTGCTTTTACTTGGCCTCTTTTTTGCCTTCCTTCTGGGGTCTATAGCATGGCAGTAATGGCGGTGGTTTTAGGGTATCTTCTGAGAATCTCGTCCTGTAATTTCTTTTAAATCCTCTCAGGCATGTCCGGTAGTCCACACTGCATTATGGTTCTTAAGACATATTGGTGAAATTGGCTTCCGAGAATTTCTTAATAAGAACAGAATTTCAGCTGATGAAAAGCTGCTTCCAACAAAGTCAGTCTGCAAGTGAACAATAAAAACAGCAACATAGCTTTGTTCAGATGGTTTTGCTGTTATATGAAATGTTTTTTATTTTTTGTTTTACATTTGCACCTACTCCCAAAATCATGAAAGAGAAACATTAACCAACTCAGATAACTGATTACAGGTTCAGTAGCCCTTATCTTAAATTTTAAAATCAGACGTGCTCTGAAGCACAACCCGTAGTCTGCAGTCAGTGTTTAGTATAATGACCACAATTGTGTGTATATACAAAATCCGTGTGGCAAGTGACACCAAGAAGATGTCTTAGATATACAACAGTTCAAAGATGTACCATTCATCATCACCATTCTTCTTTTACACACCATGAGGAGCATGGAACCACCCCTGCAGTTGGCCCTGTAGGAACTTTTTGCAGAAGAACATCCTGTAATTTTATTTATATGATGAGGCTGACAACACCATACAAAAGCCTCACCTTAGCCACCTCTTTAGACATACCTGAAGAGACAGTGGCTCTGTTCTGACAGTAGTCAGTGGCTCTGTTCTGACAGTAGTCAGTGGCTCTGTTCTGACAGTAGTCAGTGGCTCTGTTCTTACAGTAGTCAGTGGCTCTGTTCTGACAGTAATCAGTGGCTCTGTTCTGACAGTAATCAGTGGCTCTGTTCTGACAATAGTCAGTGGCTCTGTTCTGACAATAGTCAGTGGCTCTATTCTGACAGTAGATAGTGGCTCTGTTCTGACAGTAGACAGTGGCTGTGTTCTGACAATAGTCAGTGGCTCTGTTCTGACAAAAGTCAGTGGCTCTGTTCTGACAATAGTTAGTGGCTCTGTTCTGACAAAAGTCAGTGGCTCTGTTCTGACAGTAGTCAGTGGCTCTGTTCTGACAGCAGTCAGTGCTGCATGATAGATAAAGTTATGGTATTTTTCCTCTCACAGTACTTAGTTTTCCTGAATTTGTAAGCGTTATGAATGGAGAAGACAATGGGAGACAGACATGAAAAGAATAACAAAGATCTTGAACAGATTTAGCACAAATTTATTCAAGGCCAATGCTCCTTTGTGGGGCGGAAGTGTCAGGATGATAATGATGACGGTGTGTGGAAAAGATATTTCAAAATTTTAAAATATCCAGATTCCTAACCCTTTTGGACCAAAGCATTTCAGATAAGTGGCCCTCACCAATACCATTGCTGGAAAAACTCTACGGAGATATTAGCAGCCTCAAGCTGATCACTGCTTTCATTGAACATATTCAAGTTGACATGTGAGGGTGAACGAAGAAGAAGATAAGTGACCCGTGTAGTCCTGGAGGTCCCAAAGAAAGAATATGCCTACTGCACCTGCAAGTATGTCATACAAGGCAAATAATATGAGATTATGCATGAGGCTGGAAACTTCATCATATAAAACTAATTGCGACAGAAGCCACAGCCACATGAGCATGTGAATACTTGGTGTAGTCTTCCTGTACGGGACCAGATGCAGCTGTGGCTGCATGATCCGTAGAGTGCAAAATGAAATGATAAAGGTTTCAGATAAGCGATACAGAACCTGTAATTACCAATCACCAGTTTGTGTTTTTATTTTAGAATGTTGTAGATAGAAAAAACTGTGTGGTGGTTACGTGCATTAACTAGTCACAACAATGTAATAATCATGTGATACTTCTTATCCCTCCACCCTTCCCTCGGCAACTGTGGTCGCTACTCCCTCCTGATACATCTCCCTCATCCTGCAAGGTGGCGATCAATAAAATGAAATATCCTTGAATACATTTGTTCTCTTCTGTCACTCTGTCTGCTACCCCCATCCTATTGTTAATCGAATAGAAAGAATGTGTGTCCATGTCTAGCATCAATCATACACATGAATACCAATCACAATTATTTTTCTGTTTCTATCTCTCTTTCTCTCTCTGTCTAGCCACTTCGCTCTCTGTCTCGCAATCTCTCTCTCTTGTAAAAAGCTAACAGCCTACTCTATCTCTCTTTCTCTCTCACAAACAGCTAACAGTCCTATGTATCTCTGTCGTATGAAAAAGCTAACAGCCATCTCTCTCTTTCTCTCTCTTATAAAAAGCTAATAGCCTTTCATATCTCTCTCTTACAAGCAGCTAACAGCCTTCTATATCTTTCTCTTTTGCCTTAAAAAACAGCTATCAGCCTTCTATATCTTTCTCTTGTCTTAAAAACAGGTAACAGTTTTTCTTCTCTCCTTATCTTTCCTTTCTCTCTTACAAACAGCTAACAACCTTCCATATGTCTTATCTTTTTCTTTCTTAAAAACAGCTAACAGTACAGCCATTCAATTATCTCTTTCTACTCTCTTACAAACAGCTAACAGCCAGCCATGTCTCTCTCTCTCTCTCTCTCTCTTTCTCTGTCACTAAGAAATGTGCAGAACATTTTGAAGAACTTCCCAGTGGACAAACTCAACTAAATCCCCTGATATACCCAGCAGGAAAGAACCCCTCAACACGCACCGGATAAAGAGAGGAATACAAAAGAACATAGAAATTATGCAGCATAAATACTTCAGTTACTTGGCAACGTCACAACAAATGACAGAGAAATTGCAGCTTGCAAGAAGAAACACCAGAAGAACAACTAATTTAATATGCCATATAGAATAAAGAACACTACATACCCAAAGATAACTGATGCTTTTAAAATGTGTCTAACTTCTCTCTTCTGAAGTCAGAATTTAGCGAACAATCGGTATCAATATTAGAATTAGCATTATTAAGATATCTTTCTGCATTACCTTTCTTGACACAAGAGGTGATTGCCTTACACAATAAAAACACAATTTCTCATTTACTTCAGTTAAAAAGAATTCTTTTAAATAGTCGTGTTCCCATGCAGAATGAAAATGATATGTTTGAAGCTTCTCGTATACACTCATTCTTGCAAACTTTCATTTACAAATGTAACTTAAAATAATACACAACGCACAAATAGAACATACATCATAAAACAAAATAATATAGATCATGCAATGAATGTAAACAGCATTTCCACTCTGGATTTTGAAAAAAAAAAAAAACCTAGATGTCGCGACTTCTGTTATTTTAGGCGATTTTTGGGCTACTTTGTACGATTTTTTTGGGTTACTTTGTCCGATTTTGGGAGAAATGTAGGTGGCGTTCTTCAAATATAGAAGGAATATGACACCTAGATGGGACCCAAAAAAAAAAAAATCAAGATCTAGGCCAGGGGTCGGGAACCTGTCCGTGACAAAGAGCCAAATATTTAATTTTGTCTCCATTTTAACAAATTGAAGAGCCGCGTGAAAAAAAAAAAATCACTTGGTATCCCTCATTCACTAAGAGTTAAGTAGTAGAGAACCGAGATCCGCACGAGATGGCTCAAAGACCGAATGCGGCTCGCGAGCTGCGGGTTCCCGACCTCTGATCTAGAAGTGGCAACGCTGAACGTAACACAGAATGCAGGACGACTTACGCGTGAAACGCGCTCTGTACAAAGATATCCTCAGACAGAATCGTTCAGATAACACCCAAGTTCAAACAATAATAATAATAATAATAAATTCTTTAAGCACCAAAGACGGCGCATAAGGCAGAAACCAGTGCTCTCCAGGTTGTTCGTTGTGACGCCACTCCTCTTAGCTCTTGCACATTATTTAGGCCCAAGGTTCTTCCTTCTCTTATTATTGTTCTTCTGAGTGTTTCTTTTGGTCTTCCTTTTTTCCTCTTACCCTCAGGAACCCAAGTGAGCGCCTGTAGTGGTATTCTGTTGTTTTGCATTCATAGGACATGACCGATATATGACCATCGTCTTTTCCTTATATAGTCGGAGACATATTTCTGCCTAGTCTTCTCTTATTTGTCGATTAGTCTTGAATTCTTTCCAACTGATGTTCATGAGTTTTCTAAGACATTTGTTCTCGAATGTATTCAGCTTGTTCTCCAATGATTTTGTTATTTTCCAACTCTCACAGCCGTATGTTAACACTGAGATAACATTTGAATTAAACAGACGAAGCTTGGTATGTATATTCAATGATCGTAATTTCCAAATGTTAGATAATCTATTGAAGGCGCTAGCTGCCAAAGCAATTCTAGTATGGATTTCTCTTGTTGTGTCACCATCCTGAGTCATTTTACTGCCTAAATAATTGAAACTTTCAACTTTCTGTAGTTTTTCCCCGTTCAAGATGATATCAAAGGTCTCGTTAGAAAAGTTCATAGCTTTAGTTTTAGAGGCATTTATTTGGAGACCTATTTTAACCGAGAGATGACACAAATTATTTACTGCTTCTTGGGATTGTCTGGGTGTTGAACTTAAGAATGCTACATCATCTGCGAAATCCAGGTCCCCCAGGAATTTTCCATTTGTCCATTTTATACCCAATTGTTCATTGTGGGTATAGTTTCTCATAACCCAATCAATAGCTATTCCAAAAAGTAGTGGTCACATAATACAGCCTTGTTTCACCCCTGTTTCTACTGTAAACCATTCTGTATTCCCTTTATTTGTTCTAACACAACATCTGTGGGGGCAAGCGTTTCGTTTCCCCAAAGGCGATCTTTGTCCTCTCAAGATTGTGTGTGGTCCCGGTTTCGGGTCTTCCCAGTAAAGTAGAGGCAGTGCAATGTGACTGTGTCCGTCTAGATAACGTGGAGGCTCGGTCGCTGCTACGCCATTGATGAGCAGAGCAGTGTCCTATCGAGACTGTGTGTTGGTCCGGGTCCTCGCAGTTGAGGTGTGCAAGAGCTGTCCGTCTTCTTGGTAATGCAGCTCGAGAGTGGTAGAGGCTTGGCGCCAGCTGCGCCTACGCCTCGATGCGTCTAGTCACGGAGATATAACCCCCTTTGCAGGGTAGAGAACCTCTTTTCTCGTGGCATTGCACCCTCGCTACCCGATAAGAGGTTCCCTGGGGTTGCAACAAGGTCCACCATTGACTGATTGCTCGTGTCAGTCTTGTCTCGGAGCTATACCCCCTTTGCAGGGTAGAGAGCTATCAAACCTCGGGTCAGTACACACACGCCAAAGTGGGCCTGGTGTAGCCTGGTCTGAGTCTAGGATGCTCCCTGGGGTGAAAAAAAGCCCAAACCACTCCCCAAACAGTGCGTAGATGCACGGCGGGTTGCTTACCCATCGCTTGGGGGCACGATGGGTGGCTTTCCGGCCGTGTGGCAACACGGACTGTATGCAGAGGCGTGGCGGTGGCTGCGCCACCGCCATACCAAGCTGCCTGTGTGCCAAGGGTATAAGAGTCTAGCTACTCGCACCCTCATCGGGGATCAAGCAAGCAAGCAACACAACATCTTGCATTGTCATATAGCGCTTTGATTATATTCACATATTTTGTTGGAAAACCATAGATTGTAAGTATCTTCCACAATGATGGGCGGTGTAGACTATCAAAGGCTTTTTGAAAATCGACGAAGGTGATAATAAGTGGCGATTGCCTTTCCACTGATTCTTCTATAATTGTTCTTAGTGTGAATATTTGATCAATACATGATCGTTTCGGCCTGAAACCCGCTTGTTCTTCTCTGATCTTTTCGTCAGCATACAATTTGAGTCTTTCTAACATCATGCAACATAATAATTTTCCAGGTACTGATAATAGAGATATACCACGCCAGTTATTACAGTCTGATAGATCACCTTTCTTCGGTAACTTTACAATAATACTGTCTTTCCATTGTTGTGGTGGTTGTTCTTCTCTCCATACTTCATTTATAATATCTAAAATTCTCAAGAGGTTGTTGTCATTAACTGCTTTAATCATTTCCCCTGAAATTTCGTCAACTCCAGCAGCTTTAAAATTTTTTAATCTTTTAACGGCTTGTTTGATCTCGTCCAGCGTGAATTCATCGCAAGTTATTGGCAAGGTGGTTGTGGGTGTTTCATTATTAAAATCAGGTGTTACTGTTGGTGGTGGTCTGTTTAGCACCTCCATGAAGTGCTCGGCCCATCTCTTCATTTGTTCTTTTTCTGTTGGTATTGAATTCCCTAATTTACCTTTAACAGGTGTTTCCATAGCAGTAGGCTGGTGACATAGTTGTTTTGTAATTTGATAAAGGCACCTACTATTACCAGTTCTTGCAGCATTTTCAGCTTCTACGGCCAGTTCATTGATGAAATGTCTTTTATCTCTTCTAGTTTTTGTTTTCACTTCTTTATTTAACAAGTTATAAGTTAGTTTGCAAGATTCAACTGCATTATGTGTACTTGCCGCTAGTAGTTTAAGTTTTGCTGTTTTCCTTTCTTGTATTTTATCCCAAGTATCTTCTCTCATCCATTTTTTTCTTTTTATGTACTAGGTATCCGGTGGTCGCTACTGCTGCTTCTGTCATTGCTGTTCTCAGTTGTTCCCATTTAGTATCGATTGTCTTGGTGGTGATATCGTTGTCAATTTTGCCTAAAGCATCAAAATAGTTGTTCATTTTGACATTATATTCCTCCTTTATATCATTTGATTGCAGTCTGTGTACATCTATTCTTCTATTTTTATTCTGTTGGTATAACTTCTTCAGTTTAATTCTCAGTTTAGCTATGCAGAGGTTATGATCGCTTCCGATCTCTGCACCTCTGTATGCTCTGACGTCTTGAACTGATGAGCGAAATTTTGCGCTTATGCAGAAGTGATCTATCTGGTTCTTAGTTCTGCCATCAGGTGAATTCCATGTTATCTTGTGGATATTCTTATGTGGAAAGATGGTGTCTGCCACAACGAGGTTTGATATTTCACAAAGTTCTAGAAGTCTTTTGCCATTTTGATTCATACAGCCTATGCCATGAGTACCGAGATATCTTTGTACTCCATCGTTGTTGTCACCTACTTTGGCGTTAAAATCGCCCATGACTGCTATTATGTCATGCTTGGGTATTGTGTTGATGGTACTTAGAAGTGCTTCATAGAACTCATCTTTTGTGGTATCAAGAGCGTCGTTAGTTGGTGCATAACATTGTACAATTGAGAGCTTGAAAAATCTTGTCTGAAATCTAGCTAATATTAGCCTCTCATTAATAGGTACCCAGCTGATAAGCGATGCTGCTGCTTTCTGTGTCATTAAGATGGCTACTCCCTCTGTGTGACGATTATCATTACTACCAGAGTATATAATTTGCTTTTTTTCTTCTGAAATATATTTTATGCCCTTCCCCGTCCATCTACACTCGCTGACACCCAATATGTCCAACTTATAATTATCCATTTCTTTAATTACTTCTTCCAATTTTCCGTCTTGATACATAGTTCTTACATTCCAGTATCCAATTTTTAAAATCTCCTTAGCCCCCAAGATATTAGAGTGAGTCATATTTACTGTCGAGCCTGGTTCTGTTTCGGTAACAATCGCTTGTTTTACGATAGTGAATTGTTAACTCTCTGATCAACCCTCCTATCCAACCGACCGATTCGAGGGTTTCGAGGTCAGTTATAGGAAAATATCTACACCACTAGATACTCTGGTGTATCTTTTATTCTATAATTTAACATTACATGGTACTATCCATCGAAATATACACATTCCTGATGTTTTTCTTTCGGCGTCTAAGGTGAGAAAAGAATTTCACCTCCATCTTGGAAGGGTAGATAACTCTATTTTCAAACAATGTCTCTATCTAAAGATCGGCTTTATGTAACTCCACCCCGAGAGCGTTGATATTTAACCTAATGTTAATTTTACTTCATAGAGAAATTGGCTTCAAACAAACAAAAACAGTCTGACAATTGCCAAACTGTTAACAATGGGGGATAAGGGTGGGAATGTCCCGATGACACCAAATCCACCAATCATCGGACCTCAAGACGCAGCAATAGAGACCGCAGTCAGCGACTCATAGCTTGACTGCCTGCGTCAGGACCAGCGAACCAGAGCTGGTCAAGACCGCACTCCACCTCCACGTGGTGGTCCTGGAAACAGTCTGCAGCTGTGCAGGCTGGCTGAGCGAGTGTGGATCGAAATGGGAAGGCAAACCCGGTCCTAAAAAATGCCGTGCAGAAGTCGGATGTGTCGATCGAAAGGTGCAGATATCACAGCTACGTTGTAAACAGACACAACGCAACCACCGTCCTTTTCAGGGCGAACGAAGAAGAAGAAGAAGATTTGTTTTCACTGTGGAAAGCGGAAACAAGTAGGACATGTGATCCCGAGGATAAGGTGAGTTTTAATTGCCGGTGGGTGGGGGCTAGTTTAACATTTCCTAGTTTAAACAGTCGATTTCCCCCCTTCTCCGCCCCGTAGTCACGTAAAGGTGTACCATATCATTCCTTGGGATGAGTGTCGTTCTAAGGATGGTGCTAAAGATAGGATCCGCCCCGGGTGCCAAATACTTTAAACACGCCCCTGCCTGAGATGGAGATCTAATGGTTGCCGACCCCTGTTCTATACTAACGTGTGACGGTAACAGCTAGTCTCATAACTGATACTGCTATAGGGGATTGGAGCGTTACAGACTTCACTATACTAGGCCCAGCTTCGGTAACCCGTTCCCTTCCTCACTGCCATTGTCTTCCATAACTAAAGAGCATAATCAGGTACCAATTTACAGCTGGGTTACTGGTGCGTGACGCTACAGTGTTTCGAACCTGGTACCTTTGCAGCAAGAGACCAGAGCTCTAACCAGTGTATAAGGGGCCCGCCTGGCACCACTTAAGTGGTACCCTCCTTATAAGACGGGCCAACAAATGTAATCAAAATAACGCAAATATGTATAAAAAATGCGTACTGGTTGTTGAACAATTACTATTAGTAATAAAATAGTACCGGTATATTTCGCTGAATTATGTGAATTTTCCAATCAGATTTTCGTTGATCGGCATTTTTTCCATTAAGGTTCATTAAAGTTTATTTTCTGTCAGTGCGTAACGCTAAGGGGTGATACTTTGGTTGAAAGCTAGACATTAATTGTATTGTTTCCCTTATTTAGGTACTCTCCCGAAAATATACAATTCACTCAATAGCGATTAATCCAACTATAGCTTTAAAACTGTATAGATCAACAGGTTTAATAATCACTTAGAGTTTAACAATATTTTCTTGATCGAGCCAGTATTCTCTCACAGACAGCAGTAAGTCACATTGTCTCGATCAAGAAATCACAAAAATGTACAAGTACAAATTAAAACAACAGAAAATCAAGGTGCTCTTCTGATGGACAATCGGATATTCACACCCAACATTATTTTTCAATAAGTATTTGAATAAATAAAATTGCCATTAAGATTTGGCAAACCTCAGAAATGAGGTATCTGAGGAAGGTGGTTGAAGTAACAAGAAGAGACATGGTCCGCAACCAGACGATACGTCTAGGCCTAAAATCCCACCCCCTGCAGACTGTCGTATTTTGAATCTGTCTAACAACACGTCAAATTTACCGCTCGAAAATATCGAAGATAAACAGTACAATTATAACAACCAATAGAATCGCTCCTTTTTCTAGTAGTGATAAGGAAACCTTTTTATGCTTCATAGAGGGGCCTATTTTGTGTATTTGACAGAACGAAGATATTTTATTTCCTAAAAGCTAAAGATAGGTAAACAGAAAGGAATAGCTCAAATTATAGCGGGTATATTGAGGTTAGTGTAAAGACTTCCTCATAATAATATTTTATTGTACGCGAAAAATCAGTTTTAATGATAATTTTACTTCAGGGTAATCCCCAATTTAGTTAGTTAAAGTATGCATAGATCTAAATGCACTGGGCTAACTAAAATATTAATAGCTAGAACGATATAGATAAATTCCTAGTTTTATTAGAGCTTTAAATAATTGAAATCGGCCCAAAAATAAGTAAAATAATAAAAATTTAAGGAAACAGTGGAACTACACCTACCATACCTCGCAGAAAGAGTTCAGAGTATAATGGTTACTTGGAATGATGAGTTTGTAGAGAACATAAGAGGTAAAGTGCAAAACCAAAAAAAGTAGATCCCTTATCAAAAAACCTAATAAAAACAATAACATAACTAAGCTAACCATACTAAATGGGGACCAAAGACTCTAGAGCTATCAAAGTAGTCCAGTGGAACTGTAGGGGTGCCAGGAAGAACTTGATGTCTCTTATGGGACAGTATAAGGAGGCAAAACCCATCTTTGCAATACAAGAAACCCTCCTGAACCCCAAACAAAAACTGAACTACCAAGGGTATATAACACTTAGAAATGATAGACCTGAGGGAAGAGGAGGGGGCGTGGCCTTTTTAATACATGAAGACTACAAAATATTAAATTGGGAACAATTCAACACAGAAAATATTGAAGGAATAAGTATAACATTAGACAGTGAGCCAGATAACTTAAAAATAATAAACATTTATAGCCCCAAGGGTAATATAACCGATAGGGACATTGCCACTATTAACATAACACACAAATAGACCAAAGAACATTATTGGTAGGTGACTTTAATGCACACCATGAGGCATGGGGTAACAACAGTAATGATCCAGCAGGAAAAAGACTGTTGGACTACATTGAAAGTGCTGAGCTAATCATACTAAATGATGGCTCAGTGACAAGGGTTAACCCATGCAACAGTGGAGGAGATACAGCAATAGACATAAGTATTATAACACCAAACCTAGCCTCTACTAAATGGGAAGTACTGAATGACTCCAGCTCAGACCACTTACCCATAGAAATAAACCTAAACGACAAATATAGAACTAGTCCAAAAAGCTCGAAACCCACATTCAACCTAAAAAAGGCAAATTGGGAGTCCTTCCAATTAGAGCTAGGTAAACTAAGCATAGAACAAATTGAATCTAACAGTATAGATATATTTGCAGAAAAACTAACAAATGAGATTTTAAAAATAGCAATAAAATATATACCAAACAGGAATATGCCTGAGCACTTAAAACCAACACAAAAAGGTAAAAATAGGAAAAGAAACAAAGATAAAAATCCAGTACCATGGTGGACAGACAGATGTTCAGAACAACTGAAATTGAGGGAGAGGGCCCTTACAAAGTATAGAAAAGCCAAAACTGAAGAGAATTACACAAACTATAAAAAAATAAGAAATGAAACAAATAAAATAATATTCAGGTTCATGGAAGACAGCAGTAGTCATCCCCATACTAAAGCCAGATAAGGAAGCACATGATGTCAGCTCATACAGGCCAATATCGTTAACATCACATCTAGGAAAAATTCTAGAAACAATAGTCAACAGCAGACTAAAATTTCATCTCGAAAAGCATAATTTGTACAGTCCAACCCAGGCAGGCTTTAGAAGCCAACATAGTACAATAGAGCAACTGCTGAGGCTGGAACATGATGTTAAAACAGGCTTCAAAAGGAATGAAAAGACAGTAGCTATATTCCTTGATGTAGCAAGAGCATATGATGAGTGTTGGAGGGAGGGTGCACTACATAAAATCAGGAAACTAGGTATAGTAGGCAGAACCTACAATTACCTAGAAAACTTCCTGCAGGATAGATACTTCATGGTACAAATAAACAATGATAGATCTGAGGTATATGAGCAACAGAATGGAATTCCCCAGGGATCAGTAATATCACCATCAATTTTTACGATTATGGTCAACGACCTAGGCGACGAGTTTAAGGACTTAAAAAACAACCTATCTCAGTTTGCAGATGATGCTGCGATATGGAGAACGGGAAGAAATCTCCCATTCCTCTATAAAAACAGTACAAAAACAAATAGATAAAGTATCTGACTGGATGAACAAGTGGGGATTTAATCTAAACGTTAAAAAAACCATAGGAATGATTTTCAGTAGAGGGCGTGTAATTAAAAACAATATAATTGACATAAGCATTAATAAGCAAAAAGTATGCACAGCAAAATCAACTAGATTTCTTGGCATGGTACTAGACCAGCAACTAAACTGGAACAAACACATAGACCTTTTAGTGCAAAGCAGTAGAGGACTTATTAATATGCTAAGATATATGAAAGGAAGTGGTTGGGGCGCCTGCAATAAGACAATGTTAACATTCTATAAATCATTTATTAGAGGCAAACTTGACTATGCCAGTGTTGTCTATGCATCAGCCGCCCCAAGCAATAAGAAGAAACTAGACACAGTCCAAAACCAGGCACTGTCAATAATAGCAGGTGCCTCAAAGGGAACATCAGCAGAAGCACTAGAAGTAGCGCTAGGCATTATACCCCTGGAGCTAAGGAGAAAAGAACTGAGATTCAGCTACTGGGCAAGAGTGGCAAAAGATCCAACTCACACGGCACATAAAACCTTTGATAGGGGTAACCAGTACATAGGCCACATTCCATTAAACCATAATAGATACCCGTCAGGGTGGAAAACAATGGATGAAGTGGATCAATACCCAGACCTGTTTAATGCGATAAACAGTAGTGCTCTGTATAAAGCAAAGATCCTACCATGGGAATTAAAAGTGCCAGAAACTGACTCCCACTTATCAAAGATCATAAATAAATCTAACGACATAATCTCAGCAAAAAGTAAAACACTAGAGTACATAGAACGGTATACAAATAATAGCCTAACTATATATACAGATGGGTCCAAAGATGAAGAAGGACAATTAGGAGCAGGAATAGCAATACCAAAATTAAAAATTTATAAAAGATACAAAGTAACAAGTAATACATCTATCTTTACAGCAGAATTAGTGGCAATCCTAAAAGCTTTAGAAATAGCTGCAGAAAATCCACCAAAAAAAGTAACCATCCTCACAGATTCCCTATCATCAGTACTAGCAATCAGAAACAGAACAGAAGGCAGCAGGCCAGACATTATAGAGGAAATACTACAGGTTAATACATATCTACAAAATATAGGATGCAGTGCAACACTAACATGGATACCATCACATGTGGGGATAGCAGGAAATGAGCTAGCAGACAAAGAAGCCAAAGGGGGGGAGAACTAGCCATAACCAAATTGAAGTAGGCTTAGGGAAGTTTGAAATTAAGAGCTTAATTGCTCAAAAAATAACTAAAGAATGGATAACAGCATGGGACCTAAGTAAAAAAGCAAGACACTCATATAAAATCCTTAAAAAACCAAGCAAAAAATGTCAAATAAAAGATGAACTAAAAATACCAATTAATAAAAAATTGCTGAGACTCAAGCTGGGAACTGGATATTTCATGATTGAGGAACCCACATGTGAAGAGTGTCAAGAACCAAACACAATTAGGCACTTTCTAGTGGACTGCAAAAAATATGACCAACAGAGGCAAAACATTAAGACATACTGTAGTAACCACAAGGTAGAAATGAGTGTAGAAAATCTCATAGGCACAAATAGCCCTTCAGAAATGCAAAAGTTAATAAAACACTATATTACAAAAACTAAAGCTAACATATAAAAATCAAATAAGGAATTGAACCAGTAGTCCAAACTGGTGAAAGACTCGCCCCAGAAACACACAGATTAACCAAATAAACCATCCAGTAAAAATCAAAAACATACTAACTTAGAAAATAGCATATATTGGAACTTTTTTTAAAAACCATGTTGAACTATAACTACAAAAGGAAAAATACCGACTAGAGATAATATAATGTGATGGGCCGGGAAGACACCCCTGAGGCCCCACCCCCACCTCAGTTCAAGGCATGTTTGTCGCCCATATATTTTCGGTCGGCCCACGTGACTGTCAGATCACGTGACGGCGCGAGCCTGGGTTGTGAAAAATCTGAAGTAGAAGATTGATGAAAATGCCATAATAATGCATTTAAATTAAGTTGTGGTGTAGAATTGTGTTATATTAAATAGCTGTAGGTTTTATTTGTGTTTTCGCTATTCCTAAGCGATAATCGCGTGTGATATTTAAGTAGTCAAGATTAATACGCCTAGCGCAGTAAAGTGAGTGATTAGCCTAGTGCCTATAAAAAGAGATAGCGAGCTACCAGCGGACCTTTCCTAGTATCAGCCGCCAGAGAGAACAGACGACAGAGCCAAACTGTAAATGCATTGAGCACATTAGCATCGGGCACTGTTGGGTGTGTTGTTTTGTTTTGTGTTGTTGGGTGTTATGTTCGCTAGTTTATTTGTTTAATGTTTGCTTTGTCACTGAATGGGCTGTAAAAATAAATATAGCCCCTGCCTCTAGAATCAAGAGTTTTATTGTTGTTCGGGTCGGTGCGAGTGTAGCAAGAGAGTGATCACACATCACAACATAATCATCATCCTCATCATCATCTCTCGCCCACCCTACCCACAATTGGCGTCGTCGGCAGGATAAGGCAGACAGTGACACTGAGCAAACAGCAACCGATCAAAGATTGTAAACACCCAGCAGTGCATTCCTGCAGCAAGATGGCTAATGCGCATATGAAGATACTGTACGTGGAGGAGCCAGAGATATTGTTGTTTAGTGGAGAGGGGGAGGCCCACTTGGCAAGAGTTTGTGGGAGATGTGGAAGCCGCGTGGAAGGTGGCGCCTTTTGTGCAGAAGACAAGTTTAGACATGATATGGAACAACGTGACGAAATGTGTATCTAGAGAATTACGGATACATGGCGGAGCCAAGGCCAGCCCTGAGAAGTTACTGGAAATTGTCAAAAAAGCCTACAGCGAGCAACCACAAGTCAGTGAGGTGAACAGGAATTTCCCTTGGGAATATGCTGTTTATGGTGGAAGTAAAAAAGCCTGAGGACACGGGTCCAGATAGCAAAGTGCAGAAATTAAGAAGGAGGAGGAGGCACTCAGGGCGGAATTATCCTTCCTAAAGTCCCAGATAGCACAAATGTCAGAGGCCAGTTCACCAGCACAAGAGGAGGTGCAGAGAAAAAAAAGCACCAAGCCAACCGCGGAAGCAGCCAAAGCACAACGAGGAGGTGTGTCCGCGGGAACAGCCAAAGCACGACGAGAAGGTGCATGTTCTGGTATGTGAGAGTCAAGCTGTTGTTAACGAAAGCAGTGAGCTGACAGTACCGACCAGTGCAGCTGCACAGACAAGGCGAAAAGGAGTTTGCAAGTGGTACAGTGTCCGCAGGGGATGGGGATTCATCACGCCAGATGATGGAGGTATTGATGTATTTGTACATCAGACCAAGATCTTCAGAAAGGGAGTCCGGAGTCTGGCGAGAAATGAGAGAGTAGAGTTTGACAGCAAACATCGGTCCAGGGCATGGAAGCAATTTATGTATGCGGGCATTGGCGGGTCAAGGAGTGTAAGGGGGCAGACAGAAAGCGACCCATGGCACAGAGGAAGCCCAGAAAGATAAGGTGCTATAATTGTGGGTGACCGGGTCACATTCTCAGGCCCACATTGGCAGCCAAGTGCCCACAAGGCCCGCTCCCTGAAAAGATGCTTTGGATGCAAGTCAACTGAAACATTTGATAGCGCCTGTCCCTCAAGAAGCTCTTTCCCTAGACGGACAGACCCACAGCCAGGTTGCCTTTAGGGCGCAAGCCAAGAGATGGCCACGATAACTGTCACACTAAGGGCGCCGAGAAAATTACGCGTCGTCTAGGGGAGGAAACCCGTCCCTAAGCAGATAGGAGGGAGTGCAAATCAAGGTTCAGCAGAGGAGACTCATCAAAAGCAGACTGTGGGGAATGTAAGCCACCGTCCACACAAAAATGAGTGCAGAACACGTCAAGAGCGATCCCCCTACAGATTCGACAGCTACATGCACTGGCAAGCAGATGTCACAAGCCAGCAGCGACGCGGCACAAGTAGGCGAATCTTCTAGACCACAGCAACTGCCAGCCCGACAAAGCACAACTAGGGACATGTCGACCAAGACAGTCCCCAGCCGGGTTGTACCGATGACAGAAGCTCAGCCTAAAGCATCGCCGCAGAGAAAGAGTCATACGCAGCACCAACGATCTAAGAGGCTACGATCGAAGCGCCAGAGGTGGTGATGTTGTCGGGACGACAACAAAATCAGGAGGGAGATATGTGATGGGGCCGGGAAGACACCCCTGAGGCCCCACCCCCACCTCAGTTCAAGGCATGTTTGTCGCCCATATATTTTCGGTCGGCCCACGTGACTGTCAGATCACGTGACGGCGCGAGCCTGGGTTGTGAAAAATCTGAAGTAGAAGATTGATGAAAATGCCATAATAATGCATTTAAATTAAGTTGTGGTGTAGAATTGTGTTATATTAAATAGCTGTAGGTTTTATTTGTGTTTTCGCTATTCCTAAGCGATAATCGCGTGTGATATTTAAGTAGTCAAGATTAATACGCCTAGCGCAGTAAAGTGAGTGATTAGCCTAGTGCCTATAAAAAGAGATAGCGAGCTACCAGCGGACCTTTCCTAGTATCAGCCGCCAGAGAGAACAGACGACAGAGCCAAACTGTAAATGCATTGAGCACATTAGCATCGGGCACTGTTGGGTGTTTTGTTTGTTTGGTTTGGTGTTATGTTCGCTAGTTTATTTGTTTAATGTTTGCTTTGTCACTGAATGGGCTGTAAAAATAAATATAGCCCCTGCCTCTAGAATCAAGAGTTTTATTGTTGTTCGGGTCGGTGCGAGTGTAGCAAGAGAGTGATCACACATCACAATATAATCATCATCATCATCATCATCTCGCCCACCCTACCACATAATATAAAACAAATACAAACAAAAACATATTACAATAAAAGAAACACGTCCTGATATAACCAACAAATCCATGTACATGGTAGATGGTTGAAAGGGGCGTGCTACAAAATGAAGTAGCAAACACATTAATTAAAAAAAAAAAAAGGATTCTTGCCACTACCATTTTAAATATTAGACACGAAGCTGAGAAGAGCGCAAATGTAATCTGTCAAACATTTGCCGCCTGTATTGAAAGCAGACTTAAAGGCTCATTAAGAGCCAGTATCAGCTTATGTGTGTTACCTGAGGGTAATATATATATATATATATATATATATATATATATATATATATATATATATATATATATATATATATATATATATATATATATATATATATATACCTTGTATATTTGTATATATTCATGTTATTTGCCTGTAGTTAACCGATTATGTGTTCGCTGATGTGTTAGAAGGAAAAATACGCTAAATGTGTAACGGATTTCCTTACCAACGTGTGTAGTTTTAAAGACGACAGGCCAGAAATGGAACAGTGTAGGATTTGCAAATTATGGACAAGTGCGACTGTAAGTCTAGTAGGGTATTTGAATGAGTATTCCCTTCTGGAACGACACACTGTTCAAGAACATAAGATAGGATGACAGGATATATTAATATGATGGAATCAAAATGTTTCTCACTATTTTGTACTTAACCTGATATGGTATGGAAGACAATCAGGGACTAATGGATCTAGCATACGATGTATTAAGGAAATGAGTAATCAAATTGAACTGGCTGTGAGGTATTGAGGTAACTGTCCTGGGACTGATTTAATGTTTGTACGTGATGTTGTCTGTATGTATATATATATATATATATATATATATATATATATATATATATATATATATATATATATATATATATATATATATATATATATATATATATATATATATATATATATATATATATATATATAATATATATATATATATATATATATATATATATAATATATATATATATATATATATATATATATATATATATATATATATATATATATATATATATATAGGGGAAACTAAAGGACCCTACAAGTTTTGCGAATGTCTTTTTATTCCAGGTTTTGTCCTGGTAATATTTCAAGTTCATGAGACATCCATTTGAGAGGAGCTATGGTGGTGTACTGTTCTTCAGTTTGATAGAGCGAAAGCCACATATCCCAGCCTGGAGTTCATATTCTGTGCGAACCCAGCCAGGATTGGAGGTGTCTCATACTACAATTCAGTTAAGTGGACACATAGGTCCACTGTACAAATGATCCAGCAACAATACAAAGAACTAGAATAAATAAAATACAAGTATTGAAGACTCAGAGAAAAACTCTTATAATACAAACTTGTTATAGACTTAAACATTATAACGTGATGAATCACAAAGGTCCATATTCACCTTCTATTACGTTACCAGCCAGGGACATTGATACCAAGATTGTGAGCTAGTGAATGAACTTTAATTACATATATAAATAAATATAAAAGCATATTTTTGCCTTTTTATGGAGAACATTCCATATTATTTATTTCATTTTGTAAATACATTATAACCTGAGTTAAGTTTTCCTAACCAAAAGAAAACAGGTTTAAAAACAATAAATTGTAAATACAGTACTTTCATTCAGTCTTACTTAATTATTGTAATTAAGTAAATGTTCTGTTTGATAGTTATTACCTATAACTAATTTAATTTACCCCTAGATATTCAGTTAGCCACACAAACAAATATATATCCATTACTCATTGTGGGATCAGGAGAGGTAGCAGATAGATCTTCAGGACCAAACACTATCATCATACCTGTAGATTTACATAGCTTGACCCCCACTTTGATGTCGATACACCCTTACTCTTTTCAGAGAAGGGGGTATTTCTTTTAAGACCATTCTCTTATCTGGCACTATCCTAGTATCCTCTGATACATCTGTTTGTCCAGGATAGCCTTCATTTTGAAAACATCTGAACCTCTCGCGACACAGACCCAAGTAGAACAGTCCCAACTAAGATGGTTTGGCCATGTCTGCAGAATGGGAGAAGATCGGCTACCACGACAAGCATGGGAAACAGGGATCCAGACCCCCAGGACGACCCGAGTCCGCTGGGAGGACAACATTAGACAATCTTTGAATGAACGAGGACTAGAATGGAACCAGGCCAGGAGGAAGACAGCCGATAGGATAGTCTGGCGCTCTCTCTTCCAAACCTCTACACCTCACAGTAGAAGGGGAACGACTAAGTAAGTAAGCCATTAAGATTTGGTGCTTTTTATTTAAATTTCCATCATATTATGGCCGTTGATGAAGTTTGTCTATTAAACCCTACTTCTACTGGGTTGAATGTATAGGTTCGTATCTCTGCCCTAGCAGTAGGCTGTTTGCTGTATGGTAAGAAAATTATTTCCCTCAAACGACAACGTTATTTAGACCAACAGTTGATAAATGAGTTACGACGACAGTAGACTTCATATTCAACGGAGAACTTTATTTACATAAACTATCGTAAAATAGGCCAAATGCTGGCTCTTGGCAACATCTGTAAAATAATATGCACAACTTTTCACCTGAGGTTGGCAGACTTGTACAACAAGATTCAGTAGGTAATAATTTAGTCTCTCTCTCTCTCTCTCTCTCTCTCTCTCTCTCTCTCTCTCTCTCTCTCTCTCTCTCTCTCTCTCTCTCTCTCTCTCTCTCTCTGGTTCAGTTATCATCACTGTCTCTAGGGGTTATTAGGATCACACTTTGAGAAACACTGTTGTCATAATTTGATCTGCCATCTATCTCTTCATTTGTAAACACTCGTCTCTCTGACATATTCCCATGTTTCTCCCTTGGTGTATCTTAATGAAACTGGCCTCATCGCCAGGAGTGTAAATTTATCTAGTCTTCTACTCTTGGGGACAGTTGTGAACATTTCTTTTACAAATGTGAATTAACGTGTTTACTTGCTAAGTGGTTATATATTAGGGTGGCAATCTCAACATACGAACAATGTATATTCATAAATCACTACAGCAAGGGGAGCCGCGCTAGCGTAGTGTGATACAGGATCAAACCCGGGCGACGGCATTTGAGGATTTTTCGTCGACCGGGATTTGGACTGGATTAACTCGAGACCTGGCGAGGACATTTGAAGGAGTGTCGTCGACCAGGGACTGGCGGCTCCTGAGCCGACCCAGCTGCAATGGGTACCTCCGAAATCGGCGAGTATTTGCCTGAATGGCGAGGGACACCTGTCTCTGTACAAGAAATAAAGGGATACTCACGTAAAATCAATGTCAGGTTAGACATAAATAATAACCTGAGATTTCGCCTCGAGTATTAGCGGGCGAATGAAAAAAAAAAAAAAAAAAAAAAAAAAACTACAGCAAGCGCTGGGGATTGTTTCTGGCTAGTCATGCAGAAAATCCGACAGCAGAGGTGACCTAGACTCCGACTGGAGCAGTGATGAGTGATGATTACATCACATGTGCCTCAACTGTTTGATATCATTTTGTGAGATAAATGTAGCTTGTTAATGTTAGTTCAGGCACAAATGATTATTCGCGCTGTCCAGACACATTTTCCCAGTTAATACCCAGAGGAATATTGGTGAATTTTAATCATCTTTCTTGAGCTACGTTGTGTACTCAAAAATTTAATTCTTCTGAGAGATTAACGTAGGTGGGTGTACAACGAGAGGATGCGCCTGTTAGGTTTTCAACTAAGTGTACTTTGAAGAAGCATTTGTCTTTCTATTTTTCTAAAAGTACGTGGTTACAAGTTATCAGACGGTTCGAAGTACTGAAGTTACTACGCCACTCGTGTGAGAGAAGTACACTCATCACCAAGAAGTGACGAAAACCAGGGCGACATGACTCCCTTATAAATGTTTGGTGCTTTGTTGCGTGTCTTTTATATTGTTAATGTTAATATTTAGTGACAGGATGACTCCTGTGGCCAAGATCACTTCTAGGGTAGTAAACGTATCAGACATCGCAACAAGCCAACCTCACTCAGAATTATTTGAGCCACAATGGACGAAGCGGACGATATACATTTTTATTAACAATTCACGCTGCTCCAAATTGAACACAGTTCAGGCCAATATACAAATGAAATATTATATGATGTCGTCGATATAACTTAAAGCAGTCCGTTCATGTCTGCAACACTGTCTTTTTCATTTTTAACATTTTAATTTATATATTCACACTCGACACTGAGAAGCTATATTCCCTGTCAATGCAGATAACTAGATACACCTCACAGAAGGTCTTGGTGTATTAGTGATGGAATAACAGAAGGATATATATATATATATATATATATATATATATATATATATATATATATTATATATATATATATATATATATATATATATATATATATATATATATATTCCGCAGCTCAAACACATGCGTCCACTCGCCATGACACACAATGGTAGAAGGCTCCGCACTTCTGCTTCTCTAGTTTCACGTGAGCCAGCTAAGCATATCGGCGTGACGTCACTTTCTGTATTAATCAGTGACCCCGTATAAAATAAACAAAAAGGGAGCCTTGTAGAGCTTCCTATTATATAGACACAATCGTTATTAATTTTAATCATAACATTACTCCCCCCACCCCCCTTGCAAAATAATGGAAACAAAGTTTTCATTATTTCCGTGGTGTGAGTATAACATCACCAGAATGAAATATGGTACTATCAAATTTCACTATAAGTAAGAACTAGTATAGCACCCAGGTTTCTGCCATAGGGTAGACAATTTAACACTAAAAGTGTGATCCATGGTTAATACCAAAGTCAATGTCTACTTCGGACAAATTCCTTTTTAACAGCCATGTGAGGTCGCCATAACTAATAGTACTCAACATATTAAAAAATTATGGTAGCAATACATGCACTCACATACCTCGCACCGTCCATATAACGCCTATCAGTCAAGTCCAGTATCAGTTGTCAATTAATTAATTCATGATCAACAGCCAAAAAATGCAAAGCAATATACAATAAACACATTTGTAACAAGGTAAATCGATGAAATTAGGCAGACAGTCATATTAGTCAAGTGAATGAATGCAACATCGTATGCTAAAAGAGTAAAGTCATGTGTACATGTTAAGTACTTCTCATAAAAAGTGTATTGTGGTGTCAAATAAATAAAAATGTATCTTGCACCTAACGAAGTTGTGTGTCCAATCACGCTGATGTATGGTACAAATAGAAAAAAGTATTGAGAACCCTCAAAATGTGTCCAATACGCTGATGTATGGTACAAATAGAAAAAAGTATTGAGAACCCTCAAAATGTTCACAGTAATGGACTGTGGCAAAAAACGAATCTTATCCCGCGAATTAAAATTACTTAACAGCTAACTAACGCACTGTATTAAAAGTGATAATGTGATATTAATATACACACTAGTGGAACAATCAACTAAAGTCCAGCGATAATATTTATAATCGATCAAAAAGTCAATGTCCATGTTTCTCTGCCACATTTTCAAATAAGTTCCATTACCAGTTTACGTTAAGTAACAATGTTTAATGTCCAACCGGATAAAGATAGAAAAGGTATGATAGGATTTTTCTTGTAATGTCCCCTTGTCCATTCGAAGCATTCTTGAGTTAAGTCCCTTAATCTTTAGACGCAGTTCCAACAATAGAATAAATGAAGATTTTGCATTCAAAATATTCAAATGTCACATTATTCTGAGACCATCAATGAATGTCTGTGTTTTTGCACATAAACCTAGTATGACAATTGTTAATAAGGTCGAAAACATCCAAGTAATGAGCTGAGTAAAACGATGAACAACTTCAAATTGGCGACATCAGCATTCATCATCATAAGGTTCCGAGTGAATCGATCAATACCTGTAAGTACTGTCAAAAGAGTCATTGAGTGATTTCCTTCAATTTCCAATGAAAAAATTAAGATAGTTCTGAGCGTTGGCATTCACCACAAAGTCTTTGTATATTCTATCTTTGCGCCGCAGCAATAAATCTGGAAATTCCTGTCTTCATCAGTATTGTCAGCAAAATATGTTCATATGTAGTGCAATGTTCCATTGGTCAACACGTGAAGAAGTCAGTTAATAGGTTAGCTGTAACCTCACAAGGTACCTGCATTTGCCGTGTTGTTAGGTGACAGTGAGTCTTTTACACAACGTGATAACACACCCGCGACCACGTTTTTACTGCCCTTCATGGCACGAATGTCATAATCGTAGGGTTGGAGCTCAAGTGATGCTCTGTTAGCCCTCTCATTACGAAATTTTGCAGTTTTCATATATGACAACGCCTTCTGATCTGTCTCCAAGACACATTTTGCGCCAATGAGGTAGCGCTGAAGTTTTGAAAAACAATATACCACTGCGAGCAGCTCTCGCTCTACGAGAGGGTATTTTTGTTCAGTGGGAATCTCTTCTCCGTGGGTGTCAATTTACGACTGACATACAGAATTGGATGTAGACAATCATCGAATTCCTGCATAAGTGTACCGCCGATTCCTGACCCAGAAGCGTCGACTCTAAGGATAAAAGGAAATTGAGCATCAGGCAATCTTAAAATTGGTGATTTTGAAAAATACAACTTCAGCACATTTAATGATACGGCACACCAATGTGACCAAACGATCTTATTTGGAGAGTTCTTTCTTAATAGCGAAGACAGAACTGAAGTAATTTCTGCAACATTAGGCAAAAATTTCCTGTAGAATCCTAGAAGACCAAAAAGACTGCGAACCTGTTTTTTGTGTCTTAGGAATTTCTAGATTCAAGATCCTGGAGATAGTGGAATCTTCAGGTTTAAGAAAACCGCCTCGTACTTCATGACCAATGTGGTGAGATTACAGTGATACAACGTTAAAATTCCTCCATTTATAAAGATAACAGGTAAAATAACATGTAGGGATAAAAATATAGGTAAGATACGATGATACATTCTCGCCCACGCCAGCGTTTTCTAGCGCCATTTAAAACCAACTAGTTATAACATGAAGACACAAAAACGGCATATTAGTTTAAACGGGGCAAGAACGGAGAGGAAAGAAAAGAAAAAAAACAATGGTGCGGTCTGCACACGTGCTTGAATCTAAAAGTCTAGCAGACGCAATTTGTAGTTTAAAAAAAAAATTACGCCACTAGTTGACACAATGTAATAAATTGGACGAAAAACGACCTTAGCTCTTATCAGAAACAGACGTATCTTTGAAGTTTTACGGTAATTAGTCGTTTTAGTTTGAATATAGCGGCAAACGCCGTGAACGAATTGTGAAAACAATTTTCAGAACTAACCTTGGAAAAAAGTATGTTTTTTCTTAATAATAAGTTTAGGAGAATAAAAATTAGCTAGTTTGATAGCCCATCTTTTTCTGAGAAATAATATACTTTTAATTACGAAGACGGACAGATAACACGGAAGATATTGACGAAAGACTGTATTGTTCAATACAGACGAGCAGACAGTTTTTTGTGCATGCTTTCACTAAAGTTACATTTTGACGTCCTTGAGACTAAAAATGCAGAAAAACAAACTACATGTGGACAAGGGGCAGGATAGGAGGATAGTAGCTAAAAATAACTTAGCATAGAATCTTAGAAGTAGCGGAGAGACAAAATTTGTGTAGTTTTTTTCTTGTAGTTAGTCCAAAAACAAGTGTAATTTTGGGAAAAAACCAAGTTGGGACGTACAGACCGACAGAAAAATACTACACACTAGACTGAGACTGGACCGAAATTGGACATTGTAGTTTAAATATTTGAAAGGTAGAGGGGAAGTCCGCTGATTGGACGAAATAATTCATATTATAGAAAAAAAGTATCCGGCGAGTGCCATTTTTAAAAGACTGTCCATATACACAGTTCGTTAATGCTAAAAGAGTGATTTCCAGGAATATTATATAGTATCAGTGGGACGCCATAATCTAGCCAGCAGCTCAGCTGAGTTTTGCTAGTACAACGTAACTGTGTTTTCAATTTTGAATTGTGAGTTTCTGGTCTGGCACTACACTAGTGTCAGATGCTTGTGAAGAGATCCAAGAGTGGATGATTTAGAAGCCTACCATTTTACCTCAGCAACTGTGAGGAGTGGGCCATTTGAATTCTTTGCTACATCGTCACAGGCCAGTTAAGTTGAAAACCTGGCCTGCTGTTGATTCATCAAAATTTTTCCACACTAAAATAAATAAACAATCCTTGTGCATAGACACTATACCTCAGTTCCATAATTAAAGAGACATTGACTATTGTACACAGAGATCGGGCATGATGACACCACCACGACCAGACATCCAGTGCTAGTTTTTTTTCCAAAAATACTGTAGTTAGTGTTAATATTACCCAATGTAACCCATATATCTATGTACCAAGTGTTTCATTTTGATTATTCAATATACATACACTTTTATTGATAAATATGTATTGTTTCATACGTCCTGACCAGAAGAAAATTTGGTTCAGGACTAAATAAATTCTAAAAAAAAATTGTAATATTTAAATTCTAAAGCCAGTGTTCCTTGAGTTGATCATATAACTTAATATTATTAGACTTAGTGTTTACATGTGTGTGTCTGTGTATTTAATTACCTACACATCACATTTCATTACCCTAGACATTAAACGTAGCTAACATACATAATAGCAGAATAAGTCTGTTTGAGGTCATAAGTGGTAGCAGAAAGGCATTCTGTAACTCACATAAACTGTTATCTTCAGGAGCCTTCACAGCTGACCTCATCCAGAACACTAGGTAACATAGCAACCACGCAATAACATCAAAAACCACTACATATATTGGGGTCTCGCTCCTGGGGATTGAACTTTTCATAACACCACATATACTGGGTAGCTCTTGTCCCGGGATTTAGATTTATCAAAGATATTAGGGTCTCCTGGTCCGGGGATTAAACTAGTGGGGGCATAAGTTGTATAAATTTAACAGTGTCCCTAAAATTAAAAAGTGGAAAGTAAAAGTTGATGAATCTTCACAGCCAGTGGTAATTAATTAATTAGTATATTACCTTAGTAATTAGATTTTGTAATTTACCTTAGTCATTGTTAAATTGTGTGATATAGTATGGCAGATCTAGCCAAATTCAGATCGGCTGCTGTGCTGACTGCTAAGGAGATGAACATGGAGGGTCAGGCTTTGATCCAATATGTAACTTCAGAATGTGACAAGTATATTGAAAGGGAAGATAGGAGGTTAGCTGAAGAGAAGAGGTTACAAATTGAGGCTGACAAAGAACTTAAGAGGCTGCAGATTGAGGCTGACAAAGAGGCTAAGGCATTGGAGGCAGATAGGGTGGCTGAAATAAAGCGGCTCCAATTGGAAGAGAAGAAATTAGAAGCAGAGGAAAGAAGATTAGCTGCTGAAAGAGAGGAAAAGAGACAGGCTGCTGAAAGAGAGGAAAAGAGACAGGCTGCTGAAGCAGAAGATAGAAGATTGCAGAGGGAGCACGAATTACGACTAAGGGAGTTGGAAATACAAGGCCATGCTCCTGAAAATGGTGCCAGCCCCTTTACCTCCGATGCCACTGTTAGTCAGGGAGCCTCAACCTCAGCTATGGGTTTTCATTTAGACCATTTTGTTGAGAAAGATGATGATATAGAAGGGTACCTGGGTAGATTTGAACTTTTGGCTACCACGTATGGGTTAGAGAGAGAGAGGTGGAGTCTTAAGTTATCCCAGGGGCTTAGAGGTACTTCTTATGAAGTTTTTGCAAAAATGAATAGAGACGACCAAGACAATTATGACATGCTAAAGCAGGCTCTGTTATTGAGATATGAAAAGAATGGTGAATTTTATCGTAAGAAGTTTAGAAATGCCAAACTTTTGTCTGGGGAAACATACCACCAATTCTCTGCCAGACTGGAAACCTATTTGGAGAAATGGACTGCTCTGGGGAAGACCCAAGATCTCAAAGAAATGATCATGATAGAGCAATTAAGAGAGTCCGTGGCTCCAGACCTGAGAAAATTTCTCATGGAACAAGGTGCAGAGAAGTTGGGGGAGGTATTGAATGTCGCTGAGAGGTATCAAGCAGCCCAGGCAGAGGTAGCTAACTCTAAAAAGAAACATATGGAAAATTTTAAAGCCCCACAGCATTTTAATAAATTTGATACCAGAGAACAAGGTAATAAAGGTAGGACAAACTTTGATAGGCCACGAAATGATTATCTTGATAGAAACTCACAGTTCAATGACCAAAAATATAATGAAAGAAAACCTTTTAACCAAGGAAAGAGGTGGTGCAATTGGTGTAAGAAGGACAACCTTAACACCGAATTTTGTAGAAGGAAACCTTCAAACATTGCTGCAATGAAGTCGGGGACGCGAAGATTAAAGGTTAATCCTAATGGACAACAGGACCCTTATCACCCCCCAGTTTGTGAGGATGTTATTTGTAATGGGGTCACCATAAGGTGCCTTTATGATACAGGTTTGGATTATGATTCAGTTGTGAAGTCTAGCCTAGTGGACCCAAGTCAGTATACCACAGAAACAGTGGAAATACAAGGGGCGACTAAGGACATACCACTCATGACACTTCCCATCGCAAGGATAACGGTGAAAACTCGCTATGTGGAAGGAGAAATCAGAGCAGCAGTGATAGATGAACCAAGCTACCCTCTGATATTGGGGTGTAGATACGTCTTCTTGGGGAATCCCGAGAAACCTGTGATCATGGCGACAGTGCAGACCAGGTCACAGAAGAAGGAGGAAGAAGGTGAACCTATAAATGCTCATCCAGAGGAGATGAGGAAGGCGCAGGGCTGAGGATAGGACACTCAAGCCCTGTTTTAAAAAATTGCCCAAATGCCACACACCTCCGAGCAAGGGGGAATATTTCATGAAGAACAAACTCTTATACAGGAAGGCCGGAACTGGAACAAATGGTCACAACCAGCTGGTTCTTCCCATTTCATATAGGGATAAAGTGATGGAACTCGGGCATGCGATTCCCTTCAGTGGTCACATGGGGATCAGCGCCACAGGACAGCGTATAGCTTGTCATTACTTCTGGCCAGGGATAACGGAGGATATAAAAAGATATGTCAAATCCTGTCCAGAATGTCAAAGGGTAGCTCCAAAGCATTGGACTGCTCCTGCAACTCTAGGGAAAATGCCCATAGTGGGAACACCTTTTGAGAGGGTTGCAGTGGATATTGTGGGACCTCTCACTCGGACCAAGAGGAGGAACAGTTACATCCTTACTCTGGTGGACACTTGTTCTATGTGGGGAGAGGCGGTAGCCCTGCCATCAATTGATTCGAAACATGTGGCAGAGGCACTACTTACAATATTCACAAGATTAGGATTCCCGCATCAAATCTTGACTGATAATGGCTCACAGTTCAAGGGGAAACTAACGGAAGAAGTTTTTAAGCTATTTCAAGCCAGACACTTTCATTGTAGTCCGTACAATCCACAAGGGAACGGCCAGGTAGAGAGGTTCAATGGGACTCTCATTTCTATCCTGAGAAAGCTGGCACATGAAAAACCTGATATGTGGGAACAATTTCTGCCCGCTGCGTTGTTTGCGTATCGGGAAGTAACACATAGTTCAACCGGGATGGCACCCGCAACCCTGTTATTTGGGAGGCCAATAAAAGGTTCATTAGAAGCATTATTGAGGACCTGGACAGATGAGAAGGCAGAAGAGACTGTTACCTCATCCTACCAATATGTGAACGAGCTGACCACTCGTCTGAAAGCTGGATGGAAACTGGCAAATGATAATTTGAGACAAGCCAGGAAAAAACATGCAGCTTATTTTAATCGGAAGGCAAAGGACAGAGAATAAGCTGTGGGGATGAGAAAGTGCTTCTTTACTACCCGGGCAGCAATATAAGTTGCAAAAATTGGTTGGCAAGGTCCATATACGGTTCTAGAGAAGGTGTCTTGAACAAACTATAAAATTGACAAAAAGGGGAAGGAGAAAGTTTATCATGTAAACCTGTTAAAGAAGTATCTGGACAGACCACTCCAGGAAAGCACCCCCTTACTGTCCTTGGCTAATCGCCAACTGATGAATGAA
>JAMPIV010000016.1:235000-347080 GCA_024509875.1 Oreohelix idahoensis | reverse complement strand
TTTCATCAGACTCTTCACTACAAGCAAAGTTTCCATCCATGGCATTCCCACAATTTTGGTATTCAGTAAAACAGGAGTTCCCAAGCTTGGGCAACAGAGCACTGAAGATATTAATTCCTTTTGCAACCTCTTATATCTGCGAGGCTGGGTTTTCAGCAGTGGCTGTCATAAAAACCAAGTTCAGATCAAGATTTGATGTGGAGAAGGAAATGAGGGTAGCTGTATCTCAATTGGTGCCAAGATTTGACAAGCTGTGAAACAACAAGCAAGCTCAATTTTCACACTGAGATGACTGGTACTTTTTTCATCATATTTTTTTCCAGTTTTACTGTACAAGTTTTTTGTTATGGAGATTGAATCATGAGTGCAGTATATCAGTGAATGATTTTCAGTCAAAAATATTAAAAAATGTTAGAAAGAAACTACTTTATCTGTGCTGTTTTCTTTTTCATAGTAAGTGTGTTCAAAGTGCACTTTGTGTATATTTTTTCTTGTACGTGCAATTTTGTCACAAATTGTAAAATGACATTGTTTAAAAGCATTTCCAAAGCTCTCCTGCGAAAAAAAGTTAGGCTAAATGTCGAAACATCCCTAGAGTTTTTAACCAGTTATCCCACAGTGGAGCCGCAGAAAGAATGTAGTTGGTGAGGGGAGCCATGGAATTAAAACGGTTGAAAACCGCTGGTCTACATTATCAACACATAAAACAGCTGGACGACACAGGAATAATGAATGTGGTGAGGGATTTCCATATCATCATACAGAACTCTGAGGTACCGGAAGATTTGCTACACAGTTACCTACGGCTACTTCTTAAACCTGATAAAGATCTCTTACTGCTCATCAGCTATCGAAGTATCACACTGCAGAATGTATATGGTAAATCACTTGAAAAGATAGATTCTACACAAAATACGCACATACTTCCTGATACCCTGGATAGCTATAGCAACACGGGTTAAGGCTGGAGCATTTGTGTACGATGTGTACGAGGGAGCCCTGCATAAACGAAACATTGCTCAGTTGAACATAAATGTGTTTCATAAAAAAACTAAGCTGATTTAAGAGCATTATTTTGCATTTTTTGCCATTGTTGGAATGTTAGGGCACTTTTTGCAATTTTTAATTTTAAGGCACTATTTGTTATTATTGAGTCATTACTTTGTATATTTAGGTATTATTCAATAAATGTAGGCATTTTTAGTGTTAAAAATTACTGTGTTTTTCTTCCACAATTTTCTCTACTTCACTGCTGTCTTTATTATTATTTAATAATTGTCCTTAAACCCCGGAAAACAAATGTTGCCCTAATATAACCAACAGCCCAATTAGTCTCGTTTGTCGAAGAAGAAGGCTAACTATATGAATGTCAAAGAACAGGTTGCTATGTTATTTCGTTCATGAGATATTTGAGCTTAATTGGACCAGATGGGTTGGAATCTTTCTCGATCGAATACAGATATTAACAATAATTCGAAGACAAAACCTATTAAGGACAACCATATATATATATATATATATATATATATATATATATATATATATATATATATATATATATTATATATATATATATATATATATATATATATATATATATATATATATATATATATATATATATATATATATATATATATACATGAAGCTAACGATCGTACAAATAAAAAGGAGACATGAATGACAGTGATCCATAATCTGGTTGAACAGGACGAGCACGTTTTAAGGACCATGCTGAGCATAGATTCCCCATATCAGCGAGAGAAAAGAAAATTAAACCTGTAGTTGGCACTGTGCCCTCTCATTCGTCCGCGCTCAGCCTATAAAAGCAAGGGTTGGTTCTTTCAAAATCGGGTTAATCTCAGGAAACCGGACAGCGAACAAAAAGATAGGACCAAGGATGATTTTCGTCGCCGTCAGCCTCAAAATCGGTTAATCTCAGGGACAGCGAAACACAACCACAGGAAAAGATGACAAGTCAGGAAAACACAACAAAAAGAAGTCATGGAAACAGAGGAGAAAATGAAGAGGAGAAAAAGACAAAATAACACAAATAGCTGGAACAGAAGCCACGCTTCGATCCCTCCCGGACGACAAAATCTTGGTGATCCTGGAAAAAATCATTGACAAAAAAGCCATTGCCAAAATACAAAAAGACAAGAGTGGAATAATACTAACACTAAATGTGACAGGAAAAACAAAAAAATTTACTACAAGGACAAACCAAAAATGATCCAACTGGCCCACAACATCCAAATAGAAATAGACATTGCAAAAGAAACTAGAAAATGTGTTGTTAAAGGGGTAAACCCAGCCCTTTCAGATGAGGACGTTCTAAAGAACCTGGCCAAACAGAACCCAGAGTTTGAACTGGTGCACGTAGAACGAATAAAAGTGAAAGGGAGTATCGTAACCCCAGTGGTAGTGATAACAACAGAAGGTAGGGAACCCCCCCAAGACGGTACTATTTGGGAAAACACAAAAAAACACAGAAGCCTTCATTCCCCCAGTGTTGCAGTGCTCCAACTGCATGAAGTTTGGCCATGGTCGCCACATTTGCAGGGGGAAGGCAGTATGTAGGTTTTGTGCGGGGGGCACACTCTTTCACGCAATGCGAAAAGGCAAAGTCAGATACTGACTATAAAAAGGATAACGCAAACAGAAAATGCATTAATTGCAAAGGAAACCATAGCGCCAGATTCCAGGGCTGCCCTGTATATCAGCAGACCAAAAAAGCATTGAGGGAAGCTATAACAACCCAAACCCCTTTCAAAACGGTCATTAAAGAATTAAAGGAAAATGATAATTATACGAGCAATAAAGTTATAACAGAAATTAAGAGTGTGCAAGAAGATGTCAAAATGATTAAGTCACAGATGGCAAAAGAAAGTAAGAACAAGTTAGAAAGTAATAAAATAGTACCAAAAAACCAGTCAGATGATTCAACTACATCCTCGAACGACACAAGTGCACTGAAAAGTGCAGAGGCAGTGCTTCAAGAAGTGAAAGCCATACAGCACCAAATTTCCCAGGATATAGCTAAACTGACTGTACTGAAAGAAGAAAATGATAGAAGAACCACACTGCCAAGAATGCCAGGAAGAGAATGACATAGACCACTACCTGATCCACTGTAAAAAGTACGAACAACAAAGGCTTGAATTAAAAACTTACTATAGAAATCACAATATAGACATGACAGGGGATAAGGTTTTAAGTATAGATGCCCCAAGAGATGCCCAATCAATACTTAAAAGATATATACATAAAACAATGGAAAACATATAAGGTTAGTACTTTTCAGGAAAAAACAGCCAACTAAATAAAAATTAAACAGCAAGAACTAACAAAGCATTAAAAAAAAACTAACTACTCATAGGACAAGGAAAGACAACGAGGTATAGAAAAAAATAGGGCAACAACTCAAAAAGAACAAATGCCAATACAAATTAAAACCAAGTGTAAAGGACAATAGTTATCTATAAACAACACAAAAGAGAAAATAAAATAGACAAATACTAATATAAATAAAAATCAGCAACCGCAAAAGACAATAGATATTTAAATTGAATACAAAATTAGAAAATAAAATGACACTAAATACCCCAATTATAACCAACTTTCAGGTTGAACAGGGTAGACCAAGATGGAATGAGAAGAGGCAAGAATGGAAAGATGATAATAGCCCGCTCTCCACCCATCAACGCATCAAAACAACAACAACAACATTCAAAATCGTACAGATCGCAAAATAAAATCAGAAGATGGACAGACTGCTAGATGTTGAGATCGCAGCGTGCCAGGAAAACATATTTCTCTCCATCTGCGTGCTGGGCAATTCAAATCATCACCAAATTTTAGAGGCGATTTGTTAGGTTTATAATTATATATATTGTAAATAAATTCAATTCAATTTTATTTCAGGTTAGATAAGTTTAATCGAGTTGTGAGGACTAAAGTGGGATTTAATTTGTGGATAACAAAACGAACACGATACTTACCAGGGTTAAGCCGGATTGGACACTCATGAATGTTCAAAAGCTTTTAATCCTTAAGAATACTTTTATAGACGACTGCAAGCTATTATAACTGTAGAAGGCGACTGCAGCATCGTGATTTTCACTAACAGTTTATTTATATTTATTTACGAAAATGTTATATTTAGACACAAGTAATATCTTTGTTATACTGCCAATAGGACAGGTCCATGTGTCAAACAAACACGTGCATTACTTTGAACACCTTCACTCACTGACATGTAGACTTGTGAGCCATTACGTCCAAAGGTTAGCAACATGTCACACTTTGTTCCAGGTTACTGTTCTGGTGTGGAACAGCAGGATCTCGAACTAAAATCCGATCGTGACTCATTTCAACAATAAAGATCACCTCGGTGTGATTCTGTTCATGTGGTAGGCTCCATCAGGTGTTGGTTAGCCTAGTGCAGAGTCAATAACCAACTGCTGTGAGTATTACTTGTGTGGACCAGAAGAGCTGTACCAGAACACTGAAGCTGAGTAACATATATGAATATTCACCAACCATTGTGCGCGGTCAAAAGTAACATCAAAAGTATAAGTGTTATGATGATAAACTGTTCTAAGTCAAGATTCAAGACAAGTGCCATTTAGTTTTAAAGTAAATTTAAAGGAACATTCTGTTATTTTGAAGAACTTTTTGTCTAATTGATAATTACAACTCCGCTTTTGAATAAGTGGGAAATTAATCTTTTATTTCATCCAATTTCATCATTTTTCATCATTCATAATTGCACAAGACGAAAACCAAAGATAGATCTACGTAATAAATGATTCAGTAATTGTAATCCTCTGACTTATCAATTTTATATTGTTACACTTGAGTTTTTACTGAATTGTTGATTATCATAGGTTAGTTACATAGAAAAGGTGCCATCTTAGGCTGTAACTTTAATCTGATTACTATCTGAAGTTGAGACCTTCACAGCCGTGACTATCCTGTGATACCAGTGCTCTTTTCTGACATTGGGACTATACTCTGTCAGACAGAATTCTTTTCTGTTCTTTCAGTAACTACTACTGACCCCTATACTCATAAAAACTTTTCGCTACAGTAATTCTGAACTCATCAAATATAAACCTTCAGTTTGACATAGAAATAGTAAAAATATTCAGTTATAATGTTATGTCTTTTGCGTATGTTTTTTTTTTTTTTAATAAGGAATTATTTTGTTAATAAAAATAAAATTTTCAGTTTGTCACTAACATTGCGAACATTTAAATTGCATTGTTGATGTGTAATTGTGCGTAAATAAGTCTTAGACTTCATTTTGTTTCTTAAAATTTGTGCACAGAAACTAAACAAATGAAGTATTTTTCTATAGTTTTTCATTGTTTTGTTTTACGGTTTTTTTTTGTTTGTAACATGAAGGTTTCAGTTTGACACAGTAACATGAAGGTTTCAGTTTGACACAGTAACATGAAGGTTTCAGTTTGACACAGTAACATGAAGGTTTCAGTTTGATACAGTAACGTGAATGTTTCAGTTTGACATAGTAACATGAAGGTTTCAGTTTGACACAGTAACATGAAGGTTTCAGTTTGATACAGTAACGTGAATGTTTCAGTTTGACATAGTAACATGAATGTTTCAGTTTGACACAGTAACATGAAGGTAACAATTTGACATAGTAACAGGAAATAAACATTTGATTATATTTGTAGGTTCATTTTGGTTTTGTATTAAGTCGTTTATTTTCTTCTTGTAATAATACCCAATAATTGTAGTTCAGCTCAGAAACTAAAATAGACAGTTTTTTCTTTTAGGTCATTCTTTTATTTTATACGACATTTTTACGTTTTCTTTTTCGGTCATAAATACATTTTTTATTGATCATTTTTTAGCAAATTTTAGGTCATAAAAATCATAGCCTTACGTATAATAGTTGTCTGGAGTTCGGAAATAGAGAATGGGTTTAGACAGAATATGGATGAGAAATGTGAAAATATAGAAAGTTAAAGTCACTAATAGAAATATTGAGAGAGGTAAGACTTCTGGAGAGAAGGAGATATTATCAAATATCTTAGGTCTACTTCCCAGCAATACTCGGACCCTACTTAAGATGTCATACCCTCGTCCGTCCTTCAATGCTAAATATAATAATCTACTACAATAAGGACTACAACAGCAAACATTAAGTGTCAGTGATAATGTAGTGAATTATGACCGCTAAGCACATATAAATATATTTATTAAAGAAAGCACAACATTGAAGCAAACAAAAAACCTCACCAATGCCTTCTCTAGCTCTGGAGTGCTAGTGAATGTATCAATATCACAACGAAAGAAACATAACACAAGATATCACTCAATCTCTCAGGCACAACGTCTAACTCCAAACCACCAACACCCGTATACTTTCTCACTCCCAAGAAAATCTAACAAAAGGGGTTATACCCATAGTTTCGCGAGGAAACAGCCATTCCTTATGGTAATAATCCTGGTAAGTAAGTTACTTTCTCTGCTAGATAGAAAAAACACCACACTGTTCCACCTGGGTTGAAATTTCTTGGCTATGGAGAAAAGCTGGACGCCACACTAGCAGGTGGAGGAAATTAAAGCGAGTGCGAAATACATTCACCCACTGATCCAAATCTATCCAAACGACCAGGACTTTTGCTGGTGAGCGAGTATCGATTAGGCGCGCTGGGGCACCTCTTATACTGGATAATGAAGACTTGAACAATAAAACAGGTGACGAGTACTGGCAACTGACTACTCCTCTCGGTCGTTATATCAGTAAACTTAAAGGTAACCGTATATCAATGGGTTGGACAGTGTTGTTCCGAAACTGACTGTGTGGCAAAGGGAACAGCCCGCATGTACTGGAGCGATAAACACATTTAACAATCGACTGTGGTTAAGTAATCTGCATAGCGGCATCATAACTGAAACCTGGTAGTATGACGTAGATTGCCTGGTGATATTTATTATTTTAAATTGTAATCCCCTAACAACAGCAAACCATGTCAGGAAGCACAAAACAAATGCTGACCAAGGCTCTAAAAATATACAGAAATTCAAAAATCTCGTTAACCGCTGTAACAGCCATCCTCCCGATGCTTACAAAACAACTTCCAACTCTCATTCTCTCTCTCTCTCTCTCTCTCTCTCTCTATATATATATATATATATATATATATATATATATATATATATATATATATATATAATATATATATATATATATATATATATATATATATATCTCTCCCCAAATCAAAACACGCCCTTCTCTCACTTGCTCTCGTTGATTTAGTTAGCCTTTCGCACAGGTTTGCTTGGTCAGCGTGTCTGCTCGCGCAAGGATTAATGCGACCCACAGCAAACATATTTGCACACACACACACACACACACCTAGTCTCAACACTGTAGTAAAATGTGCACACGCTGTTAAGTTACCACGCTGACTGAGTTACCAAAATAGTGTTCAGCGTTTACTCAATATGTATCAAATAGCACCAAAAAAAAAAAAAACTCTTTACATCAATATTCTACTCACAAACAAGTGTAAACAAAAAAAACTTCGTAAAAATTAACATTACCCCGGCTCATTGTTTTCTTACTGGCTATCACTTAGTGGTGATGTATAGTACCTCCCTTAATAAAATTCAGAGCATCCCGGTAACGAAACAATTTACCTTAAGGAAAAAACGAATATATATATATTTAAGATGAATAAAAGTAACACGGGATATTTATTATATTAGATTAAGTTAAAACCCCAAGAAATTAAACAAGTAAATGAGCTTACCGAATAAAGAATGAATTCCTGCATTAACAACTGTTATAAGCCCTGCTCAGAAGTATTGCTTTGTTCAGTGGCAGAATCCCTCTTGAGACAGTGGTACTGAGTGGTGGAAACCTCTTACTTAAATAGCAAGCTAGAGTCTGCAGGTTGCTTTTGCACGTGTACTAGATGAAACAAATTCAGACGTAAGACCTAAGGGAGATATTTACCGGGCAACTCAAGATACAAAAAAGGACGTGATTCGCCGTAACGCTGGCGGTTCTACGAGCGTCTGGGGTTCGCTGGACGAGACGAGGGCGGCACATATACAAGGGTAGACGTTTTCCTCGTGTCCACAGATTCTCTGTAACTCAAAGAAACCGGGAAATAGCTGTTCTCGACAAGGAAGGTAGAAAAAAGAACCTATAGCTAGATGCCGCTATCCACGTGTAAAAGGGTGGAATTAGCCTATCCAATGTAAGATTGACATGACCGATGTCAGAACTAGCGCTATTAGGAGCTACAAGACAGAAAAGTGGGCGTGGAGAAAAGTTATGAACAAGACAGAGCAGACCACTCGGCTAAAAGTGACAGACATTTCAATCAAATCATGAAAATAGTGTGAAATTTAAAGCGTTAATGAACTATGTAATGACGCGCAGTGTTAACCCTTGGCTAACAAGATGGATTTGTATTACGCTTAAAAACATAGACATCAGAACCAATGCGCATTTGTCCGGTACCACCCCCAAGGTCCTCCACTATCACCGGTGCTGTTCAACATCTACACAGCACAAGTAGCCTCCATTCCGCCAACTTGGCTAGGACAAACATTGACTTTAGCAAATGACATTCTCATTTATAGAACTGGCTCTGACCGACAGGAAATTGTCAATAGGATACACAGGACACTACTGATACATTCACTTAATTAACAAATAGCTATTGCTAATAGTTAACTAATCCTAACAGACATTAATTAATATTACAATAATTTAACTAGTACTAAAAGTAAACTACCGATAAATTAAGATTTAAAGGGAGATGCTACTTATCTGGAATATGGCTTTTTAATATGATAATAGGTAAGCTGGTTCACTCCGGACAAAAGCAGACCTTCTCATTTAAAAAAACATTCTTTTTAATTCTCAAAAGTGAATTTGTTTACAATACACGTAAATAATTGAGTCATAAAAGGTATAAAGAAATGTAACTGCAAATACAAGGACAAAGAAACATGCGTTGGTACAAGCCCCAGCATAACACACACACACACACACATACATAAGTAAAAACATACATACATACGCTACTAATACTTCTTTTTACTATTAATAAATCTAATGTCACAATACCTACACAAGATAATGGTGCTTGTTTTACCTGAAAAAACTACGTGAATGATTTAAGTGTTTTGTTTTCAGTGTGAATATATGTAGAAAACGTTTTAAGTTAAAAATCCTTTGTTCATAGACGGCTTTATTTCTGCAAATCTAAACTTGATGTCTATATTCTGTCAAAAGTGTAAGTAACTGAACTTTAATGCATGGAGTAAATTTGGGAAAGATGTTGAGCATAACTTCTTTATACATAACTACTTCTGTTGTTGTATTTTTTTGTAATGTCTGTTTCTACGCCGCATCCTCGGCATCTCGTGGAAAGAAAAAGTGACAAATGTCGAGGTGTTGTCACGTGCTGGCCTTCAAAGTATGTATACGCTGCTTAGACAGCGCAGACTTCGCTGGCTTGGCCATGTTCGCCGCATGAAAGATGGTCGCATCCCAAAAGATATCTTCTACGGACAATTAGCAGATGGCAAGAGAACAGTTGGGCGACCACAGCTGAGGTTCAAAGATGTGTGCAAGAGAGATATGAGGGCACTGGACATGGATCCAGCAACATGGGAGGATGAAGCTGCCGATCGCACTAAGTGGCGATGCTATTTACGGCACCACCTCAGATTGGGCGAAGAGAGGCTCACACAAGAAGCAGAGGTGAGGAGAAAACGTCGAAAGGAGCACCAGGAAAATAAGCAGCTGAGGGCTGTCACCTCAGGGGCGCATTCCCATAGTCAGTTATGACTGAAGGGGCTATTATTATTATTATTATAATGTCTGTTTCAAAGTGTTCAAAGTTTGTGTCACTGTATTTCAAAATCAGATCATACGTTCCTCTGTCTTTATGGCTTTCAATCTTCAAAGTTTACTTGCTTAATAAATCCTCTTCTGCTGTGAGGTGTAGAGGTTTAGAAGAGAGAGTGCCATACTATCCTATTGACTGTCTTCCTCCTGGCCTGGTTCCACTCTAGCGATCGGTCCTTCAGAGATTGTCTAATGACCTCCCAATGGACTTTTGGAGGTCTGGATCCTTGGCTCTTAGTTTCTCATACTTGTCGAGGTGGCCGATCTTCTCCCATTCTGGAGACATAGCCAAACTTTCTTATTTGGGGCTGTTCTACTTGGGTCTGCAGGAGTTGGGTTTTTAGGCCATTATATATCGTTTTTGTCCATGTTTGTTGAAGATTTTGTGGTAAAAAGTTTATTTACGGGATGGGATAACCAGCCCCATGCCTAAATCGAGTCCAACACGAAAATAAGAATCTTCAACTCAAATGTTAAGTCAGTCCTATTGAATGGCTCTGAGACATGAAGAGCAACAAAAACAACAACCAAAAAGATAGACTTTTGTAAACGGATGCTTGCGTAGAATAGAAGGACTGAAATGGTATGACAAAGTCACAAATGTGGAATTGATGACAAGAACCAGACAAGTGCCAGTGGAACAAGAGCTAAGAAGACGCTGGCGATGGATAGGACACACATTGAAGAAACCTGTTGATAGCATTACAAGACATTTAGACCAAAAAAAACACTTGGATAAGAGAACTGGAAACAGAGAAGAAGACGCTGGCGATGGATAGGACACACATTGAAGAAACCTGTTGATAGCATTACAAGGCAGTCCTTGTTCTGGAATCCACAGGGAAAGAGAGGCAGAGTTAGACCAAAAAACACTTATCGACACCTGGTGTTGAAAAACATGTAAGATGTAGGACAGTTGTCCTTCTCTTGGGGAGCTAAAGGGTATGATTGATGTATGTGGTTGTGGACCATGTGTCTTGTTAGTCACTGAACAGGGTGGATTTGTGCAAGTGGTTAACTCACCCTTATCGACACCTGGTGTTAAAGTGACGTGTAGGTGTCTTCTCTGATTTAAGGATGTTGCTGTGTATGTGGTAGTGGAACAGTTCACAGGGTTATCACACAGGCAACATGACGTGTAAAACAGTCATGATACTTATGACATCAACATGGTTAACGAGTTCAGCAAGATGATATGGCACATTGAAAACAATTTCTGTAGTCAGCAATGATAGCTGTTGTATATATGCGTCATAAGACATCACAGTTCAATAGATTCAGAAATTCATCAATCATCGAGTGCTAGTTCGTGAAGCTGTATAAATAATAATAATTTCTATAACTTCTGCAACAGTGTCAGCTACAGATCTTCAATGTTCATAAACAATAATAAATGCTCCCATTCTGATGCTAGCAGATCAGTTGTATACAATAAGTCCGTTCACTGTCTGCACGTGAATAGCATACATGGGCTACAGGTCAGCTCGACCTTTATAATGTTCCTAAGTCTAACCATCTGACTTGGACGTGATCTCTGATATAACGAATCCTGGAACACAGACAACAGTCTTGTTGGTCTAGAGCGACCCATATATATTTAACTAGTTCAGGTATACAGATACTGGTGACTTAATCCTAGTCAAAGTACCTCTCCATTTTGCATCACACAGGCGAGCAAATAGGCGACAAAATGACGAACCTCTAGACGATAGCATAAAGTTCGATACAAGAGGAATTACCTTATTTCGGAAAATCAACCATGAACATATGCCTCCAGGCAGGCTGCATAATACTGGGAAATAGTCTAGTTAGCTAACTAACTCACTAAGACACTGTATTTCCCTCAGAGAATCACAAGACGCAGTTGCGTCTGCTCGCTTCTTAAACCATTTCTCAACTGCCCCAACTGGGCGGAACACACAGAACGAACTCCCGGTTTGACATGCGCAGAACGACAATCTCTGAGTTGCCGTTCACAATAAGACGATTCGAAGAACATTCGAGATAAAAGTCTTACACAGTCGCGCCTTTTATGGTCATGAAAAGAAGCGTTAAGAAAGGTTTCAGACATCTACCATAGTTGACTGATACTACCAAATAAGGAGATGTGGTCACGCTTCGTTCAAGAAATTATAGACCGAACGTGTCTCTATACAAGAGAAGGCAACTCCTAAAAAATTGTAGTTTCGATAACTCGGATTATGTCCCTTTGACCATAGAAAACATAATACACACTTCAGTCAAAAAAATGATCATACATATCAAAAAATGTTTATACAAACGAAAAATAATAATGATCCGTGCGTAACATTACCGCACCCTCCCTGGAAAAAAAAAAATGAAACATTTTTTTTTTTTTTAAATCCTGGAGCCGGAAAAAATCTAGGCTCCTAACGCACGTATGATGCGTGGATATATACCTAACAAATTAGCTCAACGCATGGAGCGACACTGAGATCATATCTCAGATCCTTAGAGAAAAAATTTATCTAAGTATACGCTGATATATTCCAGGAAGGTGCCACCAACACACGCCACAATGATGGCAACAACATAATGACAATCAAATTATACTCATACCAATATATGAAATTAAATATATTATGTGTTATCATACAATGTGTTGCAAATAGCGGTGTAATTTACTAATATACCGCACTATATTATTACATTATATAAAGTAACAGTAATTAATAAGTAATACATGTGTTGCTCTTCGGTGACATAAAACATTCAATAGAAGAAGATGTGGACATCATCCGCTCCCAATGTAGGACAGGACTTGATATCCTCAAAGTTCCACAATGGACATAAACTCGCAGACTTCAATGATGTGCTGCGAAAATATCAATAACACAAATCTTAAAGACAACTGGTAAATTTCTTAATACAATCCTGAAAATAATTTATTTAAATGTGGCCGAGTGATCTTTTGGCCCGTATATCACTAACTAAGCCTTCTTAGATAATTACATGGTACAATGTTATAAATTTCCCTCAAAAAAAAAAAGTGAGACAAAATCTACTAACATGTCATTATAATATTGGACTGTATATCAGGAAATATATATATATGACAGAAGAATCATGTGGAATCGTGTGGACATCTGGACAGAATGTCTGCCATTACATTATCCGAACCACGGATAGCTCGAACCGAGAAATGAAATGGTTGAAGAGCTATGGCATAACGAGTGGACCTCGAGCTCTTCAAGTTTTTGCTCTGAATAGCAGTAAGCGCTTTCTGGTCGGTTTCCACAATGAAATGTGCGCCTAGAAGAAATCTTTGTAACTTCAGAATAGACCATACCATAGCCAATAACTCACGGTCTAAAACCGAGTAATTCTTTTCTGCAGCGTTTAATTTCCTAGAGATATACATCACCGGATGCAAAGTATCAGAATACTCCTGCATTAGTGCTGCCCCAATCCCTGTTGACGAGGCGTCACTTCGAAGAACAAAAGTCTTCTCAATAGTAGGTAACTTAAGAATAGGTGGAGATGAAAATAGGGCTTTAACCTGGTCCAATGAGGATTGACATTCTTTAGACCAGCGGATCAGATTAGGCGACCCTTTCTTCAATAAAGTAGAAAGCGGTGCCATAATGGAGGACAGATTCGGAATGAATCGTCCGTAGAATTGAATCAAACCTAATAGACTCCTTACTTGTTTCTTCGTCTTAGGGACCGAAATGTTAAGTATTTTTGAAACATTGTGGTCCTCTGTCTTTAAAAGACCATGACCAACCCGATGACCTAGGAAAGAAATCTCGCTAAATCCTATAAAGGCTTTAGAGGGTTTTGCAGTCAAGTTATACTCGCGAAGAGTAGACAGTAATTCGTATAAACCCAAATAGTGATCTTCCCAAGAATCACTGAATAGACAGATATCATCTAGGTATGCTATGACATCTGTACGATATGCGAGAATTCGCCGCATCATGCGTACGAATGTAGCAGGGGCGTTCATAAGACCAAAAGGCATGAAATTCCATTGGAATAAACCCCTAGGTGTAGAAAAAGCTGTAAAAGGTTTGGCACGTTCAGTTAGCGGGACTTGCCAATAACCTTTAGACAAATCTAGTTTGGTAAAGAATCTAGAATTAGAAAGTTTATTGAGTAGCTCTTCTAATGAAGGCATAGGTTCAGCATCGAACTTCGTAACTTGGTTCAATTTGCGATAATCTACGCAAATGCGAATGTTATTATCCTTCTTTCGAACAATAACCATAGACGAAGAGTATGCTGAAGTGGATGGTTCAATGATTTCCAAACGTATCATTTCATCCAACTCTTTTTCGACTTGAGACTGGAAATGAATAGGTATTGGATATGGTCTGACTCTGATAGGATTGTGATCAGTTAGCACAATGTCATGTTCTATGACATGTGTGTGTCCCGGGATGTCTGTAAGAACATCCTGAAATGTTTGCAACATCGAAGAAACTTGTCGATGTTCCTCAGCGGAAAGATTTGGAGAAACGGTCACGTTTTTCCAAGATTCCGTAGAATAAAGTGGGACCATAGAAAGAGGAAGATTGACATCAGAAAAAGTAGTTTCCTCATCCTGTATAACTGACAGAGATGAGTACTGACCATGAGTTGCTTGTGAATTGTCCGTAGCCTGGAAAATAGGCTGCAAATAGTCAGGTCTTTCATAAAATTCTGTGAGCATATTTATGTGGAAAGTTTTATGCTTTCCATCAATATCGACAACATAGTCGACATCAGAAATTTTGGAGACTATTGCATATGGACCTTTCCATGCAATTAGAAGTCTGTTCTCCCTTGAAGGAAGTAGAACGAGAGCTTTGTCACCTGGACAAAGTTGTCGTAGACATCTATTCTTATTTGCAAACTGCCTTGCCTTTTCTTTTAGCAAATTCTGAAGACGAAGTTGCTAGTTTGCATGCCTCGATGATCTTTTGCCTAAGAGCAATGACGTACTCATAAGAAGATTGAGTCTCATCGCTAATATTATCGGCAGTGATTAGATCGTGAAGTAAAGACATAGGGCCGCGCGGTTGCGCGCCAAAGACAAGTTCAAAAGGGGAAAACCCCGTATGTTCATTGGGGACCTCTCTATACGCAAAGAGAGCCGCGGGTAAGACCCTGTCCCAATCCTGAGGATGATCCTCAGTTATTTTACCAAGTAAAGTTTTCAGAGTCCTATTTAAACGTTCGACCAACCCATTAGACATTGGGTGATAGATACTGCTGAGAGACCTTTTAATGTGTAGCATAGACATTACCTGTGACATAGTGTCTGATATAAGTTGAGTGCCATGGTCTGACAATATTTCTCCGGGAAAACCCAAGCGAGAAAATATCAGCCAAAGAGCGTCTGCGATATCAGCAGTTGAGATGCTCTTGAGAGGTATTGCCTCTGGCCAACGTGTGCACATATCGACACATGTAAGGATAAATTGATGTCCTCTAGCCGACTTAATTCTAAAAGGACCGATAATATCTATTGCCATTTTTTGAAAAGGGCGAATAGGAATGTCAGCAGCCTGGATAGGCGCAGCATGTCGTGGTCCTTTAGATTTGACCTCCTGACATACTTTGCAAGAGCGACAGTACATTCGTATGTCCTTGCTCACAAATGGCCAAAAGAAAGCCGCAAGAACCCTCGACTTTGTACGGGAAAAACCCATATGTCCAGCACATTGCGAGTCATGAGCATGTTGCAATATTTGCAATCTCATGCTCTTAGGCACAAGAATTTGTGAATGAGTGGACGTAGTCGAGTCTTGTACCATACGTACAAGTACGCCGTTCTTCATAGAAATCCAAGATTTCCTATTAGTGTTCTGATTAGGATCACCTTTTTTTGCTAGAATGAAGAATTTTTGTAAAGAAGGATCTTCTTCTTGCAATTTGATAAATGAGTCACGTGTAATAGTCAAGTGACTATCTTGGTCATTTACTTCATCATTATTAGTTAATGAAGTTTGAGGTGGATCCAGAGCATGTGCTCTTGTGACCACCGCATTGGTAGCTTCAATGTTTTGCTCTTCCCAAACAGCAATCTGCTGTGGGGTACATTCCCTAACTCCGTGAATACGACCAATAATAAGGTCCGCAATAGGGTTTGGAAGTAGACACGCGTGGACCTCTCCCGTGAAGAAAGGAGTAGCAATGTGTATTATAGCAGTAGGATACTTTTCTAACGTGCCACCAAATGTGACACATTTGATGACTTTTCCTGTAGCACAGGATGGATCTACAAGAGATTGCCTAACGCCGACAGTAGTACATCCAGAATCAAACAACACTGAGACTGGATTACTATTTACTAGCCCCTTATGTAATATAAGAGAACCTCTCCCATCATGAGCAACATTAGCAGGAAGAGCGGGCAAAGGATGACCACAGCTTAAAGTACTAACGGTTTTCGGATCAAATAAAGTACTGCATTGGATACATTTATTTGCCCTACCAAAATCAAAAGATGAGCATCCGATAGCATTATGGTCTTTATCATTATTAACCTGTTTATCTGCTCCCTGAGATTCTTGTTGAACAGAGTTTGTCTGTTGATATCTTTTTCTCTTATGTTGCGATCTACCGCGACCATTATTGCCTCTGCAATTATCATTAAAGTCCCTACTGTAATTTTTATCCTGGTTTGAGTTCCAGTTTCCATAACTGTCATTACTATCTCTATGCTGTTGAGAACCTCTATTATCTTGGTATTGAGGTCTCTGCATAAAATATTTTCCTCTATACCGATTACCTTTGTGAAAATTTCTAAAGTTAACCGGAGTAGAATAACGTGTAGTATTAGGTTGTCTCCAGTTCTGGGAAGAAGAATCACCCTGGAATTGATCACTATGGTTCTGGGCATAATTACGATTACTCTTTTTATTGAAATTTTTCTGGCTACCCTGAAATTTACGCATAAAATTTGGGCCATAAGGTGCTGCCGAAGCAACTGGCAGACCTTCTTTCACCTTAGAGTTACTAATGGTTATGTGCGGATGCGCAGTAACATACTGGCTACAGTATTCTTCCATTTCTTTTATGTTTTTAGGCTTACGCTCATGAAGAAAAGATAGAAAAGCTTCATTAACAGAAGACATAACCTTATCTCTAAGTAGTAAATCCATAAGAGCTTCAAATGTATTTTCTGTCTTAGACAACTCAACCCATCGTAAAAAAGTAAGACGGATGCCTGAGATGAATTCAGAGAATTCAACTCCAGTTTCTGGTAACATGGTTTTAAATTTAAGACGATATCCGTCCTCGTTAAGTTGGTACTTCTTTAACAATGCCGCCCTGACAACCTCATAGTTGTTTTTGTCAGGCACATCTACCATACTCAACAAAGTCAAAGCATCACCTCTAAGTATCTTGGACAGATGATACACATATAATGTTTTATCTATATTATGCACATTACATGCACTTTCAAATCTATCTAGATAAAATGTTATATCATCGATTGAGGGATTAAATGCTGGTAGATTAAGCTTGAAATCCTTAGCATTAGTCTTATTTGACACCTTATTTGCATCATTAGCATTACCAGTGTTCAATAACTTTAACTTCTCTAACTCTAAAGCTAAGATTTTTTCATCATGTTCCATTTTTGCTTTTCTCTCATCAGCCTCTCTTTGTAACCTTCTTTCTTCAGCCTCAGCCTGTAACTTTCTTTCTTCAGCCTGGGCCTGTAACTTTTTTCCTTCAGCCTCTATTTCAAGTCTCTTATTTTCAGCTTCTTTTTCAAGTCTCTTATTTTCAGCTTCTTTTTCAAGTCTCTTATTTTCAGCTTCTTTTTCAAGTCTCTTATTTTCAGCTTCTTTTTCAAGTCTCTTATTTTCAGCTTCAGCCTGAAGCCTCTTCTCCTGAGATTCTGCTTCTCTTTTTTGTTTTTCCATTTCCATTTGAAATCTTTTTTCCTCCACCTGCATCTGCAGTTTCTTTTGTTCTATTTCAGCCTCTATTCTCTTTTGTTCAGTTTGTTCTTTCATTTTCTTTTCTTCCGACTTCAATGCCTTGGCATATTGAACAGTCGCAAATTCTTCTAATTTATCACCTGTCTTCCCAAGGGCTTTACCCTGCTCAATAAAGTACTCAAATGTAGACATGATGTCCAAAATGTGAGTACAGAACCTGAAATAATTAATTATCTTATTTCAATGTTAAATAGCAACAAGACTTAATAAAGTGCTTGTATAATCTCTATGTTGAACCCAATCTCTGTGGGAAACAGGAGTTGACACCAACTTGTATTATCAAATGTATAATAATATCACAAGTCACCTCTTAATTAACAGTGCACTACCCAAATCAGTGCATAATCATCAGTTATTTATCATAACTGCACTACAATAGTGCATAAGTGCACTATAGACCAATAGTGCATGAGCATATATCAACAATAGTGAAAGCTAACTATGCAAGAACTATGTAAACAATAACAAGACAATGTAAACAATAACAAAGGTCATCAACAATGTAAACAATAACAAAGATCAAAGTCAATGTAAACAACAACAAAGATCAGAGTCAATGTAAACAATAACAAAGATCAGAGTCAATGTAAACAATAACAAAGATCAGAGTCAATGTAAACAATCAACAAAGATCAAACAATACGAAAACATTCGCATAAGTCAAATACACAAACAGCAAAACTAAAAAGAAATATGCGAAGATATGACTAACAAATGACGCTACAGTGTATACACAAAAATATACGTAAAGAACTGAATAATAGCAAAGGGGAGACCTACAAATACAAACAATCGAAATCGAAACTAAAAACACAAAGAAAGAGAGAGAAGAAAAAAGAAAAAAAAAATATATATATACAAGAAACAAAAATAAAGCACAACTCGTCACAACTAAACAGATATAGCAACGATTGTCGCTAGCAAATTTCACTGTAGGAAATTCGCACAGTCCCTAACGAAAACGCTAACAGTAGAACCTCTGTGACGTGGTATCTTCTACTGTAAGACTCCGCCCAACCGAGAAAACCCGCTGAAATATAAACATATAAATATACAAATAACAAATAACATATAACATATAAACATGTATCATGAAAACAATAGGAGAAAGTGTGAAAGTACAGAAGGCTCAGTTAGAACATAAGGGCACAGTTCACAAACAAAACAGGCCACTTAACTTCTATAAATCCAGCGTCAGCACGGTGCAGAACAGGATGTAATCAGCATTCTGAGGATAATGATCCAACGTTGATTAACTTCTGCTCCCATAAACAGCCATGACGAAGGAAATGAGCTTCTAATACTGCAACAGTTGTTACGGCACTTGACCTTCTGAATCTTCTAAATTGATTTAACCGGCACTTGACCTTCTGAACCCGCAGCAGTACCCCTGAGACCGGAACAGTTGTTACGGCACTTGTCCTTCTTTTCACCAGATCAGGAAATCCATTCGCTCGGTACTTGTCCTTCTAATTTTACATAAACTTCAATATTGCCGAGCAGCGCCGGGTAGTTTCAAAATCAGCAACTGTCAGAAAATCCGGATACTTTCAATAAAATTTCTTGTAAGGTGGTAGTTGATGCTGTAGTTGTATCTAGTATGATGATGATGTCTGGGTTTGCTGACCCCCTTGATAGCTGGAATCAGAGTGAACCAACCTATGGCCACCAAAAAATGATATGGTGCGCCAAAATATCAGATGATAGAACCAGCTCTGGCCACCAAAAATGATAAGGGTGGATTTGTGCTGAAGTGGTAACTTGCCACCCTTATCGACACCTGGTGTTAAAGTGTAAGATGTAGGTGTCTTCTCTGATTTAGGATGTTGCTGTGTATGTGGTAGTGGAACAGTTCACAGGGTTATCACACAGGCAACATGACGTGTAGAGTCATAGAAAGGGTAACTTCGTTGTATAAGTTTCTTTCATTTATTGCACGCCACAAAACAGTCATGATACTTATGACATCAACATGGTTAACGAGTTCAGCAAGATGATATGGCACATTGAAAACAATTTCTGTAGTCAGCAATGATAGCTGTTGTATATATGCGTCATAAGACATCACAGTTCAATAGATTCAGAAATTCATCAATCATCGAGTGCTAGTTCGTGAAGCTGTATAAATAATAATAATTTCTATAACTTCTGCAACAGTGTCAGCTACAGATCTTCAATGTTCATAAACAATAATAAATGCTCCCATTCTGATGCTAGCAGATCAGTTGTATACAATAAGTCCGTTCACTGTCTGCACGTGAATAGCATACATGGGCTACAGGTCAGCTCGACCTTTATAATGTTCCTAAGTCTAACCATCTGACTTGGACGTGATCTCTGATATAACGAATCCTGGAACACAGACAACAGTCTTGTTGGTCTAGAGCGACCCATATATATTTAACTAGTTCAGGTATACAGATACTGGTGACTTAATCCTAGTCAAAGTACCTCTCCATTTTGCATCACACAGGCGAGCAAATAGGCGACAAAATGACGAACCTCTAGACGATAGCATAAAGTTCGATACAAGAGGAATTACCTTATTTCGGAAAATCAACCATGAACATATGCCTCCAGGCAGGCTGCATACTACTGGGAAATAGTCTAGTTAGCTAACTAACTCACTAAGACACTGTATTTCCCTCAGAGAATCACAAGACGCAGTTGCGTCTGCTCGCTTCTTAAACCATTTCTCAACTGCCCCAACTGGGCGGAACACACAGAACGAACTCCCGGTTTGACATGCGCAGAACGACAATCTCTGAGTTGCCGTTCACAATAAGACGATTCGAAGAACATTCGAGATAAAAGTCTTACACAGTCGCGCCTTTTATGGTCATGAAAAGAAGCGTTAAGAAAGGTTTCAGACATCTACCATAGTTGACTGATACTACCAAATAAGGAGATGTGGTCACGCTTCGTTCAAGAAATTATAGACCGAACGTGTCTCTATACAAGAGAAGGCAACTCCTAAAAAATTGTAGTTTCGATAACTCGGATTATGTCCCTTTGACCATAGAAAACATAATACACACTTCAGTCAAAAAATGATCATACATATCAAAAAATGTTTATACAAACGAAAAATAATAATGATCCGTGCGTAACAGTCACCTTCCTCAGATACCCCATTCCTGAGGCTTGGATCTGGCTTCTGTGGGTTGTAGTCGTTGTCTGTGTCTCGCATCCAAACGAGTTAACATTTGGATTAATCTGTATTTGTATTTATTTCTCTACGAATGACGGGTGTTGAGTTATATGATAATCTGCACATCTTCTGACCGTCAACTGTAACGGAATTGGTGACGCATAATCCATTGTTTTTCTTTCTGTCTATTATTTTGTCGCTATACCCTGTTAACCAAAACGGTTATATTTGGGGTATGTAGGGTGTTAACTTCTTCGATGTAGCACATTCCCAGTCCTGAAAAGGACCGCTAGCTGCCTGTTCGGTCCCTTCTTGTTGTTAACTTTTTCGGCTGTATGTTGTTGTTGAGGATTGCTTCATGTCTGCAGCATGGCGCATTCCTCAAATGAATATATTAATGATTGATGATGTCGGGGATTGTTGCATGTGTGCAGGCATTTGGATTTGAGCTCGATCCGAATGGGTGCACTATGGAACACCGCAAATGAATATTAACGACATAGAATGCATATCTCTATGCATTACGCGTAGGACTTAGTAACGTCATTCGGATTGTGAGCTCCGGCCCCAACGGCAGCGTTTGGCATGTGTGGCACCGCCACTTTGGGAAAGTGTGGCCTAGCCACTATGATATGTGTGGTATAACCACTTATAGTCCGTTCGGAAGTTCGTGCCCACAGAAAGTGTCAATTTTCTCCAAAACTGTTTGTTGTATGGATATGAATTTTTGCATGCAGTCTTAGATTTTCCATGCAGTTATTAATATATTTTTTGCCTTTACAAAACTCATGTCGTGTTCGAATTTTCTTCTTTACGTTATATAAAAAACTCTTACCGTTGTCTGGGTTAATTTTTCTTAGTTTTACAGAAATGTTACAAGATCCGTTCAAAAATATATATATATTTTTTTTATTAGTGTAGTGACTACATGTCCGCACGAGTGCGCACCTTTTGTACACAGTCGCGAGTAACTAATTCAAACCAAAAAAAATATTTTTGAACGGATCTTGTAACTTTTCCTGTAAAACTACTAAAAATTAACCCAGACAACAGTAAGAGTTTTTTATATAACGTAAAGAAGAAAATTCGAACATCACATGAGTTTTGTAAGGGCAAAAAATATTTTAATAACTGCATGGAAAATCTAAGACTGCATGCAAAAATTCATGTCCATACAACAAACAGTTTTGGAGAAAATTGACACTTTCTGTGGGCACGAATTTCCGAACGGACTATAGGATTGTGTGGCATTGTCCACTGAATTTATATGTGTGGCTGGGAAGCCAATTTAGCAGTGTGTTCTTGGATCAAATGTAAGTCGTGTCGTTCTTAACGCAGTTTGTATATATGGCGGATTAGCCTGGCATTGTACGCCAAATGAACATTCGTAACTAGCAGCAGGAGTAAGACTAGTGTCAACGAATATTATGTAGCTAGCAGCAGACGTAAGCCTAGTGTAACAAGGATATTAAACGACTAGCAGCAGATGTAAGCCTAGCGTAAGGAGGATATTGCAAAACTAGCAGTAGAAGTAAGTCTAGTGGAAAAAGGGCTATCATTAAACTAGCAACAGGAATAAGTCTAGTTAGCCTATGAATTTATGCCACGGGATGTTGGCCAAAAGGAACTGACCATGATACAGAACTATATATTAGTGAACATGTGCTTTAATGAAGAATAAGAACTCAGGCAACACGTACATGAACTGTGATTATGAACTATGTCTTTGAATAGTTGTGTCTGCCCATGAAATGAGAGTGTTAATTAAAATGTTTTAAGTCGTCAAATACTGGTCTTATTAAATGCCGTATTCTGAGTTGAATCTCCATACTGTTTAATTCAATCATAATGACCAGTGACACTTAATTGCCTAAACACGCTGCATCTCACACTGCTGATTTTAATAAGGCAAGAACAGACAGGTCAGTCAATACTCATAATTTTAATATGAAGCATGTTCCAGTATCAACGCATCACACGGGTTACTAGAGACAATATCGATACTAACGTAGTGCCCACCGGAATCCTGTAAAATAGATAAATGAACCCGGCAGACTTTGACATTCTAAGATCAGAATACGCACGCAACATCTTGGTCATCCAAAGTATATAGAGCCTTAACCTAAACTGGTGTCAGAGGTTGTCAATTAGTCTGTAACAGTTGTTTATGATTGTCTCTATTATATTTGGTAGAAGTTCCTCTAGGGTTTCGGTAATTATTTTGTCTTTGGTTTCTTTGCTTCTTTCTCTTCCTTGATTGCTTTTTGTAACGATATCATCGATGATCCTTCTCTCTGTTTCAATTCTGTTGAGGACTTCTTCGTTCTCCTCCTTTAGCTCTGCCAGTTTTTCGATGTCGACTTCTATTTGGTGCTGAATGGATTTCATGTCCTGTAACATTGTCTGGGCGCTCTATAAGGCTCCTATTGTTTCGCCTCTTATGGTTTCTATGTCTTCGTTGTGCTGCCTGTTCTTGTTGACTTTGAGTTTTTGTTTTATGTCTCGCACATCTGTGGTAAGTTTTATTAGTTGGGTTCTTGTGTGCTGTTCCTGTTTAGCAGTGCCACCTGAAGCCACTCGGTGTCTTGCTTCTCTGAAGAAGACGTTTTTGGTTACATATTTCTTCAGTATGGCCTTGGTTCCCGAGATAATTTGCGCAGGCTCTGTTGGAGTTGCGCACTTTAGAGTTGGTATCCCTTTTCGCTTGAGGACATTAATTGTAAGAGTGATTTCTCGCACAGCACCGGCAAACTGTCTCTCTCTTGCAGGTTTTCTTAATGTGCGAAAATTGCTGGCAGTTTGAGCACTGCACAACTGGAGGGATGTGCTCTTCTATTTTTTCGACATCTATTGTTTAGGTTTAGTTTGCTTGGTCTTGAAGTTCCTTCAATAATTAGGATAACTAGGTTTGTGTCCTTCTTGTCCCATGTCTTCAGTCTTTCAACCTGTGTTATTTTGACATTCTTGTTTTCTGTTTGCAGGCGGCTGCGGACTTCTTGTGTAGACCAACTGTTGTCGACCCCTCTTACAACTATCTTTTTGGTTTTCTTATAGATCTCCACAGTAACTTTAATCTGGTGGGGCAGCTGGACTTCTTTGTGTCCGGACTCTAGTTCGACCATCAGTTTGTTTGTCTTCTCGGTGTTATTTAGAGCTATTATAACGCCTTTTTCGTGTCTTGTAACTCTAATTATGCTTCTCCTGCCCGTTGCTGCCTCGAGGATACCGATCACTTTATCGTCGGGTAGGGCCTTGAGCGAAGCCTCAACTCCAGACATCTGAGTGATCTTAATGATCCTCTCCTGTAGTGCTTCGTGAGAAACGGCATTTCTTGGCTTGCAAAGTTGGCACGCTCCGATTTCCGTCTCAGTTTGAGCGTGTGGTCAGTGGGACGGACTCTCCTGATCACCGTGGGACACTTAGTTGTTCTCTGTTGAGTCCCAGGTATCTCTATGTCTGCTATTGGTACGTCAGGAGCTACTTCTAATACTGCTTCTTCTAATTGTGGAGAATGACTAAGGAACTCGTCTCTGTATTTACGAGTTCTGCGTAGTGCTTCGATAATGATATCTTCTGTGTCTAACTCAGCGGTTCCCAACTTGTGGTACGCGTACCCCTGGGGGTACGCGACAGGACGTTCAGGGGTACGCGAAAAATATTGAGTAATGGCGGAAAAAATATACATATGTCAACAGTGTAAAAGACAAGTCAAAGGTTGTGAAATTAATTCAACGCTATACTATACAACATGAACTGTGTGAGACAATCTCCGCCGTTGTTCTTGCGCGCCACTGGCGTGCTGTCTGCTTGGACTGGCATGTGTGAAAATCTATGGCGTTTCGTGTGACCACAATTCAATATTTTTTACACAATAGTCTTCATTATGATGACTATGTGATTATAGTTGTGCCCTTGAATATTTCATCAAAAATATGACTTGTTTGATTTTCCACACTATCTATGAACGTCTAATTCCCGGAAGTAATAGTGTCGATTCTTGACCCAAATTTTACAAACGTGAGACAGTGAGACAGTGTTTCTATATACAGTAGTTTTTGTCAATGTTTTAACTTAACTTAAAGTGATTAATTGTTCAATTCGTGTATTATCAGATATCGATCAGTGGTTGAAAACCGGCACAGTAAAAAAGTTGAAACATAATGTGGAATGTGATCAATCGACAAGTACGTCTCAGGACACGCCTAAGACTTTGGTGCAGGATAGTGAAAAGACACGATCTTCAGTTTTACATAGAGCTAAAAAGAGAAAATACAGTGACGAATACATGAAGTAAGGGTTTTCGTTTATAGGAGATGAGGACTGTGCTAAGCCCACTGTGTAGTGTGTTGGGAAGTATTATCCAATGGTAGCATGAAACCTTCGTTATTCTTGGGGCATTTACAAACAAAACACCCCAGTTATGAAAACAAGGAACGCATTTTTTTTCAGCGCCTATCGAAACAACAGAATGTGACATCGTACTTGTCGTCAGCTAACAAAGATAACGAAAATGTGGTTGAAGCCTCCTACCGTATTAGTTATCGTATTGCTAAATGTGGTAAAAATCATACTATAGCTGAGAATTTAATTTCTCCTTGTATAAAAGATGCCGTTCTGTGCATGCACGGAGAGGAACATGTTCGCAAAATTAACGCTATCCCTCTTTCGAACAATACAATTTCTCGAAGAATGCAGGATATGTCTGAAGATGTTGAAGCGATAATAATAAGTAGAATTAAAAATAGTAAATTCTTTGTTATTCAAGTTGACGAAAGCACAGATATTGCTAATTTCACTGTTTTGCTTGTTATTGTGAGGTATTTGAAAAGCAATGAAGTTGAAGAAAACCTTTTGCTTTGTCATCCTCTGTCAGGGCTTACAAGAGGTGAGGATATATTTCATGCTATTGATTCTTATTTCAAAGAAAAGGACATTAATTGGTCTAATTGTTGTGGACTATGCACTGACGGAGCTAAGTCTATGTCAGGTTGCTACTCCGGTCTTCGCGCTCATGTCACGAAAGTAGCCCCCAATATAACCTGGAGCCACTGCTGCATATTCAGGCAAAGCCTTGCTTCTAACCGCCTCCCTGGTGAATTAAAAGTCGTTCTTGATGAAGCTGTGAAAGTGGTTAATTTTATAAAGTCAAAGTCCACAAACTCGAGGCTTTTCAAAGCACTGTGTGAAGAGATGAATAGTCTTCATTCTACCCTGCTCCTTCATACACAAGTAAGGTGGCTCTCTCGTGGTAAAGTCCTTACCTGGCTGTTAGAACTTAGACATGAAGTCCAACTTTTTGTTAAAGACCATCCTTTCCAACTTACTTCAAAGTTACACGACTGTGATTGGCTTCAGAGTCTTGCATACTTATCGGATATTTTCCTACAAATAAACAAACTAAATTTGGCACTTCAGAATAGCTCGGTAACGATCTTCAATGTTTCAGACAAAATTTAACCTATGATTAAAAAATTAGATTTTTAGAGGTCGTGTATTTAAAAAAGCCAGCCTGAGGTATTTGAAACTCTGCACAATTTCCTATCTGAGAACGAGCTGCACCTCTACCAGGAAATGAGCGAGAAAATAATTGAACACTTGAAAGGGCTAAAATCTTCTTTCGAGAAGTACTTTCCGAAACCTGGAAAAGAGAACTACTGGATTGTAAATCCCTTTGAAGAAGAATATTTCCAAGCAGCCACATTATCAATCAACGAAAAAGAGAAGTTGATTGAACTTTCGACTGATACTACTTTAATAGCTGAATTCAAAGGAAAATTTCTTATTAACTTTTGGGGAGACATCAGCAGAGAATATGAACAGCTGACCGACAAGGCGCTTAAGTTTCTGTTGCCATTTACAAATACTGAGCTGGTGGAGAGGGCTTTCTCTTCTTATACCTTTATAAAAAATAAATACTGTAGTAAACTGAATGCAGGTCCAGAATTGAGACTGTATCTTACATCACTTGAACCTGATTTAAAAAAAACTATGTGCCTCAAAACAAGCTCAAGGATCGCACTGAACATTTGTCATGGTTACGTGACATGTGTGTTATAAAAAGTGATTTCAACTTTTAACAATAACAACGTTTTTATTATTATTATTAAATTAAATATGTTAATTTTTATTTTAACTTCTGATTTTTTTAATGTAAAAATATATGCACTGGTTGTTCACCTTTTTATTAAATTATTTTTTAATTCCGTGGTTGGCCCCTTTATTTCTGGTTATAATCTATAAATTGTGGAATAACAGCAACTATATTAATTTCAAATATTTTGCTAATAATAGGGGTACAATTTATAGATATGGGCTGCCAAGGGGTACGCAAGTGAAAAAACGTTGGGAACCGCTGGTCTAACTCATTAAGTTCTGATGTTATTGTCCTCTCATCCGCAGCAAGCTGGGAGGTGATGTCTGGCTGTTCTGCCCTTCTGTCTTACTCTTGTGCATGTACCTGTCTGTGTTGTAGAGCTGTTTCTTCTTAGTATTTGAAGATGGGTCGGCTGTTCTCTCTGGGTGGCTGTTTCTGGTTTTGTTATACTCATGGTTGTTGTTCAGCGCTGGTGGACTTGTGTACATTTTCCTCTTCTTGGCGTTTGGTTTGGATCGCATCATTTGTACTATACTGCGATGTTTTTTTTTAATGCTCTCATGAGGCGCATTTTTTTAACTCGCATGAGTCGCAGTGAAAACTGAAAAAGACCATCTTATTTTACAACAGATATTGCAGTAAGTTTCAGCTATCTGCGATGTTTTTTTTTAATTTTTTTAAATGCTTCCATGAGGCGCATTTTTTAAACTCGGATGAGTCTCAGAGAAAACTGAAAAAGACCATCTTATTTTTTACTGAAGGTATTGCAGTCTGTTTCAGTTATCTGCGATGTTTTGTTGTGCGACGAAGAAAGTATCGTAATGTCAAATTATGCATTAAAAGTTACATATGCAAATAAAGAAAAATTATTGAATACCCAGCCTGCTCTTGTAAAATGTATTCATAAAAAAAACAATAAGAGGCCAATAAGAATAACATACTTAAAATATAAAATATGTCTCATGAACTAAATGAATCTATGCTGCAAAACAGAAAAAAGCAAATTTAAATTATTAATAGATTAAAATAAGTAACACTTTACTTTTGAATTCATAATTTTATTTTTGCGTAATTCTTTCCCTTAAACATATAAACTTACCTTAGTAAACTCCCCTGAACAATTCAAACCAGACTGATCTATCTATCTATCTATCTATCTATCTATCTATCTATCTATCTATCTATCTATCTATCTATCTATCTATCTATCTATCTATCTATCTATCTATCTATCTATCTATCTATCTATCTATCTATCTATCTATGTGTCTGTTTGTCTCTGATAAGTGAGAGTTAGTTTCTGGCACTCTCAGTTCCCATGGTGGGATCTTTGCTTTGTACTGAGCACTACTGTTTATCGTATTAAACAGGTCTGGGTATTGATCCATTTCATCCATTGTTTTCCACCCTGACGGGTATCTATTATGGTTTAATGGAATGTGGCCTATGTACTGGTTACCCCTATCAAAGGTTTTGTGTGCTGGGTGAATTGGATCTTTTGCCACTTTTGCCCAGTAGCTTAATCTCAGTTCTTTTCTCCTTAGCTCCAGGGGTATAATGCCTAGCGCTACTTCTAGTGCCTCTGCTGATGTTCCCTTTGAGGCACCTGCTATTATTGACATTTCCTGGTTTTGGACTGTGTCTAGTTTTTTCTTATTGCTCGGGGCGGCTGATGCATAGACAACACTGGCATAGTCAAGTTTGCCCCTAATAAATGATTTATAGAAGGTTATCATTGTCTTATTGCAGGCCCCCCAACCACTCCCTTTCATGAATCTTAGCATGTTAATAAGTCCCCTACTGCTTTGCACTAATAGGTCTATGTGTTTGTTCCAGTTTAGTTGCTGGTCTAGTACCATACTAAGAAAACTAGTTGATTTTGCTGTGCATACTTTTTGCTCATTAATGCTTATGTCAATTATATTGTTTTTAATTACACGCCCTCTACTGAAAATCATTCCTATGGTTTTTTTAACGTTTAGATTAAATCCCCACTTGTTCATCCAGTCAGATACTTTATCCATTTGCTTTTGTACTGTTTTATAGAGGAATGGGAGATTTCTTCCCGTTCTCCATATCGCAGCGTCATCTGCAAACTGGGATAAGTTGTTTTTTAAATCTTTAAACTCGTCACCCAGGTCGTTGACCATAATCGTAAAAATAGATGGTGATATTACTGATCCCTGGGGAATTCCATTCTGTTGCTCATACACCTCAGATCTATCATTGTTTATTTGTACCGTGAAGTATCTATCCTGCTGGAAGTTTTCTAGATAATTGTAGGTTCTGCCTACTATACCTAATTTCCTGATTTTATGTAGTGCACCCTCCCTCCAACACTCATCATATGCTCTTGCTACATCAAGGAATATTGCTACTGTCTTTTCTTTCCTTTTGAAGCCTGTTTTAACATCATGTTCCAGCCTCAACAGTTGCTCTATTGTACTATGTTGGCTTCTAAAGCCTGCCTGGGTTGGACTGTACAAATTATGCTTTTCTAGATGAAATTTTAGTCTGCTGTTGACTATTGTTTCTAGAATTTTTCCTAGATGCGATGTTAACGATATTGGCCTGTATGAGCTGACATCATGTGTTTCCCTTATCTGGCTTTAGTATGGGGATGACTACTGCTGTCTTCCATGAACACGGTATTTTTCCCGTGTGCCAGATTTTGTTGTAGAGGGATGCAATCACTCTTAGAGTTGTATTTAATACCTTTTTGAGGATTTCATAGCTCAGAATGTCTTCCCCAGAGGTAGTATTGGTTTTTCCTGCTAAAGCTCTTTCTATTTCATCTACTGTAATATCTGCATTAAAATAATTAGCATCCTGTGTGGTGTCCATATTTTCTCCTTTTAATTTTGTCTAGTAGTGTTTTCCGACTATTTATTTCTGCCTTATCTAGACTGTCTATTGAACTAACCTGATAGAAGTATTTAGCTAGTATGTTGGCTTTTTCTCTATCTGTTTCAGCTCTCTCTGGTATTTTAATTGTTGGGATTTTAAATTTCTTGTTGTTTCCTCCTTTAATTGCTTTTAGTTTTCTCCAAACTGTAGTTACTTGTGACCTATGGTTTAGTGTTTGACAAAATGTTCTCCAACTCTTTTCTTTAGCTCTGAATATTATTTTATTTGTTTCATTTATTACCTTTTTTATAGTTTGTGTAATTCTCTTCAGTTTTGGCTTTTCTATACTTTTTCAGGGCCCTCTCCCTCAATTTCAGTTGTTCTGAACATCTGTCTGTCCACCATGGTACTGGATTTTTATCTTTGTTTCTTTTCCTATTGTTGCCTTTTTGTGTTGGTTTTAAGTGTTCAGGCATATTCCTGTTTGGTATATATTTTATTGCTATTTTTAAAATCTCATTTGTTAGTTTTTCTGCAAATATATCTATACTGTTAGATTCAATTTGTTCTATGCTTAGTTTGCTTAGCTCCAATTACAGTCAATTACTGAATCTGCCTATCTAGAAGCACTGAATTATCATCAGTATGTCTTAAATTTCTTGATTTGTGTTAATGGTCACGCAGTCTGCTCTCAGATGCCGACAGCAAAGGAAGTCTTCACTGACAGACCTGGCGCTCTCGCTGTGTTTTCAAAATTGCATGGCCTATTTCGCAAGAGGGCAAGTCGTTATATAGGTCAGAACCGAGCGACACGGGAAGCAGTATGTACAATTTTCACCACTGTAAAATTTTGTTCATTAGCCAATCTCGATGGGCCATACTGGCCATTACTGTAAATAGTGTAGTAGATGTAGCACGGTAGCAGATTGGTGTACTGGCACTGTTGAAAGTAGTTGGTACTGCTACAAATGTATGTTGACATACACGCCCACACAGGGCTACTGTAAATATGTCATGAAGACGTCACAGTAACACATGACGATGAAGTCAGGAAGCGTTGAACGACTAATGACGTTTCCAAACAGTTTATTACGGTACAATACAAATCATGCTGACATCGACACATACATTGTCATCTAAACAAAGGTTCAACACATCATGGACGTAATCACACGCCAATACACCTCTGGCAAAATTAAGCCGCATGGACAGCGGGCTTATATATATAGTTCATTGATACTCTGGTTCAACACCTCTGGCAAAGTTAGGCCGCATGGACAGCGGGCTTACATCTATAGTTCATTGATAATCTGGTTCAACACCTCTGGCAAAAATAGGCCGCATGGACAGCGGGCTTACATATATAATTCATTGATAATCTGGTTCAACACCTCTGGCTAAAATAGGCCGCATGGACAGCGGGCTTACACATATAATTCATTGATATTCTGATTCAACACCTCTGGCAAACAATAGGCCGCATGAACAGCAGGCTTACATCTATAGTTCATTGATAATCTGGTTCAACACCTCTGGCAAAAATAGTAAAGTTACCACTTCTCCGCTCCGGGAGTAAGTCGTCTAACTACTCAAAGTTCATGGCAATAACAAATAGGTTCAAAATGTTTCTTTACCTGCTCTGCCTTCCATGAATCGCACACCAAAACACTTGTTATTTCCTAGGCTTATAACACTATACCAGAATCACATTAAAGGGGGGAATCTTAAACATAATTTAATCACAGAAGAACTCTGATCCCCTTTGACACCGCAAGAGAAAAACGCTGAGCGACTTCTCAGCTCGAAAAACACCAGGCGACTCCCAAAACCACAGTCTTCCGGTCGCGCCAAAATCATCGCACATGCGCCCGGATAATGGCGTGATGTGAGTCCAACTCACACCGTACCGAGGAGCCAGGTCGAAAACCATATAACGTCGTCTCGTACAATCTTGTCTATAACCATATAAGGCAATCTCGAACAATCTGGAAGGCTAATCCAAACCGAAAATCGGCAGAGTCAAGAAACATAACAAATAAATCTAACATGTATCAAAAGCAAAACATAATCACAGGTAAAATCCATTAGACCACAAATATAAGAAAAGTATAATAAAGTATTCATTACTAGCATACCATAACAGACTGTAACACAGTAATGATGCCGTGTGTTGCATACGCAAATATCGGCATACATTTGTCTAGATGTGCAAATAATGAAAACCAGGAATTCAAATATCTTCTTTATTCCTGGAGCGGTTTCCATCATCTTAGGTTTAAAATAGGCCCCGAATTTGTCTTTATCTTTCTAGATAATTGTCTTTTTCTTACATACTTCCATCTTTTAATAGGCGTAGCGTAAACAGCAAAATTGTCGACTTGCCTAATGTATCGATGCATTCCACTCGAGATTTCTCCATTCGTGTAATACTTTTCGTGGAAGTCTTTACCCCTACTTATACAAAAACGATCCTATTATTAAATTACTAACCTCTTCCAGGCGGTACTTCGCTCATACTACTGTAGTTTAATTCCAATTATAACAAGGTTGCACAGATTTCAGCTCGGCTATTGTTATGCTAATACGTTTGTAAACACTATGCATGAAGATGCCGTATCACTGGTCCGTCAAGCATACACTATTATAAAGTATGGCGTACCACGGTGGTATGCATGACGTGTTGTGAATCAGAATTCACGACACTATCTATCTATCTATCTATCTATCTATCTATCTATCTATCTATCTATCTATCTATCTATCTATCTATCTATCTATCTATCTATCTATCTATCTATCTATCTATCTATCTATCTATCTATCTATCTATATATCTATCTATATATCTATCTTTCTATATATATATATATATATATATATATATATATATGTACCTATATATCTATTTACCTACCCACCTGTCTGTCTGTCTATCTATATATCAATGTATCTGTTTGTCTGTCTGTCTATCTAACTGTTTGTCTTTCTATCTCTCTATCTATCTATCTATCTGCCCTCCAGCCTGTCTGTCTGTTCGTCCATTCGTCTGTCTGTTATGTTTACCTAACGGTCTGTCAGCAACCTTTTTGCCTGACGGTCTGACTGCCTGCCTGAGTGCTTGTCTGACTGCGTATCTGTTTTAGGGCTTATGTCTGTCTGCCTGCTTGCCAGTCTGTCTGTCTGTCTGTCTACCTGCTTGCCAGTCTGTCTGTCTGTCTGCCTGCTTGTATGAGTGTATGTTTGTCTAAGAACTGTTCTGTGGTGTGAGAAACCAATAATACGTTTAATGATAAAGATTTATACAAGCCAACTAGAAGCAACAAAATATGAACATAAAATATCAAACAAGAGTTTACCGCCAAGACAAGAGACTGACCAAGGATGTGATTTATCACAGCACATTTTTGTGCGAAGATGGCACTTGATGTGAATGTGGACGTCATGTTATGTCCGCGAGTATATGCCGTGACAAAGAAAGAGCAGAAGCACTGTGACAATCAAGCATGTCGTAAGAAGAAGAAGCTCTTGTAAGACTGTTCATGTGGTTAGCAGTCTTACCTTATATCACAGATTGATGGCTACAGAAAAATCAACCACAAACATATCAACTATTTTGGCGCTGTCAAACTGGGATGTAGATTAAAAGAGACAATTTGAAGCACCTCTACAATAGTAGACAGAAGCTAACAGAGCAACATAATTACTATAATAGAAAACTTAAAGATGTGGACGAATTATTTCTAGCAACTTCGGAATACTGTAAATCAGCTCTACAACCCCAATCCCCCCTTTTTAATCCAGCTAGGAGAGAATAAGCTATCAGCCGACAAAACCACATGAAGCAGAAACAAATGATAAGGCGATTATCTCCTTTAGTTTGCCGTAAGAGTCCACGAATGGTGGCCAGAGAGTTAGAGAAAAAGGATGAGTCTATAGAAAGAAGTAACCTTCAATCAAGAATTACTCATAGCGGTGAGGTAAATAGGAGGATCTAAGGAAGAAAACTACAAACATCTGATTGTTCTCGGTTTTTGTAAATTTTATAACCCCGCCACTATTCTACGAGATAAATATTTGTCACTATGTAACAATAGACTCGTGTTCAGAAAGTCCATAGCAGAAGGTAATTCAGCAATATATAGAGATACTTAGATGTATCTTTATATCAATAAACCAATACCCTTTAGCTCCCCAAGGAGCATAGGCCTTCAACAAACACAAGCCAAGTCTTCCTGTCCTGTCCATTCTTTATTGGACTTGTCCATATTTGTTGAAGTTGTTTTGGTAACAAGTGTTTTTACGGGATGGGGTAACCAGCCCCAAGCCCAACCCTCCTTAGTCGCTTTTTGCGATTGCATGGTAGGGTACAGTGTTAAAATTCTTTGCTCCCCTTTCGGGCCCCGGTAACACACGGGTGGTACCGTTATACATACCTGTCACAAAAAGTAGGGAATATTGAATTTAAAAGTTATCCAAAGACAATATATTTCAAATTAGTTCATTTATTCCTTCGTACAAGTAAACTTGAGTATCATAACAAGACATTTGAGGTATAAGAAGTGTTATGGCTTTACTCACATGATTTTAGTCGCACTGGCAACCAAGGCGGGGTAGGTACTTCATTTTCACAAAAATATTCCAATATTTCTAAAAACGTGTAGGGCCCCCGTTTGCCGCTAAATATGCATTGCAACGACGTCTCATACTGCAAATAAGCCTTCTGATGTTGTCTTGAGGAATTCTCTGCCACTCCTGCTGAAGGGCCTGGGCTAACTGCTGAAGAGTCTATGGAGCGGCTGGACGTTGTTGGACGCGTCTATTCAGGAGGTCCCACAAATGCCCAATAGGAGACAGGTCGGGGGACATCGGCGGCCACGGTAACGTTCGGATATGCTGCATCTGAAGGTGATCTTGGACGACGCGAGCACGGTGAGGACGTGCATTGTCATCCTGGAAGATGAAATCTGGTCCGTGCCGTTGAGCAAATGGCACAACGATAGGCTCGATGATGTTGCCACGGTGTTAGAGCCCTGTGATATTGACCTGGCATATGTGAAGGTCGGTCCTGTCATTCATACAGATGCCTGCCCACACCATTACACTGCCACCTCCATAACGGTTGTGTGCAACAGTTGCAGGAGGCTGGTAACGTTCACCTCGCCGTCGCCAGACACGTATTCGACGATCATGAAAATCCAAAATGAAACGGGACTCATCAGAAAACATCACTGATGCCCACTGTTGATTGGTCCACCGATGATGACGTTGGCACCAATCCATTCTTGCTCGCCTGTGTTGTGGTGACATGGGCAAAGCTACAAACGGTCTGCGTGAGGCCAGTTGCACTTGGTGCAAACGGTTTTGTACTGTCTGAGTTGAGACCCGGATCCCAGTGGTCCGTTGAAGGTGTTGCTGAAGTTGAGTAGCATTTAGAGTCGGAGTTCTGAGGGCCTGAGTAACAAGACGTTGATCTTGGCGGCGTGTAGTGACTCTTGGGCGGCCAGTCCGAGGCAGATCAGCCACTGTGCGGAAATTGTGATACCTGTTCCACAGTCTGCTGACAACTGACTGTGAAACAGTGAGGTTCTGAGCAGCACCCATTTGCTGACTTCCGGTTTGAAACATGCCTATGCCTATCCAACTCTGCTGTTCTGTCAAACGTTCCATGACGAAGAAAAGAAATTGTATCTGTTGCAGAGTCTTTTTATACCTGTCCATGGTGAGTAGTGTTCATCAAACCCGAGATACACGCATTTTTGTGAAAAAGAATAATGTGGGAACTTTACGGATGGGCCCCACCTCTGTTCTTGGGATTGGCTTACTCATCACGAGTCACCAGGTCAACATGATATTGCACGTGAGAGTGGAGAATAGCGTGCTCGATATGTCCGTACAACCATTAAAATTCGAAATCCACTCTTTTGTAAAATAATACATACCATCTTAAAATATCCCCTACTTTTTGTGACCAGTATAGATATTTAAAATAAGTTCATACACATGCAAACATCAACTTCCACATCAAGCAAGTTATCAACTCCAAAGATCGATATAGACATATATATCTTAGGAAGCACCACTATAAGAAGTAGAATCTTTCACATATCTTGGCAGAAATATACACAAAGTTGGAGGGACAGACAGTGATATCAAAATAAGAATACAAAAGGCAAGAAGATCTTTCATTGCATTGGGAAACACATGGAGATCATATGAAATTAAGTCTAACACACAAAAAGCAACTCAAATGTCGTCAGTACTATGACGTGGCTCTGAAAGATAGAGAACAACAGATAAAACAACAAAAAAGCTGCAACCATTCATAATTTAGTGCTTGGATAGAATAGAAGGATTGTAATTGTTATTAAATGTTAATCTACAAATCCTAGTTTTAGTACTTTCAGGAAGATTCCTAGGAACAGTGACTATGAATACACTATCTAAAGTTTAGCTCTCTTAATTGTAATGATTACTTCTGGTATTGATCACGTCATATAATAGAAATCTCTCTTGTCTCCTATCTGGCTGGCTTCTCCTCTCTGTCTGTGTGATATAAGTGATGGTACAGACTCTTTAACACGTCAGTCTTATATCGGAAAATTGTGGGTACGCAAAGTTTATTTTCGGGATTAGTTTATTTACTACACCAATTACCACTGTAGGGGTGTCTTAATTTGTATCACTCAGTCCTACGGATCTTTAATTTTAGGGAAAAAGGGGGGGGGGAGATATTATTAAAACAAGTTTTATATGTTTGTTAATCTACCTGGTTTGACGGAAGTGATAGCAACACAAATTTAAGAAGGCAAAGATACAGAGGAATAAATAGAACTGGTCACCCAATCCTTTGCTGGACGTAGTATAATAAAGTCTTCAATACTTCGTACCCCTACTACCGTATCTGGTATGCAAATAACTTTACGTGTTGTTTATGCAGTGAATGTGTGAGCACTTTTATTTTTACAGGGGAATTTATTGCGGTATTTTTGTGGTGACGGGAGAGAACCTGACCAAAAATAAAAAATAAATATGTAGGGGTAGTATTTATTGCAAACCATATGTTTTCAGTTACTAATTTAAATTTATAATGCAAAACTATAACCCTTGTTTATGCTTTACTTATAATATTTATATTTTAATCATTTTAAATTGTAGTCTGCTTACCTCTTAAACAAATATAATTTGTAAAACAAACGTAGGCTTTAGCTCATACTTTTATAAAGCTTTATACATCTTTTGGTGTAATACTAAAATACTACCGGTTGCTTTTGTACGGATCTACAATGTTGAACTTGTAAATGCGTTTTACATCCGGCGAATGCGCCACCAATAAAGCCTTGAAACATACATTCTCTCACCATCAACCGCCACGGATGGTCGGTTTTTGATTCTTCCAGGCTATGTTATTGTAAAAAAGTACATTTATATCTGCGTCATAATTGTCTGTAAATCTGACACTGTAAATGTATCTACACTTAAGAAACTGTCTCAGTGATAATTTTCTATTGCACCAGACTGACAGCCGTTTTTGGTTGTCCGAATATTTGACGGACTGTATATGTTGGGTAAAATTGATAAAAGTAATACACCCACTGACTCTGAGACAGGCATAATCACTGACAGGGGACAAGACATATATCTCGTTTTTGATTACAATTCATAACCATTACGTCGGTATAATAGGCAGCTCAACAGGGCTCCTTTTTGTTTATTTAATACGGAGTCACTTGAAGTGACGTCATGCCGATATGGTTGTCTGGCAGAAGTGAACAAATTTGAAGCAGAAGTGAGTTTATCGTCTGCAAGAGAGATGCGGCTTGTGTTTGGAAGTGAGCTGACGTTTGTGTTTTGAGCTCCTGCAGTATTCAGTGTTTTCCTGATTTATTCCATCCCCAGGATACCAATATACTTGGTTGAGGTGTCTCTGGCTTATTCTAATAAGGAAATGTGTGCCTATTCATAAACATGTCCAAATGACTATATTAAAACAAGTTTGAATGATTGCCAGTGACCAGCGTTTGATAGGGAACGGACTGGACAAATACGTAATACTGCATTTGCCTTTGGGGCTTGTAATAGAATTACTGTGATTTTATTTTCAACAGGCCCCATTTCATCTTCTCTCTGTAACTATTTGAGTTTAGTCTTCTTCTCTTTGTAATTAATTGAGTTTTCAGGAGGGATTACTGTAAGGTTTAAGTTTATACTCGCACCAGTTTCTTCTCTCTAAAGTCATTGTTCGTTAGTAGACGTATTTTCAGTGTTAAAGTAATCGCGGTCATTTTTATTGTATTTACTAGGAGTTGCAGTTATTTTAGGCTGGGTAGATTTTTCAGCTCGGATAAATCCGAAAACCCCTCACCTACGCAGGTAAAGCGGGGGTAGGGCGAAAAGCACTACCCATGTACGTAAAACTGGAGCTAAAAAAAAAGTTAGTTGCTTATCCTTTACAGGACGTGGCAATCAACCCCAGCTTTTATTGGCTGTCTGTGATTTTTCTAGGCAATTTTTACGTTCAGTAGTTTGCCATTGCTTTCTGAACGGTACGGCGCTTATACCATTGTTAAAAATCCACACAAAGCGATCTGCTACCAAACCGCCTGCAGCAGGTTTCGAACCTGGTATATCTGGATTATGAAACTGCGTTCATATCCATTAGGCCACAAACTGGAGCTAGGATGGAATAAAAGTTAAATTTTTATTACACATAAGGGAGGGAAACCCGAGGGCTGTAAACAGTAAATTAATATGAAACAAATATAAAGATATGTTATCAGGCACTCGCAGGAAATAAAGAAGTAGAACACCAGACAACAGAAAAACAACAGACATGAGTGGCTTACCCAGGATTTGAACACTGGACCTTCCGTGCGACAACCCCGCCTAGCCATGCAAGCGAATCACAATATCCGACCTGCCATCTACGCATCATCACAAAATGATGTTTCAATGGCAGGTCAACAGTGCGAACCACAATACATGACACTAGAAGTCAACCATGGGCAGTTCAGCCTATTAATGACGCAATCACTTCTGTTGTATTTCTATCAAGCAGTATAGGCCGAATCCAACAAGACAAGGACCTTAATACTGTGTCCAGTAAATGATAGTAGACTAGAACAGTGAGAACAGGATAGTGGGTAGGTTTGGTATTGTATAAACATTTATTACACATAAGGGAGGGAAACCCGAGGCCTGTAAACAGTAAATTAATATGAAACAAATATAAAGGTATGTTATCAGGCACTCGCAGGAAATAAAGAAGTAGAACACCAGACAACAGAAAAACAACAGACATGAGTGGCTTACCCAGGATTTAAACACTGGACCTTCCGTGCGACAACCCCGCCTAGCCATGCAAGCGAATCACACTATCCGCCCTGCCATCTACGCATCATCATACTGCCATTGAAACACGCTAGTGTATTTTGTGTACGTTACTGTGTACATCCCATTGGTGTACTCAACAGGGGAGTGAGGAGTATTTAATTTCCGAGATGGGATTTCATTTTCCTATATATATATATATATATATATATATATATATATATATATATATATATATATATATATATATATATATATATATATATATATATATATATATATATATATATATATATATATACATATATATATATATATATATATATATATATATATATATATATATATATATATATATATATATATATATATATATATATATATATATATATATATATATATATATATATATATATATATATATATATATATATATACAGTAGAACTCCATTTATCCGAACCCCAATTATCCGAACATCCAATTATCCGAACACTTTTTCCAGAAAAAAAAAAAAAAAATCAGATGCCACAGTCACGTTAGACTAAAATTCTGAATCTTTTGATGCGGCAAACTTCAAATGTGTGCGAACAATTTGTAGAGAATGGGATGGCTAATGGTCGGTCGCTTACGTACAGGAAGTCAGTTAGATCATAAAGTCAGTTAATATCTGGTTTACCCATCCAAAGTACGTGTGCGTTCTAGGTAGAACAGTGGCTAAACAGACAGTTCAACTTAAAATAATTGTGTCTGCTACTACAGCAGAATAATTTTGGTGTACAAGTATTTCTCTATGCGATATGGCACCTTCCAGTAGGCCTAAAGCATATAAAAGGAACCGCAATGTTTTGTCAATTGAAACGAAAACAGAAATTATCTAGAGACTAGGACAAGGTGAAACTGTGTCTTCACTTGCGAGGATTTTCAATGTTGGGAAAGCTACCGTCTCTGACATCAAAAGTAACAAGGATAAAATTATGAGTTTTGCATCGAAATTTGATAGTGAAAATGGGTCGAAGAAACGTAAAACCATGAGAAATGCGAAAGATGTGAACTTGGAAGAGGCTTTGTATATATGGTTTGTGCAAAGAAGAAGCAAAGGGGAACCTATCTCTGGTTCTCTGTTGTGTGAAAAGGCACTTCAGTTCAACAATCAACTTGACGGTCCTCCTGACTTTAAGGCTAGCCAGGGATGGTTAAGAAACTTTAAATCTCGTCATGGCATACGAGAATTGGAGATTCAAGGGGAATCTTTATCTAGCGATGCAACTGCCGCTAAAAATTTTAAAGAAACTTTATTGGATTTTTGGAAGAAGAAGGTTATTCACTCGATGATGTGTATAATGCCGATGAGACTGGCTTATACTGGAAATTATTGCCTCAAAAATCACTTGCATCTCAGCGCGAAGCAGCTGCCCCTGGGTTTAAAAAGTGCAAAGAGAGAGTAACAATTTTGGTAGCCGCGAATGCCAGTGGAAGTCATCGTTTACCGGTGCTAATGATCGGCAAAGCCAAAAAACCACGTTGTTTAAAGAATGTGACATGTCTCCCATTGTGTTACAAAGCACAGAAGAGTGCTTGGATGAATAGTGAAATATTTCTTGATTGGTATACAAATCAGTTCATCCCAAATGTGAAGAGGTTGAGAGAACAAGAAAAGAAAACTGGAAAAGTAATTCTTCTACTGGACAATGCACCATCTCATCCAGAGACGGATACATTGAATGCAGTTGATGCAAATTTTAAAGTAATTTTTCTGCCTCCCAATGTAACAGCACTGATTCAACCAATGGATCAGGGTGTTATAGCAAAGCTTAAAAAGATGTACAAGAAGGAAGTCCTGCGTCGTTTATTGTTGGCTGAAGATGAAGAAAGTGTGGTGGTGTTTTCCAAAAAGCTTAATCTCAAAGACTGCTGCTATATGTTAGCTGATGCTTGGACCACACTGTCACAAGATAATCTCAACAAGGCTTGGAGTAGATTGCTTGGGAAAAAAGGAGGAAATGAAACTACTGCAGTGGACACAAATGATGATTGTATAAATGAAGTTGTGGAACTGTTTCAAGCAATGCCCGGATTTTCGGACTGTGACAAAGATGATGCACACATGTGGCTAGAAGATGATAATGATTCTGGTTTTCAGTTTTTGAATGACGAAGAAATTTTGTCTTTTGTGCAAGAAGAAAACCAAATACATGTAGTGACCGATGATGAAGACTCCTCAGAAGTACACGATGTACTTGTAGATTATGAAGAAAAACCAAAACGTCGACCAAGTCCTGAAGAGGCCTTTATAGCACTAGAAACAGCGATGGCTTGGTACGAGCAAGAAGATGACAGCTGTCCTACACAGCTTCTGCTGTTGAAGAGAATGCGGGACTTAGCAGCCAAAAGGAGACTATCCAGTTTGGTGCAAAAGAGGATTCCTCATTATTTTAAATAGTGGGCTACATCTGTGCAAGTACATGTATACGTAAGTTGCGCCTGGTTTTGAATCGTTTGTAATGTTATTTTGAAAACATTTCTCTTTCTTAACAAAAATAATTAATACAAGTAGTACATGCACTGCAGTGTAATAAAAGATTTTGGTGATACAGTGATCTAATACAGTGTGGGTATTATTATTACAGTACAAGTAAATATGTTTTATAGTGTATTTTCCTTGTGATGGTTAATTATTTTTAGAAATATGTGTACATGTACTCGATACATTATGTAATCCAATTATCCGAACATTTGATTATCCGAACGATGCTCGGTCCCATGGGGTTCGGATAAATGGAGTTCTACTGTACACACACATATATATATATATATATATATATATATATATATATATATATATATATATATATATATATATATATATATATATATATATATATATATATATATATATTTATATATATTTATATATATATATATATGTGATAGGGTGGGCGAGAAGATGATGATGATTATGTTGTGATGTGTGATCACTCTCCTGCTTACACTCGCACCGACCCGAACAACAATAAAACTCTTGATTCTAGAGGCAGGGGCTATATTTATTTTTACAACCCATTCAGTGACAAAGCAAACATTAAACAAATAAACTAGCGAACATAACAAAACTAAACTAAACAAAACACCCAACAGTGCCCGATGCTAATGTGCTCTAGTCCATCTGCTACCTACACTGGTCACCTCGTCGTTTGCTCTCTCGTGTGGGCTGAATCTTCAAATCGGCCTTTTGCCGATCGCTATTTCTTTTTATAGGCACTAGGCTAATCACTCACTTTACTGCGCGCTAGGCGTATTAATCTTGGCTACTTAAATATCACACGCGATTATCGCTTTAGGAATAGCGAAAACACAAATAAAACCTACATCTATTTAATATAACACAATTCTACACCACAACTTAATTTAAAGGCATTATTGTGGCCTTTTCATCAATCTTCCTTATCTCGTCAGACTTTTTACATACTAGCGATAAATCTGCTTAGAAACAGGTAGGGGGGTCTCCTTTTCGGCCCCATCATCACTCCCTCTGGCACTTCAGTTGTAACCTCTCAGATCGTCTCGGGGCAGGACCCTCTATTGGCTGCAGGGCATACCTGTCTCATCCGGCGAAGCTGGTGCCTCCGGTAGGCCTAGTGTAGCAACCCTCATCTTCAAAGAGTCAGAAAGCCTGTCTTCAACCTGTTAATATATTTCCTAACAACTCTGTGAAACAACACAAAGTTTGATGTTGACTTCCCTCTAGATAAACTTCTACCCACATAATTTTCATACATATTCAATAATACATACATAATAATAATAATAATGATGATATAAATGTTTTCTTTCTTACCGCATCAGAGAAATATTAACACTAATAAGTTTGATTTGCGATAAATATGGTCAAATCCAGATCGCTTGCTAATATTTTGTCTTCACACAACTTTAGTGTAATACAAATTTTTTCAAGTGGCGACTACCACTTCCTTCAAACCAGTTTTATTCCTCCGTTAGTATATTAGACTCCAGCCAATCAGCGACTGTTAGCCTTCTAGCGTCCTTTTTTTTCAAAACTGAACTCAATTTTCAAATCGTGGACTACCCTACCCTTTCCCAATATCTGTCAAGCTGAGAAAGATGTAGTCTGTTGGTCCATCTGTCTGCTGTCAATATCTCATTTATTTATTGAGTGGTTCAAATTCTGATAAATAATTATTGATACCGTTGCTGTCTGTCACACAGTGCTTATATTTTTATACGTTTATTTATTATATTTAATAATATCGTTTTTCTTCTTCAATTCTTCAAATAACATATTTTCCTATCTACGGTAAGATACTTTACACTTTACTCTTCTATTACCCAATTAATGTCATTGTATTCGTCACTGTCTTTTATTTTAGCATATAAGAAAATTATCTAAGTTTTTCTTCTATCTAACCTTCTATGCCCCGCTTGGGTGCAAATTTCTAATTATGTAAACAACAAAATCGAGACACTTCCAACTATGCTCCTTTTCTCCCCCTCTCGTACTATATTTTCAAAAAATGTCCACGGTAAATCGTAATTTTTTTTCCCTTTAACTGTCGTTGTCATTCAGAACGAAACAGCGCTTTTGTAGTACGTCACACAATTCGACAAAGCGTTGGCCGTATATTACATTATATTTACTTTTTAGCCCGAAATACACTGGTGTGTGTGTGTTTATATATTATGGCGTGTCCAACAGCGTGGATATAGGCATAGAACTGCGTGTCGAGCGAAGAGGGGTTTTGCAAGGCGGCTTTAATATTTGCGTAAATTCTTACTGCAGTTTCGTTCTACACTTCTGGAAAATGTCCGAATTGCTACTATTAGTGGCGTTAAAGTTAAAATCTTACGTTAATTCAGAACGGCAGTTTGGTGTAGCAGTTCTGGCACATGGTAATTGTAAGGCTCAAGGACGAAACTAGGAAAGTGTTGCGTGCATATTTTGACGCACATATTACAAAAATACGATATGGCTATTTAATATGGAAAATATATATTTGCATTCATTTGTGTATGAAAATGCTTCCTCTGGTAAAGCTAGATAATTCATGATTGATTTACACTTTTGATTATATGAGTGATCGTTCTTGATATTTATTCGGCGCATGGATATTGAATTCATGTCCGTTCTTATTTGTTCGGGCCAGAAAATAGATTAATTTTGCTTGTTATGTTTATGGCCTGAATTCATGTGTACTACTTGTCTAGTGCAAGAAAATTCAGTCGTATATTGTATACCTTTGTATGTTCAGGTCGGACTATATTCTTTCTGCCGGAATCTAGCGCAGGTTTTCGTAGTCCTACTGGGTTGTGAAGAGTTCCGATAATGTCGCCAAAGATGGCTGAGTGTTTTTTTCCAGGGCTGGCACTGTTTAAGGTTTAACAGTGATTCGTAGATGTTTTCCAGGAGAAGTTTATGTCACTGCAAGAGTCTATTTGTCAGAGATCCTCCTCATATGTGTGATTCGGACTCCAGGTAATGCCTGACCCTATTTTTGATGATCTCGAGTCGGTTAGACCTAGACGGAACATTGTGCTTCGCATCGCTAGGGTCGTGTTTGTATCGACGAAGATGACAGGCTTTCCTACAGCAGTTATGTCTACATGAAGTAACTGGATTACTGTAGAGCTGTATGGAAAAACTTTATGAAATTATTTATATGCACATTCTAAATTAACTTTGGCTTATATCTACCCTCCTGCGAGTGAGTGAGCGACAACTCAGGAAGGCGGCCATGTTATATTCCTGTCATCATATTTTTGATCACTGTCAAGAGAACAGATTATGTATCCTACTATCGGGCAGTGGTATCGAGATCTTGTTATGAGGTGAAAACCCACTATCGTGGTTTATGATTATTATACAAACATTGGACATATCTCAGCTTAAGAACTTAGCCATGAAATGAAGGTTCGGCCAATGACTTTTGTATGTTTACCGATCTTCATTGACGCGTTCAGTCAGTAGAGGATACGGCGATTAGTTACCAGAACAGTGAATGCTACCTTGGGTTGAATGATATTTCACTACTACATGAATGTATCATCCACGATTCAAATAACCAATGAATTTATGTCAACATGTACCCATGACTGTATCCGTGCTGTCCAAGTGTGCGTGCCTTCATTAAACTATTGAAATGTCAGCGGCAGTTCAAGTCGTCATTGCATTACATGAGAGTGTGTGAAAGATATTATCAAGTGGTCTGTTACACCGAACTACTACTCCATTCGCGTTACTTGACACTCCCACTTAATGTCAACATGACAGGTTCATTCGATGATGCAGAGGTAACTGAAGAAGACTTTCTTCAGTGATGATCATTGCATGACCCTAAACATAACATCCGCATCCAGACATTCAACAGTGGCCAATACACAACAACACGTTTATTCTACAGCAAAGTGTATTATTCTACAGAAAGCGTGTAAGATTTTAAAAGAGTCTAATGAAGAAATCCTAAGAAAAATAGAGATTGAATGAGCACTTTTAACAGAAGAAAAAAGCCAAGAGTCCGAAAAATGGAAAAAGCAGAAAAAACAAAGAAAATATGGAAGAAAAAATTAAGGAAACAGTTGAACTACTCCTTCCATCCCTAAGTAGAAAGAGTGCGGAGTAAAATGGTTACTTGGAATGAGGAGTTTATAGAGAACATGAGAGATGGTGAGCAAAACAAAACATAAAGTACATAAAGAAACTAACAAACAACAAAATTTAAAAACAAAAACATAACTATGATAACCATATAAGATGGAGACTAGAGACCATAGAGCAGTGTGTCTCAACGGGGGTGGTACCGCCCCCATGGGTCGTTTCCAAGATGTCTGGGTGCGTTCTGATGGGTCGCAACAATTGGGGGTCGTTACTTTCATTCAGGGGGGCGTTGCATACATTTTTACAAGAATCAATATGAAACAATTACAAAAGACATTTTCCTTCGCATACCTTTTAACACGATATTTTTTATTTGCCCTGCGTCCCATGGAGTGTTTCAAGGATTCCAAACGCAAAATTTTAGTACTTGTGATGTTACCATTGTCAGGAGACAGTAGGCGGAGATTTATGTCCCTTCAACACTCGAAACATTCGTTAGCCTCTCGACACACCTAAGCTAACCTTCTCTTACCACTCTCGACACATATTTGCTTCTGGAAACACATTTTTGTTGGAAAAAAATTCATTTTTCCAATGTCATCGCATGTTCGACAGACGGAGTACCAGCTATGGTTGGCCGTCATCGTGGGTTTCTGGTCTACTTAAAAATTGTGGCACCAGGTGTTTTAACAATTCATTGTTTTATTCATCAACAACATTTAGTCGCCAAGCATCTTTGTGACAGGCTCCACAAATCATTGAACTGTGTTATCAGTGTTTTTAACAAAATTAAGGCGCAATCGTTGAACGATAGATTATTTCGTAAACTTTGTTGCTATAAAAGTAGTTCAGTGGAACTGTACGGGTGCCAGGAAGAACCTGATGTCTATTGTGGGGCAATATAAGGAATCAAAACCCTTATTTGCAATACAAGAAACCGTCCTAAGCCCCCAACATAAACTGAACTATCAAGGATATATAACACTTAGAAATGATAGACCTGAGGGAAGAGGAGGAGTCGTGGACTTTTTAATACATGAAGACTACAAAATATTAAACTGGGAACAATTCAACACAGAAAATATTGAAGGAATAAGTGTAACAGTAGACAGTGAGCCAGATAACTTAAAAATAATAAACATTTATGGCCCCAAGGGTAATATAACCGATAGGGACATTGCCACTATTAACACAAAAATAGACCAAAGAACATTATTGGTAGGTGACTTTAATGCACACAATGAGGCATGGGGTAACAGCAGTAATCACCCAGCAGGAAAAAGACCGTTGGACTACATTAAAGTGCTGAGCTAATCATACTAAATGATGGCTCAGTGACAAGGGTTAACTCATGCAACAATGGAGGAGATACAGCAATAGACGTAAGTATTATACCACCAAACCTAGCCTCTGCTAAATGGGAAGTACTGAATGACTCCAGCTCAGACCACTTACCCATAGAAATGAACCTAAACGACAAATACAGTCGATCCAAATGGAGCTAAGTAAACTAAGTATAGAACAAATTAAATCTAACAGTATATATATATATATATATATATATATATATATATATATATATATATATAATATATATATATATATATATATATATATATATATATATATATATATATATATATATATATATATATATATATATATATATATATATATATATATATATATATATATATATATATATATATATATATATATATATATTTGCAGAAAAACTAACAAATGAGATTTTAAAAATAGCAATAATATATATATATATACCAAACAGGAATATGTCTGATCACTTAAAACCAACACGAAAAGGTAAAGATAGAAAAAGAAACAAAGATAAAAATCCAGTACCATGGTGGACAGACAGATGCTCAGAACAACTAAAATTGAGGGAAAAGCCCTGATAAAGTATAGAAAAACCAAAACTGAAGAGAATTACACAAACTATAAAAAAATTAGAAATGAAACAAATAAAATAATATTCAGAGTTAAATAAAAGAGTTGGAGAACATTTGGTCAAACATTAAACCATAGGTCACAAGTAACTACAGTTTAAAGAAAACTAAAAGCAATTAAAGGAGAAAACAACAAGAAATTTAAAATCCCAACAATTAAAATACCAGAGAGAGCTGAAATAGATAGAGAAAGCCAACATACTAGCTAAATACTTCTATCAGGTTAGTTCAATAGACAGTCTAAATAAGGCAGAAATAAATAGGCAGAAAACACTGCTTGAAAAATTAAAAGAAGAAAATATGGACATCACACAGGATGCTAATTATTTAAATGCAGATATTACAGTAGATGAAATAGAAAGAGCTTCAGCAGGAAAAACCAATACCACCTCTGGGAAAGACATTCTGAGCTATGGAATCATCAAAAACGTACCAAATACAACTCTAAGGGTGATTGCATCCCTCTACAACAAAATCTGGCACATCGGAAAAATACCATGTTCATGGAAGACAGCAGTAGTCATCTTCATACTAAAGCCATATAAGGAAACACATGATGTCAGCTCATACAGGCCAATATCGCTAACATCGCATCTAGGAAAAATTCTAGAAACAATAGTCAACAGCAGACTAAATTTTCATCTAGAAACGCACAATTTGTACAGTCCAACCCTGGCAGGCTTTAGAAGCCAACATAGTGCTATAGAGCAACTGTTGAGGCTGGAACATGATGTTAAAACAGGCTTCAAAAGGAATGAAAAGATAGTAGCGATATTCCTTGATGAAGCATGAGCATATGATGAGTATTGGAGGGAGGGTGCACTTTATAAGTTCAGGAATTTAGGTATAGTAGGCAGAACTTACAATTATTTAGAAAATTTCCTGCAGGATAGATACTTCACAGTACAAATAAACAATGATAGATCTGAGGAGTATGAACAACAGAATGGAATCATACAGGGATCAGTAATATCACCATCTATATTTACGATTATGGTCAACGATCTAGGCGACGAGTTTAAAAACTTAAAAAAAACCTATCTCAGTTTGCATTTATTTAAATGCAGACATTACAGTGGATGAAATAGAAAGAGCTTTAGCAGGGAAAATCAATACCACCTCTGGGAAAGACATTCTGAGCTATGGAATCATCAAAAAGGTACCAAATACAACTCTAAGGGTGATTGCATCCCTCTACAACAAAATCTGGCACATCGGAAAAATACCATGTTCATGGAAGACAGCAGTAGTCATCTTCATACTAAAGCCATACAAGGAAACACATGATGTCAGCTCATACAGGCCAATATCGCTAACATCGCATCTAGGAAAAATTCTAGAAACAATAGTCAACAGCGGACTAAAACTTCATCTAGAAAAGAACAATATGTACAGTCCAACACAGGCAGGCTTTAGAAGCCAATATAGTACTATAAAACAACTGTTGAGGCTGGAACATGATGTTAAAACAGGCTTCAAAAGGAATGAAAAGACAGTAGCAATATACCTTGATGTAGCATGAGCATATGATGAGCGTTGGAGGGAGGGTGCACTTTATAAGATCAGGAAATTACGTATAGTAGGCAGAACTTACACTTATTTAGAAAACAACCTATCTCAGTTTGCATATGACGCTGCGATATGAAGAACGGGAAGAAATCTCCGATTGCTCTATAAAACAGTACAAATACAAATAGATAAAGTATCTGACTGGATGCACAATTGGGGATTTAATCTAAACGTTAAAAAAAAACCATAGGAATGATCTTCAGTTTAGAGCGTGTAATTAAAAATAATATAATTGACATAAGCATTAATGAGCAAAAAGTATGCACAGCAAAATCAACTAGATTTCTCCGTATGGTACTAGACGAGCAACTAAACTGGAACAAACACATAGATCTATTAGTGCAAAGCAGTAGGGGACTTATTAACATGCTAAGATATATGATACAAAGTAATAGGTAATTCATCCATCTTTGCAGCAGAATTAGTGGCAATCCTAAAAGCTTTAGAAATAGCTGCAGACAACCCACCAAATAAAGTAACCATTCTGACAGATTCTCTTATATCAGTATTAGCTATCAGAAACAGAAATAAATGTAGCAGGCCAGATATTATAGAGGAAATACTACAGGTTAATACATATCTGCACACTATAGGATGCAGTGCAACACTAACATGGATACCATTACATGTGGGGATAGCAGGAAATGAGCTTGCAGATAAAGAAGCCGAAGGGGGGAAGAACTAGCTATAACAAAATTGAAGTAGGCTTATGGAAGTTTGAAATTAAGAGCTTAATTGCTCAAGCAATAACTAAAGAGTGGATAACAGCATGGGACCAAAGTTAAAAAAGCAAGACACTAATATAAAATCCTAAAAAAACTAAGCAAAAAATGTCTAATACAAGATGAACTAAAAATACCAATTAATAAAAAATTGCTGAGGTTCAAGCTTGGAACTGGATATTTCATGATTGAGGAACCCACATGTGAAGAGTGTCAAGAACCAAACACAATTAGACACTTTCTGGTGGACTGCAAAAAATATGACCAACAGAGGCAAAACATTAAGACATACTGTAGTAAACAAAAGGTAGAAATGAGTGTGGAAAATCTCACAGGCACAAAGACCCCTTCAGAAGAACAACAGTTAATAAAAACTATATTACAAAAACTAAAGCTAACATATAAAAAATTAATAAGGATCCGAGCCAGTAGTCTACACTAGTGAAAGATTGCCCCTCCCCCTCCCCCCCCCAATCCCCAGATACATACAGATTAACCAAATAAACCATCCAGTGAAAATTACCAGCTTAGAAAATATCATATTTTGGATAAAAAAGCAATTTTGAACTAACTACAAAAGGAAAAATACCTACTATAGGTAATATAGTTGCTCCTGATGTATTGGGGGGGGGGGGTGGTGGGGGTGTTGTAGGTTAGTGCTACTGACTGGCACAGCTGACAATGTTGACGTCAGCAATGTCGGGCTAACAGATAGTGGCCGACATTTGTTTAATATATATGGGCGAATGTCGTGAGTTCCTTAGGTTTGTTTACATCTGATACCACCCACACAACAGTGACGTTAGGTCAGGAAATAGACCAACGGGTAAGACGAATAAGTTTTCCAACTCATACACCGTTTATTGACTACAGCAACATTGACATCATGAATAGTAAATCGTTACAAGTTATAATGGCAAACCATATGCCCGTTGATGCTAATAATCCTTATTGAATTCGATTGCATGAACTGCAAATCGTTACAAAGTAATAATGGCAAAACATAAGCCCGTTAATGCTAATAATCCATACTGAATCTATAGCCAGCAGGTGGGCTTGAACATCAACCTAAAGAAGACAGAGGTCATGACGCTCAATGTGAACAACCTTGAGCCCATATCAGTAAGGAATCAGCAGCTGGAACAGACAGATGCCTTCAAATACCTAGGATGCATAGTAACATCAGACGGCGGAGCAAGCAAAGACATCAACAACAGAATGAACAAAACAAGAACAGCCTTTTTTAGTCTAAACAACATCTGGAAGTCCTCTCAGTACAGCACAAGCACAAAATTAGGATTATATCAGAGCTGTGTGCTTTCGGTGCTTCTCTATGGCGCGGAGAGCGGGAGAGTTACAGAGAAGGAAATGTCGAAATTGTCCTCTTTTCACACAACATGCCTAAGAAAAATTCTTCAATCTTTTGGCCGAATACCATCACCAACCAAGATCTGCTTACTCGGAGCAAGCAAGAGGACATGCACACCATCATAGCTGGCAGACGCTGGAGCTGGGTTGGCCATGTCCTCAGAAGAGACCCCGATGCCATCACAAGAACAGCTATGCTATGGGCCCCTGAAGGAAAACGAAAGAGAGACCGACCAAAAACAACTTGGCGGAGGACTGTGGAGGCTGAGATGCAAAGAATGAACCAGAGTTGGGGCACTGTACGAAGGATGGCCGCCGACCGAGCAAAGTGAAATCAATTTGTTGTTGCCCTACAAGACGCCACCAGGCGTAATGGCCACTGACTGCTTTGACGGTCGGCGGCTAAGGATCGAAGAAGAAGAAGAAGAACAGTGAATCGTTACAAAGTTATAATGGCAAAACATATGCCCGTTGATGCTAATAATCCATATTGAATTTGATTACCATGAACAGCAAATCGTTACAAAGTTATAATGGCAAAATATATGGCCGTTGATGCTAATAATCCATATTGAATTTGACCGGACTCATTCCTAAACGGTGGAAGCTTTACCGTGACGAATTATTATCTCCTTAGATTCTTCATTATCAAGATTATTGAATAATATATGGAATGTCTTCCATGAAGAGAATAATCTGTTATCCTTCATACATTCCCGGTACAAAAAAAAAAAAACCCACTGGACACACTAGCGGCACCCCATAATTCCCGTGCCGAAGCCCTGCCAGATACCTAATGGCCGAGATTATAGTTTCCCCATTCAACTCAGTACATTTTCACTCAAGCGCGAACAGCTTGACATGTGAGGTCAGCTCACCTGTTTCTCTCCCCAACTTCAACTCAGTACATTTGAACTCTTTTCTTTTTTTTTTTTTTAAATAACATACACCCAGTTGAGCTATGTTCAAAAAATATAGTGCACAAAGGCACCCAAATAATAAACCATCTCATAACTTTAAACGTGATTACAAGCGTGTCTATAAAAAATCAGACCCGTATGTGAAAATCCCAAACACTTAACTCCCACGCGAAAACATGACTTAACAATTCATCATCATGTGACGTATTCTTTCCAGAACGTTGTCTCCATTACAGCTGCTCTGAACGCATCACGATTCTGGGCAAGTCGACCTGCATCAGCCAAAGTCAAGTTCAGACTCTCTGTGATGTCCTGGGTCCACCGTCGTCTAGGTCGACCCCTTCCCCTTTTTCCAGGGACCATGCCTTCCATCACTGTTTTTTCCAGGCTATTATGTCTTTTTATATGCCCGAAAAATTTCAGCTTCCTTATTGCGATGGTATTTAGGAGCCAATGTTCCTGTACGTTTAGTGAGTGCAGTACTTCTCTGTTGGTCTTTTTTTCTGTCTTAACAATAGTATAATATAAATACAAACAAAAACATATTACAATAAAGGAAACACGTCCTGAAATAACCAACAGCTTCATGTACATGGTAGATGGTTGAAAGGGGCGTGCTACAAAGAAAAGTAGCAAACATATTAATAAATAAATTAAAAAAATGATTCATTAAATCCCAAAGCAATTGTAAAATGAGACAAAACTTTATTTTTTTCTTTTTAAAAGTGACTAACTCCCTGTTACAATAATGTGTACTGTAGCAATATTATGCATAGAAAAACCGGAAAGTAGGCTCTTAATAAATCACACAATTGCAGAACAATTTATTTTAACTAGGTCTGTTAGACACCTTGTTATATGTACTTTCAATAGAATCCGTGTTAGAGAAAATTAGACAAGACACCAATATCACGGGGATTTTCATTCCGGGACAAGGTCAGATAAAATTAGCAGCCTATGCTGTATAGAGTTTCCTATCATACATCTATTGTCTGCAAGTCTGCAGGACCACTACAACCGCTCCACCATCGGCGTGAAGTTATAAATATTATTACATATTCTATATCGTAAACACGCAGAATAATATTGTATTTTAAAATCCACAACTCCGCCAGCCTTGGAGGCAATTGTGAAAGTAACAAAGAGAAGACAAATTATTCCGTTTGTTCCGCCGCACACCACGACTAGGGACAGACACTGACATACCTGCACAAAGCCGACGAGGCTAGCCACTGCATGCTAGCAACTGTAATTCTGTGCCCAACATCTCTTATAACATACGCCAGGTGTTGCCCGTCAGTCACAGCCCTGTCACCAGTACACCGAATAACTCGACGTATCGTTGACTTAGAAAAATTCCTGATGTTTTCTGTACCGCAGAGTTTACTGTCCCGAGTTCCATAGCCCATTGCGGTTGTTCCACAGCCAGCATGATGTCTTTTCGGCAGTTTCACTAAGCCTCTTCAGTGCCCTTGTTCTCGACTGTCCCCTCAGCCCCAACAGTTTCAATAAATCATACTCTGATGCTGCCACGAGCCCTCTAGCACCAACCTCAACAACCATGACCCTTGCAGTGAACCCATCGTGTCTCAGATCTGCGACCAGATCACTATACTTGGCCGCTTTGATTAAATGTTGCTCTTCCAATCTTGATTCAAATGGCACGGTCAGTTCAATCAATATAACCTGATGCGATGATGAAGAAGCACTATATCCGGCCGTCTTCGAGATTTCCTGATACTCTCTGGATATGCCCCTCGTCCAGGCAGGTCTACGGCCATCTCGCAGTCATTTGCACAGTCAAGGAGAGGTTGTACACTGCTACATGATTTACTCGGTTTTGGGTGTGCTGACTTTCCTGCTCTCAGGCAGGAGGTCGTACATTGATCTAACAACGAAGCTGAGCCTAAGAGGTGCCACATGCCATATATAATTACATGTCAAGGAACTGTGCAGGGCTCCTTCCCATGTAGTCCATTGGCCTTGTTGGGCCTGCTGCACTGCTTTTTGCAACCTCTTGTCATTCTCTGCTCCTCATATCTCCTGAACTACCATGTCTGTACGCTCTCTGCTTGATGCCTTGGACCACCAACGGATGTCTCCATGACAAAATCCCCGTCTATTCGTGTATGTGTATGCGATTACCTCCCTCAGTTTGAGCGACTCTTGGGCAGCATCAACAGCTTCTTCCACTCTCCACTTCCTTCCCGTTTTCAGTGTGGGCTGAATGGACTTAACCACATCATCTGCTAACTCGTGTAGCATCATCCTTTTATGCCTCCCCTGTTTTGAATCGTACTATCTTTCTAGGCACAACTAAGCTTGGTGTTGTCAAATAGTTTCAGTTAACCCTTGACGTGTCGAATAAAGTCCAATACCTTTTACCACGGCAATACGGTTTTCACAGTACGTTCTCATCTCAATGCTATGAATGGCGTTGGTAAAGAAGACGCGTTACAACTTTACTATTCCTAATTCTACTTATGTTATTCTGACTTTTATAGTTATAACTAACAATTTTAGCGATGTATCAATGTACTTCCCTACAAGATATATATATATATATATATATATATATATATATATATATATATATATATATATATATATATATATATATATATATATATAAATTAGTTCGAAAATAACTAGCAGAACGTTACTGGTAAGAGATTTTAATGCCTACCACAATGCATGGGATAAAAACAGTAATGATCCAACAGGAAAAAGGTATTACATTGAAATAGCTGAGCTAATAATACTAAATGATGGCTCAATCACAAGAATGAACCCATGCAGCTGTGGAGTAGATACAGCAGTAGATATAAGTATTTTTACTCCAAACCAAGCCTATGCTAATTGGGAAGTACTGAATGACTCCAGCTCAGATCAGTTGCGAAGACAAATAAACCTAAACGACAAATACAGACCTAGTCCAAAAATCTCCAAACCTACATTCAACTTCAAAAAAGCAAACTGGAAATCCTTCCAATTAGAACTAAGTAAACTAAGCACAGCACAAATTGAGTCTAAAAGTGTAGATCTATTTGCAGAAAGATTAACAAATGAGATTTTTAAAATAGCAATAAAATATTTACCACACAGGAATATGCGTCGTCACTTAATACCAACATAAAAAAGGTCAAGATAGGAAAAGAATCAAGGATAAAAATCCAGTACCATGGTGGACAGAAAGAGGCTCAGAACAACTAAAATTGGGGGAGAATATTTTGTCAAACATTAAATCATAGGACACAAATAACTACAGTTTGGAGAAAACTAAAAGCAATTAAAGGAGCAAACAACATGAAATGTAAAATCCCACAGAGAGCTGAAACAGATAGAGAAAAAGCTAACATACTAGCTAAATACTTCTATCAAGTTAGTTCAATAGACAGTCTAGATAAGGCAGAGATAAATTAGCGAAATCTCTGTTAAAAAATTGAAAGACGAAAATACGGAAAGCACACAATACGCTAATTATTTAAATGCAGACATTACATTAGATGAAATGGAAAGACTATTAGCAGGAAAAACCAATACCACATCCGGAAATGAAATTCTTAGCTATGAAATCCTCAAAAATGTACCAATCACCACTCTAAGGGTGATTGCATCCCTCTACAACAAAATCTGGCACAAGAGAAAAATCCCACGTTCATGGAAAAAAGCAGTAGTTATCCGCATTCTAAAGCCAGATCACGAAACACATAAGGTCATCTCATGCAGGCTAATATCGTTAACATCGCAACCAGAAACAATTTACCAGACAATAGTTAACAACCGTTTAAAATTTCACTTAGAAAAGCACAGTTTGTACAGTTCAAATCCGGCGGGCTTTAGAAGCCATCATAGTGCAATAGAGCAACTGTTGAAGCTGAAACATGATGTTAAAACAGGCTTCAACAAGAAAGAAATGATACCAGCAATATTCCTTGATGTAGCAAGAGCACACGATGAGTGTTGGAGGGAGGGTGCAATATATAAGATCAGAAAATTAGGTATAATAGGTAGAACTTATAATTTTCTAGAAAACTTCATGCATGATAGATATTTCACGGTACAAAAAAACAATGATAGATCCGATGTTTATGAACAACAAAATGGAATCCCACAGTGATCAGTAATATCACCATCAATATTTACGGTTAAGGTCAGCGACCTAGGAGACGAGTTTAAAGACTTAAAAACCAACTTCTTTCATTTTGCCGATGATGCAGCGTTATGAGAACTGGAAAAAATATTCCATTCATCTATAAAACGGTACACAAACCAATAGATAAAGTATCCGTCTGGATACACGAGTGGGGAATTAATCTAAACGTTAAAAATTAGTAGGAATGATCTTCAGTAGAGAGCGTGTAATTAAAAAAAATGTAATTGAAATTAACATTAATGAGCAAACAGTATGTACAGCAGAAACAACTAGATTTCTGGATACGATACTAGACAAGCAACTAAACTGAAGCAGACACATAGACGTATTAGTAGAAAACAGTAGGAGACTTATTAAAATGTTAAAATATATGAAAGAAATTGGTTAAGGAGCTTGCAATAAGACAATGATTACCTTCTATAAATCATTTATTATGGAAAGTTGACTATGCCAGTGCGTTCTATGCATCAACCGCTCTGAGCAATAGGAAAAAACTAGGTACTGTCAATAATAGCAGGTGCTTCAAAGGGAACATCAGTAGAGGAGTTAGACGTAGAGCTAGGCATTATACCCCTGGAGCTAAGGAGAAAAGAGCTAAGATTCAACTACTTGGCAAATTGGCAAAAGATCCAACACACCCTGCACACAAAACCTTTGATAGGGGTAACCAATTATTATAAAGAAATAAGGTAACCATACAAGGTCTTTGATTAAGAGAGTGAAATAAACTGAACTGAGTATACAAGTCTAACATTGAAGACTTGTCTCCCATTGAAGTGGGATAAGGTAAATTAATTAATTTTTTCAGGTTACTGATCTCATTAGACAATGTCTACACTAGACTTCTTCATTGAACAAGGGAAAGTCCTTGGGAAGACAGGTGACAAGTTAGAAGAATTTGCAACTGCTCAATACGCCATAGCATTGAGGTCAGAAGAAAAGAGACAAAAAGAGGAAAATAAATTGAAAGCAGAAGTTGAGCAAAAGAAGATAGATGCTGAGAATTTAAGGTTGCAAATGCAAGCTGATGAAAGAAAATTCCAGATGGAAATGGAAAAACAAAAAAATGCTGCAGAAGAAAGAAAACTTCAAGCTGCTGCAGAGGAAAGAAAACTTCAAGCAGAAGAAAGAAAATTACAAGCTGCTGCTGAGGAGAAAAAACTTCAATTTCAGGCTGAGGCTGAAAATAGAAGATTGGATAGGGAAGCCGAGGAAAGGAAACAGAAAATGGAACATGAGGAAAGACTCGCAACTTTGGAATTAGAGAAATTGAAAGTAACAAATATGGTTGCTCATCACGAAACTTCGGATACAACAAAGGAGAGGTCTAGTAAGATCAAATTGCCTCATTTCAATCCTTTAAAGGACGATATAACTGATTATCTTGATAGATTCGAATTTTTATGCGGTACACATAAGATAAAAAAGGAAAACTATGTTGAACAACTGATGGAATTTTTTACAGGTGAAACTGTGACTACTCTTATGACAATAGAAGAGCATAATAGAACTAATTATGATGTTGTCAGAGCAGCATTGTTAAAAATATCAACTAAAAGAAGAAGATTATCGTCTTCGTTTTAGGACAATGTTGCCAGAAAATGGAGTAGATTTCTCTGATTTTATTACAAAAATACGTCGTGCATTTACACGATGGGTTGAGTTGTCTCAAACTGAGAAAACATATGAAGGTCTAAAGGACTTAGAGACAAAGTTTTGTCATCTGTTAATGATTCTTTCCTTGCATTTCTTCATGAGCGTAAGCCTAAAAACTTAAAAGACATGGAGGAATACTGTTGTCAGTATGCCACCGCGCATCCCCATGCTACAGTTATTAATTCTAAAGTGAAAGAAGGGTTGCCACTTGCTTCGGCAGCACCATATGGCCTTAATTTCAATAAGAAATTTCAGGGTGCCCAACAAAACAGGAATTGGAAAAGTAATCAGAATTACACTCATAAGCAGAGTAATCCAACATATGATGGTTCTTCTGCTAAGAACTGGAGACGAGATGGGAGTTCTCGTAATTTTGGTGGTAATAATTTTAGACACTTTCGCAAAGGTTATCACAATAAAAACTACCCAAGCTTTTCTGCTCGGGATAACCATTCTCGACGTCAAGAATATGACGATGGTGAATATACAAACCGGGATTCAAACCGGAATGATAATTACAATAGACAATATGATAACAATTACAGGGGAAATGATAATCGCGGTAGACCTAGATATAACAAAAGAAAAGCTTTCCAACAGGCAAACTCTGCACAACAAGAGTTTAATGGAGCCTGTAATCAAGGAAATGATAGTGGGAACTCTAATGCTATCACTGGCTGTGCTTTCGATTTTGGGAGAGCAACTGAATGCCCCCAATGCTCAACATTGTTCGAGCCATCGTCTGTATTTAACTTAATTTGTGGTCACCCTCTTCCCGCTCTTCCTGCTACAGTTGCGCATGATAGGAGAGGATCTCTCATCTTGCATAAAGGTCTAGTGAATGATAGGCTAGTCTCAGTGCTTTTTGATTCTGGTTGCACTACTGTCGGGGTTATACAGTCTCTCATAGATCCTCGCTGTTATACGGGAAAGGTGGTCAAATGGGTTACGTTTGGTGGTACCATGGAAAAATATCCTTCTGCTATCATTAGCATTGACACTCCTTTCTTTACAGGAAATGTCCACGCGTGTCTTCTTCCTACTCCTATTTCTGATCTTATAATCGGTCGTATTCATGGGGTTAAGGAATGCACCCCGCAACAAATTTCTAGTTTGGAGGAACAAAATATCCAAGCGGTCAATGCAGTGGTAACAAGAGCCCAAGCTCTTATCCCTCCAACTTCATCTGATGATAGTAATGGAGTTGATAGCCAAGATGATCACTTGGTGATTTCGCATGACACGTTTGTTAAACGACAAGAAGAGGATCCTTCTTTGAAGAAATTCTTTCTTCTAGCAAAGAAAGGTGATCCTAATCAGAATACGAATCACAGATCGTATATCACTATGAAGAATGGTAAATTGGTACGAATGGTACAACACTCGGACAAGTCTATGCATTCGCAAATTCTTGTGCCTAAGTGTATGAGAGCCTTAATTCTTTAACATGCACACGATTCTCAGTGTGCGGGACATATGGGTTTTTTCCAGAACTAAGACTAGAGTCCTTGCGTCTTTCTTTTGGCCATTCGTGAACAAAGACATACGAATTTATTGCCGGTCTTGCAAAATTTGCCAAGAGGTCAAGTCTAGAGGTCCAAGACATGCTGCCCCTATTCAGGCGGCAGATATTCCTATTCAGCTGTTTTAGAAAATGGCAATAGACATTATTGGCCCGTTTAAGATTAAGTCAGCCAGAGGACATCAATTTATCTTTAATTGCGTTGACATGTGCACTCGATGGCCAGAGGCTATTCCTCTTAAAAGCATATCAACTGTCGATATCGCAGATGCTCTTTGGCTCATATTTTCTCGGCTGTGATTTCCCGGAGAAATACTATCAGACCACGGCACTCAATTGATATCGGACACTATGTCTCAGGTAATGGCTACTCTGGACATTAAAAGGTCTCTCAGTAGTATTTATCCTCCAATGTCCAATGGATTGGTTGAACGTCTTAATAGGACACTAAAGAACTTACTAGGTAAGATAACGGAGGATCATTCTGATGATTGGGACAGGGTCCTACCTGCAGCTCTCTTTGCTTATAGAGAGGTTCCCAACGAGCATACAGGATTTTTTCCTTTCGAACTTGTTTTTGGCACGCAACCGCGCGGTCCTATGTCCTTGCTACACGATCTGATCACTGCCGATAATATTGACGATGATACACAATCATCATATGAATATGTTATTGCTCTTAGGGAGAAAATTATCGAATCATGCAGGTTAGCTACTTCATCATCAGAATTCGCTAAAGAAAAGGCTAGGCGATTCGCTAATAAGAAAAGACGCATACGTCAACTTTGTATTGGAGACAAAGCGATTGTCTTACTTCCCACGAGGGAAAACAGACTTCTCATTTCTTGGAAAGGTCCATACACTATAGTCTCTAAAATTTCAGATGTCGACTATATTGTCGATGTTAATGGAAGGCATAAAACCTTCCATATAAATATGCTTACTGAATTTATTGAACGACCAGAATATTTACAGCCTATTTTCCACGCGACGGACGATTCTCGAGTCCAACATGGTCATATCTCATCCCTGTCGGTTATACAGGATGAGGAAACTACTTTTTCTGACGATAACTTACCTCTTCCCGTTGTTCCACTTAATTCTACGGAATCACGGAAAAACGTTACCGTCTCTTCGAACTTGTCTTTTGAGGAGCAACGTCAAGTATCATCTACGCTACAATCATATCAGGATGTCCTTACCGACATTCCTGGACACACAGATGTCATAGAACATGACATCATACTTACTGATCGTAATCCGATCAGAGTAAGACCATACCCAATACCTATTCATTTTCAAGCACAAGTCGAGAAAGAATTGGATGAAATGATTCAATTGAAAATAATTGAACCATCCACTTCAGCTTATTCTTCGTCGATGGTTATTGTTCGAAAGAAAGACAATAACATACGTCTTTGCGTTGATTATCGCAAATTAAATCAAGTTACGAAGTTCGATGCTGAACCTATGCCTTTATTAGATGATCTGCTTATTAGACTTTCTAAAGCTAAATTCTTTACTAAACTAGACTTGTCGAAAGGTTATTGGCAAGTCCCACTGACGGAACACGCAAAACCTTTCACTGCTTTTTCGACACCTAAGACTTTGTTTCAGTGGAATTTTATGCCTTTCGGGCTTATGAACGCCCCAGCAACTTTCGTGCGCATGATGCGACGAATTCTATCGTATCGTACAGATGTCATCGCATATTTGGACGACATCTGTCTGTTCAGTGATACTTGGGAAGAACACTATTCGGGTTTAAACGAGTTACTATCTACTCTACGCGAGCATAAGTTAACAGCAAAATAATCTAAAGCCGTTGTTGGGTTTAGTGAAATCTCTTTCCTAGGTCATCGGGTTGGTCATGGTCTGTCGAAGACAGAGGACCAAAACATTTCGAAGATATTAAATATCTCGGTTCCGAAGACAAAAAAGCAAGTACGTAGTCTATTGGGATTAATACAATTCTATGGAAGATTCATTGATAACACTGACAAACAACATTTTTCTTTCTTATATAAGAATAAGTGTTCTTAGGTCAGTTTCTTGCGCTGATTTCAAATCTGAAATCCGTTTATCTCTATCACGTCAGGTTCTTAAGACATTGTTGAATAAATATATTTTTGGGAAACCGTTATTTGCTCCGTTTCATTTTTACTATATAACTTATTAAAAATTAATAAAATGCAAAATAATTCTACTTTTTATACTGCTAAAAGATGCATGACATATGTTACGCTATTTTTCAAATAGTTACTGTATTTTGAAATAATTCTGAGCGAAATATGGCTTCTAGAAGTTGTAGAAATTCGGCTGATTTGTTCTGTTACGTATGCGGATATTTTACCGATCGTGTTCACCAGAAAAAACTTTACACCATTACTAAAGAAAGCATATGAACGTTATTTCGATTCGAAAGTTGATGATGCAAATAAATCTTGGAAGCCAAATGCAGTTTTTTCGACCTGTGCAAAAACATTGGCAGGTTGGTTACGAAAATCGCCGAAGCATAAGTCGATGCCTTTTGGAGTGCCAGTAATATGGCGTGAACCGACAAATCACGCTACTGATTGTTACTTCTGCTTGACAAATATCCATGGTTTCACTTTTAAAACTAGAAAGTCTGTGGTTTATCCAAATATTGAATCGGTATCGAAACCAGTTCCTCATGATCCAATCACGTGTCCGATCCCAGTTCCACCATAACAATATCCGTTGGACGTGAATGAACCATCAGAAAGTGATAGTTTACCTGCTTTAGAAACTAATTCTGACTCGCATTATATACCGGTGAATGATGGTGTTCACTTAATTAACCATTCAGAACTTTCAGATCTAATACGTGATCTCGCTCTTACCAAAGGACACGCGGAATTACTCGGTTCGCGACTCAAAGAATGGAATCTTTTAGCGCCCAATACTCCGATATCTAAATTTCGTCATAGACACAGAGAACTTGTTCAATACTTTGAGATGGATGATGGCATTTGCTATTGCAAAGATGTAAACGGTCTAATGGTGCACCTCGGTCATGAGCACATAGTTAACGAATGGCGACTTTTCATCGACTCTTCCAAGACTAGTCTAAAAGCCGTGTTATTGCATAACGGAAATTTATTTTCATCAATTCCAGTCACCTACTCTGTTCATATGAAAGAAATTTATTACAATATGGGTATACTTTTGGCAAAAATAAAGTACAATGACTACCAATGGCGGATTTGTGGAGACCTAAAGGTCATTGCAATTCTCACGGGCATGCAGACTGGGTATACTAAATTTTGTTGCTTCCTATGTGAATGGGACAGCCGCAACAGACAGGAACATTATGCAAGAAAGGTGTGGCCTATCAGGGATCGTATGCAGCTCGGGCATAAAAATGTAATACATGAGCCATTAGTTAACAAAGACACCTTCATTTTACCACCGTTACATATAAAGTTGGGGCTCATGAAGAATTTCGTAAAAGCGTTAGATAAAACGAGCAAAGCTTTCACTTATCTTCGAGAAAAGTTTCCGCAAGTTAGCGATGCAAAGATAAAGGAAGGTATCTTTGTAGGACCTCAGATTAGGAAAGTTATTGCAGACAAACAATTCGAGAACTTGTTACATGGTAGTGAACTTCGCGCATGGATGGCATTCAAATCAATCGTCGATAACTTTCTGGGAAATCATAAATCTGTCGACTATGTGCATATTGTTAAGCAGTGCATAGATGCATACAGAATTATGGGCTGTAACATGTCCCTCAAAATCCATTTGCTTGATTCGCATCTTGACTTTTTCCCTGACAAACTTGGCGAAGTCAGCGATGAACATGGAGAACAATTCCATCAAGATATCGCCGTAATGGAGTCACGCTATCAAGGACGGTGGAGTGTGACCATGCTTGCCGATTATTGTTGGATGCTTCATCGCGATGTACCACATGCCATTCACCGACGAAAGTCGACTGCAAAGAAATTCAAGCCTACATAACTGTTACACTTCTTGTATGAATGATGTTATAATACTGTATGCCTTGTTAAAAAACTTCAATTGCGTATTTCTAGAGATCCCGACCTGATAGAGAAAAACGGTTTGCAGATTTAAAAATAGCGCATTAAAATTGACCAGACAAACATAGAAATGTTAGAGAAAGAAAAAAAAAAGTTTTTTTTTGTTAGTCAGTGTAATCTATCCTCCATTATGGCACCACTTTCAACGTTGTTGAAAAAAGGTTCTCCTAATATGGTGCGTTGGTCCCAAAAATGCCAATCGTCATTGGATCAGGTTAAGAATTTATTCTCATCTCATCCTATCTTAAGACTTCCAACGATTGATAAGACTTTTGTCCATCGTAGTGATGCCTCTTCCACTGGGATTGGAGCGGCACTAATGCAGGAGTATTCAGGAACTCTGCATCCTGTAATGTATATTTCTAGGAAGCTGAATGTGGCAGAAAGGAATTACTCGGTTTTAGACAGTGAATTGTTGGCCATGGTTTCGTCCATTCTTAAGCTACAAAGATTCCTTCTGGGCGCGCATTTCATTATGAAAACCGACCAAAAAGCGTTTACAGCTATGCAAAGTAAGGATTTGAAGAGCGCAAGATCTACTCGTTATGCTATTGCTCTTCAACCTTTCCATTTTACGGTGCGAGCTATCCGTGGTTCGGATAATGTGATGGCAGACGTATTGTCTAGATGCCCACATGATTCCATTTAAATCTTATGTCCTAGATCTCCTGATTCACTTCCAGACTTATGTCTGTTATTAATATTAAAATATATATTTACACAATTGTGTCACTAGTTGGATGATGTATATGACTTTAACAAATTTGGTTATGTCAATCCATGATATATATCCATTAGATATGTTGATGGTATAGTATTGTATTTCATCATATTTGTATATTGTTGTAATTATAGTATTTGACAATTTTTGATATCTATGATTGTTATTGCCAGCAACTTAGGTTTCTTTAATGGTACCTCCTGAGTTTGTTTGGCTTAGAGGAAATATTGTATCTTATGATGGGGGATGATTTTACTCTCTCCAGACGCTTTATTTATGCGTCTATTGTACCTGATATTAGGTTCATTCTTTCATGAGCACATAATTGATGCTTGTGCTATCTTGCTCATGGATATATTTTTACAGGGGCGGTACAGTAATATGTTGCGGTCATTTTTGATGAAGTTTCAAACATCGATCTATTGGTTGTAGGTTTTTCACCCTGGTCAAAGTTTAGTAACTATGTCTTGACTTTGCTGTGTCAGGTTGATTAGGGGTTATCTCCCTTGTTTGTTCATTCATTGTGTTTAACCTTTTGGGTCAAAGGTAAAACAGTTCTGGGCTACATGCGATGCGCAGTGGAGAGCGCGAAATTAGACTTCCGTCTTGTTGAGTGGCGATCTGGCTTCTGTGGGACGATGTATGTTCATTGTACTCTGGGGAAGGAAAATCTTCGAAGTGACTGCGTTGGCAGTTTTCCTCCCAGTGATTTTCTGTGCGTCAGGAAGGACGACAGTGTTATTATTGTGTTCTGAGGATTCGTTTCAAGGTAACACCGACTTTGCCATTATTATGTATTCGGTGACAGAATTTGGTAAAGGCTTACCTAGCTGTGAGAACAGTTCACGATTCCTGTAAAGCAGAACTTATATTTGCGCTCAAGGTAGCTATTCAAGACTATTTGTCTTATATGATCAGAAGTCCAGTGATGAAGTTATATAAGGTGGAAACTGCAGGTTGGCGGTATATGTACACAAACATTAAAGCATGATTCATGCAACCTGCTTAATGAAGAATGCACATCTGACGTCATCGTCGGGTCTGTGTAATGGCAACTATTCTACGGCATGTACCGACATGATTGGCGTGTTATGCCAAGGTGTATGACGGCCCTAGGTAATAGGATTACTTGAGTGAAGGGCTCGTCTTTTGTATGACGAGTTAATAAGGTATCTGACGCGTTCAGTCAGAGATACCAAAAGCGGCATTATGAACCGTACATGAAAAGAACATAAGACTATTGACATGCATACATATATGAATGTTCACCAGCTAGAATGACTGATATGTACCAAGCGATTTCCATTGACATGATGTACATGAACTTGTTTACATTGATTGTTCCTGTTGATGCTACTGTGTGTTTCCGTCAATAAATGTTTTGAAACGTGCCAGCAGTGTCCAATCATCCTTGACTACTGCATGTGAGTGTATGGGTTGCATTGTCTAAATAGCATCATCATTTCAACCCATAACCCGTCATGGATCGTAGGTGTGCCATGGTGGAAGCATCAGCAGACAGGGTCCTCCACTGCTCTCTATTCTCAGCAATGGGTACAAGTGTGGAAAAACCATGTCCTGCCCATTCTTTGATGTTATCAGCCCAGGATTTTCTTTGCCTTCCTCTTCTCCGTTTTTACTTTGACTGTTCCCTGGAGGATCGTTTTCGAAAGGGAGTCAAGACGAGTTACATGCCCAAACCAGGCAAGCTTTCGACGTTTCACTATTGACAAAAGTGGTTCTTGGTGGCCTGCATAGGTGTTTATCTTCTCTCTAACATAGACATTTGTTTTGTGCTCTTTATAGCAAATGCGCAAAATTCTTCTATAACTTTTATGCTCGAAAGCCTGAATCCTTCGCTCCGTATCTGCAGTGAGTGTCCAGCCCTCACACCCATACAAGAGAATAGATAATGTAAGTGATTGGTATAATTTGATCTTCACAGGAAAACTGATGTTACTTTTCCAGATCACATTCAACCTTGTCATGGCAGCTGAGGCCATCTCAAGTCTTGTCTTGATTTCCTTATTTGATCTTCCATCACTACATATAGTGGACCCGAGATATTTAAAGGTGTTAACTTCTTCTAACGTTTGCCCATTTAAAGTAATGTTGGTCGGAACATGTTTCTTATGGCTATTCACCAATATCTTGCTTTTTTCTATATTAATTTAGATGTCTACATATATACGAGCCTAAACACATTCGCGCCTCCATCCGCTCCCACACTCAGCACATCATCTTACAAGTACCACACATCTAACAACATGATGTTTACTGTCTTGTGCAAGTGATCACCTCAAGAACGAGAAAAGACAGTTACAGTTAGTTAATTAGGTCTTGCTGTAGTTAACGTAGTGGTTGCCGAGATTCCGGAGCACACTTAGACATTTACATTATACACTAACCTTGTGAACAGACAGGGTAGAACTTTGGTAAAAGGAAAAGAAACTTAATTGTGTAGAACATTATAACTAGTGATAAAGCACATTGATCACATAGACACATGAATGACAAGTTAGACTAATCACGAGAGATATTACAAAGTGATAATAAGTTAGACTAGCCACACAGACTATTGTGACTGATAAAATAGACAAAAACATATGAGGTATGTTAAGCCAGAATAAAAATACAATCTCATAAAGCTTATACAAGGTTCTTCCAAGATACAAGACTTACCACGTTAGATGATCAAGACTAATAGGTAGTTAGCATTTATATAGCATAATTTGCATGATTGACTCATAATATGTATGTATTTCAGGTATATATTTTGTTCAAGACCAGATAAAGAAGGAAAGAATAAAGAAAAAAAAAGAGACAAAAGAAGAGAAGTCACAGACCAAACCAGATTATATTGGAGCAGGACAATTTACTTCTTCAGATGGAGGTGCACATATTCCACTGATGATGGACGCCCCCACTTACTATGGCATTGGTTACATGGCGACACAGAGCTACGATGTGATCACAATGTGGATACTATAGCCACTGTTTACTTGAAAAAATGATAATACTGACACTTATATGGGCAGGTACATATTAACTTCATGCATAATGATGTTGAATATTTGGTTGAGTACGACATACAGGGGTACAAAGTATACAGTTCAGACCGAGGTAACGATTTGACTGGTGCATCCAAGGCTAGCATCAGCCGAGCACATCATGTTCTGACCTAGTGACATAGGTCTTTCGTTATCGCCCCAGGACAGATGCTTGGATTTGCGCAGATAGTTACAGACAGGACTGATAATTGGACTGGTGCATCCAAGGCTAGCATCAGCCGAGCATATCACATTCTGACTTAGCGACACGTGTCTTTTGCTATCACTTTGGGATATTTAGTTAATGCATGCTTGGTGACGTTACATATTATAGATCTGCTACATACTCTGCCCATCTGACCGCTTATGTTATACTGACATGGACAAAAGATATTACAGACATTTAACGGACTGACGAACCTCTGCTTTCAGAGGCAGTCCCATGTCGCCGTTTGCATATAAGTAAATAGAATATATTGAATTATGGATGTTTAGATACTTATGTAGTACGACGTGCCATATTTGAGTAATGATTAATGATACACTTTAGTTGAAACATTACTATTTGGGCTATAGCATAGTCTTACTTTTTTTAATTTAATTTTCTTGATGTCTTTTCTAGTAATCCATAGGTATGGTGATAGAAATGATAGTAGGATAGATAGAGAGTAGACACTTGTTGATAGAACGCAAATGTCTCCCTACGGGATACATTTGTACGGCCCCGGGTTGTATGTCACTGTTGGGTTGTAGACAAGGTTCGGTTTTGGTTTTGATAGGACAAAGGTGTATGGATAAATGGTTTGGGAAATTTGAATAATTTAGGAAACAGGCTATTTGTATTAAAGATGGGAGATAAAAGATTGTACATCTATGCTTAGATGCAAGGGGAGAAAACCCTTTAAAACAGAGTTACTGAAAAAGGCTGATTTAGAGTTAAATAGTTTATGTGAGTACACAGTTATGGTTAAGGAAATTTGCATATCATGATTGTTCTAGTAAGACTTAGAAAAGGGACTGTAATATTAAGGTAAAAACCTCTAAGGGAGACACCAAATAATTAACGCCCCTTGCAGACTTAGTGAGCTGGGAAGAAAAACAAATGCACGAGAAAAAAATGGGGAAAGTTTTTTAAAAAGCTACGGAGCACAGTTTACTGAGTTGCCTGCGTGAAAATAAGCGTGAGCTTGTTGTCGGGGAGTAGGAAGAGGACAGACCAATCGGATTGACTGATAAACAAGAACTGATCACGGGGCAATGATTTTAAGGACAAAAGAAATTAGTCCGGGCTGTGAAACCAAAGCAGCAAGATGTATATTGCTGGGCTCTCAAGAAGTGAAACCTGTGGGTGACAGAAGTTCATCACAGAACAAGCAGATAGCTTTAGACTGATTAGTGGTAGAAATTCCGGAGACTAGATTGAACTGTGTTTAAAAAACATAGGGCTAGCTCATAGGTGTGATAGTAGGAACTGTGATAAGTAATTGGATTCTGTATAATTACGGTAAGATGACTTTTGACGTTTATTATGCATACATTATGTGAAAAGAGGAACTGGTTTCAGCAAAATGTCAAAGCATTACCAGAAGGTAAAGACGCTCGCAATTAAGGGAGCACTCAAGAAGCAGAGACACTGAAAATGATGCACAATTATATGCAAAGTGAATAACTTTTATCAGCTGATAGCCAGGATGGGCTGTTATATAACTGAGTTATGAGGCATAGTCCTTTATAAGGATAACTGAGCAAGGGTATTTGCAACGCAATGACATCAATGAAATGATGCATGCGCTCTCTCATTTCAGCGTAAGTATAGGTGCCACTACAGGAGTCTTGACATTGTAGAAATGTTATGGATTAACTAGAAAGTGATAACGATGCAAATATTTGAGTTAGGACTGACAGAGCCAATACTGGAGAGAATAAGCTCACATTGACTTAGGGAGACTCGAGGAAAAGTCCTAAGCATATAGGTAGAAAAGGAGGATAAAATGTTAGCAGAATATAAAGTAGATAGGTAACCAAGAGTCTGCAGAAGAGAAAATTTGGTTACCTTTGGAAATGTCCATGGAATCAGGGACAGGGTGTATAGATTGAAATGGAGATTTATGTCATATGCACTCTGTTGGAAAATTGTGGAACTTGTAATTATGTAAATAAAACTGTTTTCATTTGGAGTACCACCACACCAGCTGGTTTGATTTGTAAAAGGTTGTGAATAAGGTGTGAACGTATATACATATATATATATATATATGTATATATATATATATATATATATATATATATATATATATATATATATATATATATATATATATATATATATATATATATCTCTCCAGAAATGCTGCTATACGACGTAGTCACTGTCTAACAACAACAAAGAGGGAAGAACCAGTCCAGGGTAATAAAAAAATACCAATCTTATCTCATCCAGGAATCGTCATCTCTGGCGGTGATGGCCAGTCCATAAGAGATAGTTCTTACTTGGAAGATAAGTCAATAAATTAAATTGACAACTTGAACATACACCAACAGTTAGGCCTGTCATCTGTCACCTAGTTTACATTGTAAAGGAAGTCCTCGGGATATAGTGACATTATACTAATTGATGCCGTAACAAGTCCTCGGAGCCCGATTACACTACAAAAATCTTTAGCGACCAGAAGTTTTATATTTAATTCTAGGCACACTTGCCTACCATATTAAATGATTGCGAGTAATATATCCGGTGTATTCACCGTAATTTGAGGAATTTGATTTTTCTAAGCTACGGCATTGTTAAAATGCTAAGCAATAATTGTGTGGCCGTTGACTTCTATGCTTCTCTTTTGTCGTTTGATCGTAGAATGTGGATTCATATGACTGCCCTTTCAGCAGCTTCTCTAGTATCATATAAACATCAAACAAAACTTGTTGACTCAACACATCTGATGTGGAGAACGATGACAGCAAGGAATCTCCTTAGTTCTTTATTTACAGGAGAAACAAAACTTGAACTTGAAGAAAATTGTTGGCAAAATTGACATCAACCAGCCTTCCGCATACTCTGACTGGCTATCTAGTATGATTCAAAACATATGCCGCCGCTCACTCTCTCGCTTATATTCTCTTGTGGTGGTTTGGCCTCAAGATGAGAACTACTGCATGTTATTCATACTTTCCTTACTGTCGTTTTTATTCTTCAACAACATCTCTTCTATCTCTGATGGTTGTAAAAAAATGTCATGTTGGTGTATCAGTATGCGCTGGCCTAACTGCCAGGGATGGAAAAGTTTACAAAATGTTATTCTTACTACTACGTTGACAGAAGTCTATCACACATTTATTATTATTCACTACTTCGTCTAGATGTTTTACTTCAACAACATACCTGGCGTTCAAAACTCACAGTCCTCACAACAACATGCTGAATCACTGACATCTCAGTACTTACGAAAAATCTATAACTACACTAGATTGGCATGAGAGCTTTACGGGTAGTAACAGTATTCTGGGTACCGCACACGAGCCACCAACTAAAGCTGGTCTTACTAAAGCACGAGAACTAACTCTCTTCAGACAATGCACTCTCTGTCACATCTCAAAACCTACTGATTAAATTTTAGCTTCTGATTTTCAAAAACAACTTACCTCGAACAATCCAGAACTAAATTTCCTCCTGCTCATAAACAACTGAGCTACGTTTCCCAGGTGAAACACGACTACTCACTTAATTCTATATTGATGGGAGCCGCGCTGGTGTAATGGTTACAACGTAGCGCTAGCGACCAGGTTTTCAAGGTCCAAGCCCGGGCGCGGTCATTTGTAGGAGTGTCATCGACCTTGATTTTGACTGAATAACCTGAACGGCTACTGAGATAAACCCTCTGTGGATGGGAAGGAGCGAGGCTCCTGACCGGGTTGGAAGGAAAGTCCTCAGGTTCCCCAGCCTCGCAATGACATGTCATTGGGCCGAAGGGCTGAAAGCCCAAGTGCCGCTGGTTAAGAAAAAGAAATTCTATATCGACAACATAATCTACATAATGACCTAAAAGGGATGTAACCTTTATCCCTACTCTATACCCGTCTATTTTCTTTTAGTCATTTCCCTTTTATCAGACTATGATTATCTTCTCTATAGTCACCGGCTACACGATCACTGTGCTGTGCCACTAAAACATCCCAATGTGCCATGGTGGCAGTAACACTAGAGATAAACGCCAGATCTATGATACCATCTGTGTACCTTTGTTTAGTCGCATTCTTATCGGGAGGCCATCATTTAAGATAGCCATACCCTAGTTATTGCCAGTTACCTGTCCCCACTCTTTACATCTAGCGCTAAAATCATCAGCAATTAAACACCTTTTGATAGGTTTCACCAACAATCCTAGTCAGGAAAGGCGAGTTACTATCTTCTAGAAGATGATCTACGTGGGCATATAAATTGAAGATTTGCCATTTCTGGCCATCAATATTCAATGTGGTTCCTTGCAATTCCACGTCTTCGTTGTCATGGGCACTGGTATCCAACCGGTTATGAGGGTGCTCGGTCTTTACATGCGTTTATTGCCCTCGTCTACCTGGCCCACTTGGATTTGTTAGACATTTGTAGCCTGGGTAAATAATGCTGACCTGCTCTTTTATTTTGTTTCTTGGAGCATTATGATATCAAATTTGTATACAACTTGTTATATTATAGTCTCACGTTGATTGGCGCTAGGCAGTTGCAATAACCTACACGTATAAATACGCCTGTCAGTTTTATTCCTATGTCTCCTTTTGCAAACATCCATGCCAAGAAAACTATATAGTTTGATTCTAAGCATTACAATGTTATCGAGTGCAAAAGAAGTTGCGATAAGTAGAACACTTAGTTGGCACCTCACTTGTTCCTTATTTCTTATCTGCACCTGCCCTGGGGCGCTGAAATGACTTGAAAGTGCCACAGAATAAAAGATGTTTTTATTCTCAAATAACGGTTTGTTTCGTTACATCATTTTTTAAACGTTTCACTCGATTTCGCCGCCCAAGGCGATTGTCTTGTTCGCGTAATGGTAATGTCTGTCCTTGCTAGCATACCTCGGGATATCATGAGCCATTCTATGAGATATCCTTTTCTTTACTTGTCTGTAAAACCTCAACTCTAATGGGATGCTTGTGTATCCACTTTGTTCACGTATATGCTTTCCAAGAATCAGTTCGATGCACTAACACTTTACATCATAAAAGTGATAGGAAACTCTTTACAGAGCGATACAACAGGAAGCAATCTGATCATCAGAAGGATTGCCCCCGTCCGACAAGTGTTTTGGCCCGATTACTCCTTTACACTCTAAGGGGGGGGGGGTGGGCGGGCCCACTTGGGTCATGACTCCCAAGCGTCTCAGCTTCCTGTTGTCTTGTATCGAAAATGAAATTATTTCACATATGGTAGCAACTTTAAAATCCACAACTCCGCCAGCCGTGGAGGCAATTGTGAAAGTAACAAAGAGAAGACAAATTATTCCGTTCGTTCCGTCGCACATCACAACTAAGGACACACACTGAGACACCAGCGCGAAGCTGACGAGTCTAGCCATTGCGCGCAAGCCACTGAAATTTTGTGCCTTACAACCCTTATTAATATACGCCGCCGATTGCCCCTGAGTCACAGCCCTTTACTAGTACACCAAAGTCCGATAAGATTTTCGTTTTATCTCCTGGTTTGAGGAGATCTGTGCTTTTTCTGTACTTGTTTTCTCTTCTTTTCACTACACACTTATATCCTTCCTTCTTTCCTAGGTATCCTTTCATTTTTCTCACATGAAGCTTTCATTCTATTCAAGTTTTATCGAAATCCGTTTGGGCATGTATTTATAATAAGTTTTTAAAATATTTAGCTAACTTGTAGTAGATGTGATGACGATGAAAATTATCAATTATTTTTAAAACTATTTACATTTGAATAAAATCCTTTTGGATATTACTCAAATTTTATTTTCTCTTGTGAATTAATTTAGTTTTAATAACTTTGAACCAGGCTTGCTCTTGTAGCTTTAAATTCTCTTTCCAGCTAATCCAAACTTATAAGGTCGGCCATGTTTCATATATTCGCTATCCCTACCTTCTTCAATGTTAATCGGCTAGACAAAGAACAAATTTGTCAGCCACTTTCGAACTTCAAAGCAAGACTCGCCGCGTTGTCCCAGCGCTGTGTGTGTGTGTGTTTGTGTGTGTGTGTGTTGTGTTACGCATTTTTTCACAAACAAAGCAAGTGGTACCAACTCTCGCTACAGAGCCCTCTTCTTTAAAACAGTGCGTGCACGGTTAGCTTTTTGGTAACACATGCTGCAGTTTCTCCTTACTTTTCTCTCTCTCTCTGTATCTCCTTTGATAGGATGACGACTTAAAAAATTGGGTCCAAGATTGTCCCGTCCTGCAATGTATCTCACATTGAACGAATATGGAGATAAAAGTAAACTCCACCTTGAAAGTCGTGAATTTAATTTTTTAGACACCGCTAAAAACATCAAAGGCTGGTGATAGCTTTCCACAATGAAGTGTTTCCCGTAAAGAAAAGGGACGATATTATTGATCGACCAGACCAAAGCGAGGCATTCACGTTCGACTGTAGAATAATTTCTTTCAGCTGTATTTAACTTTCTACTGGCAAAAGCTACTACTAGTAGCATATGTGGCGGTGTGTCTGCCAGCTGTAATAATGTTGCTCCGATGCCTAGATTGCTAGCATGCGTTCTTATAGCACGTTTCACTAGCTTTGCCCTCAAAGAAATGTAATTATCTGATTAACCGTCGAACGTATTAATGCCATTTTTAGCATACGATGTTATATTGGGATAGACCCAACAAATATATACTTTATATCTGTGCATCTTGTCCAGTTCCATTAAACGAATGAAATCCTTTGATCTTTGTCGGCATACTAATTATTGTGTATCGAGAAAAGAAATTTTACCACTTTAGTCTCAGATTTTATGAATTGATTAGGCATAGGCGTGTCTTCTATTACAATAATGTGGCCATCACGTTTGCATATGAATACCTGTTGAAGAATCTAATTATTTCAATAGGTATCACCTCTTTGCGGTTCGTAAATATCATAATGGAACGTTGCTCCTCTAATGTGCTTGTAAATAATGGTAAGGTCATCTTTAAAGAAATTAAACTTCATCCGAATCATAATCAGATGTCTCTGAGAAATTGAAAATCAATCTCGGCTGATTGAAGGACAAACCATCATTCTTCCAATATTCCTCTTCCTCTTGTAACACATCGTTCTCACATTTCTTCCAATAATCCCTGGCTATATTGGAGATGGCGGCTTTTGTAAGTATTTCAACATCTTTTAATTTGAACGTTCTATTTTCTGTTGCTACATGTTCCTTAATTTTAGCCCAGACTAATTCTATGGGGTTTAAGTGTGAATGGTAAGGAGGCAATCTTAAACATCTGTCATCATGTTCTTGAATTGCCTTGTCTATGTGAAATATCTTTGTATGCTGTGTCTTTTTTACAATTCCAAGTAATTCAGGCTTCAGGGACATTTCGTTGAATGGAATGTTGTTTTTGGTCAGCCAAATCTTTATTACATCTTTAGTACTTGATGAATTAGGAACTTTATCTTCTGGTGCCACAACGTTGTGATATGAAGCATTGTCCATTATCAAACACAACGGTCTATCCAACGAAGGAAGTACATGATTCACAATCCAATCTTGAAATATCTTGCCATTCATCTCTGTATGATAATCCCTATTATCTGTATATTTTGAAACAAATATGAGTTCAGTATTATTTATAAGCCCATGATGGCTGCTTCCTGCATGTGCAATTATTAGGCGCTGTCCTTTGCTGCTTGGTACTAGTCTCTTAGTTGTCCCATCAGATGATTGCCATTCTCGTTCATTACTGTGGTGCGCATTGATCCAAGTTTCATCCAAATACACAAAATCATAACAATCTCTTCTCATTTCTCTGACCTCGCGTAAATATTTGCTTCTCATTGCAACTATATGAGGCTTTTCATAAATAAGGTTTCTACCACCAACATACTTTCTAAAGTGAATCCCAAACTCCTAATAGTCCTCCATAACGTAGATTTGGAAATATCAATGTCATTATTCTTTCTTACCCAAATTTTCAATTTCGTTAAAGTCACTGCCTCATTATTGTGAAACATATTGCAAATTTCTCTGCGGATCAATTCTCTGTCAAAATTATCCACCACTCTTGGCCTAATTTTCGTGTGTAAAACACTGGAATTAGAAATTTCAGATGTCGCTATCTAGCGGTGCAATGATCGTTTGCTTATCCCCAAGGCATGAATAGTCCTCTTTTGTGGGTTTGAAATAGAATGATATAGTTTTCCTCGAGTAGCTTCATTGCAGAAATACTTAAAAATCCTATTTGCGATTTGCTGTAATGTCATAAAATTTACTCGCAGACTCATTTTTCCTACTTAACCACACAATACTTTTTGCAGACACGCCACTGATTGACAATGTGTGAGTAACACCGGATATAAACTGTTTCATGTTCAAGAAGTGCAATTTCATGCAATTTCCCGCTAAAATCATGCCAATTGTATGATAAACCAATGATGTGCAAATGAGGTCGTATAATTTACTGTAGACATTTCAAAAAGTGTGTGTGTGTGTGATGTGTGTTGGCAAGTAGACTTTTGATATTATATCGCAGAGAAACGAAAATTGAAACCAATGGCTGCATTTTAATGAAAAATTTAATTCATAGGGTCTATACCATTTCAAATTCACACACAAAATTTCACTTATATGCGTTATATATTCGCTGAGATATAGCATTTTGAAGTTGGGCAAAGCTAGTGAAACGTGCTATAGTACGAATTCTTGTGTGAGACCGGGAAGGGGAAGGATAGGTTTATTTGTCAGCTTATTTTTCAACTCTGCATAAGCATTTTCACACTGCGGGGTTCATTGTATTTTATCTGGCTGTCCTTTCTTGGTTAAGTCGGTTAATGGTGCGCACAATGAGTTAAAATGGGGTATATATTTCTGATAAAACCCGCACAGTGACACAAAGGATCTTCCATCCTTCTTAGTTTGTGGTCTTGGTGCTTTTCTCATTTTCTCTACATTTTTTGGGTCAGGAGACATTTGCCATGTAGAGATAGTGTGACCTAAAAATTTCAGTTCCTCACATCCAATATGAAACTTAGTTGGACGTGCTGTCAATCCCGTTTCTCTCAGTGCATCTAACAACATGGAGAGCGCTACCACGTGTTCCTCGCTAGGCTTCCTTAATAGCACCACACTTGAGCTGTAGGGAGATTCAGACTTTGAAATGATTTTCTATTTTAAGAGATAGCCAATCTCATCCTTGAGTGCCTGTGCTTGCTACTGTTCAGTCCATGTCCGCAATAACGCTTTCACTGGACCGTGCATGGGGACGGCGAAACAACAGCGTTGCCGGATCCACACCTATTTCTATTGTAAGGGGCAGTATACCGAAGTGAGGCCTGTATCCATCAATTGTTTGGTACAGCCTTGGTTCCTACCTCCTATGGTTCTGGTTTGTTTCTGCAGCTTTTTTAATACTCGTTGCTGACTAACCAAATTTTCCAGATGATCCAGGCCATGGTGTTCCGAACAATATCTAGTCGGGGTGGAGTGTCTTTCGTCCCCTCTCTGTACAATACGGAGAGTTGCCATGGTTACTGGTGTAACAGTAGACTTGTGATTTCGTTTTTTCTTTATCACCGCATCTACCTGTTGTTTTCTCTTGTGAGTTTTCTTAATTGGCCTACGTCCGCAACAATGCTTCTCTAGGTCTTGTAACTGGTCTACCCTTCTGATTGAGGTTACCTGATTACATTCTGAACAGGATTTCATATACCAAAATATGTCTTCAATTATTCCTGGCCAGTAATATTGCAATGCTAGCGTTTGACCAGTGGCCCCTTTTCTACTGTGACCACTGCCTGATGTAGCATGCTCTTGCTCTGTAATTTTCTCCCTGTAGAATTTTGGCACTACCAGCTGTCCATGACTTTTATGGCCTTTTCCAGTTTGTCTGTAGAGTAGGCCATTTTCCATATAGTAGTCTCATTTCTCTGGAGGGTTATGGGTCTTTGGCAATTTGTCAAAAGAAGGCTTCAATGTGCTGTCTGCAGTTTGAGCCTTTTGCATCTTTATAGGATGAATGTTTATTGGATTTTCCTCCTCGTTTTTGGTGCTCGACCTGGTATGGTTTGCTGCCATGACAACAGGTTTTATTGGGTCACCCAATGTCGTGGTTGAATTAAAGTGTAAGAGTAATTGTCGAGTTAGACATTAGTAGTGAAGTCGACAATGGTAGTGGACTGGCAGAGTTATAGATTACACATAGATAAGGTGTAAATAGGAGGTGGACTTGAGACCAACTTGGAAGAAGATTTATTGAGAGTTATCTCTCTCTCCAAGCCTCAACACTCTTATATAGTCTAAGCACCGCCTGCTCTTCCTCTTTTCTCTGGATCATACATAGAGACTATATTAAAGAGCTTGAAATGTTAATTATGGATGAAAGGGGTCGTGAACAGCGCATTAATAAATGAGTAAATTTTATTACAGAAGAAATGTATGAAAATAATGCATATCAGCACACACAGTATAAAATTACATCAATAATCACAAATATGAAAATACACACCAACGAACACACAGACCACCAACATAAAACCTGTAGAACACCGAGAAATAAATAAACTGAGTGTCAGTCCGTCCGCTTACGTGGGACCAAATGCAATAGCTTCAGTAAGTGTCTTTACGTGTAGATATCCTTCATAGGTTATTGAAATAACATGAAATAAATTCACTTTAATCGCTATCGTTGGTGACACCCTTATTGCGTGAGGTGGACTGGAAGACTCTGTCTATCTCCTGCTAACCGCTCATAAGTGCGGGGTTTTAAATATCCAGAAACACACACAAGACGAAGTTACTTGAGGACAAATGGTCCCTTGTGCTCTTATCCGGCGCTTAGAATTTTGCTTGCGTACTTGGTATTAAATCCGGTTTGGGCTGGCTTGAACTGTGGTTTGATTGAGTGCTCCGTTTAAGAACACGAAGTCTGGTGATTTAAATTCTGCTATAAACGCTGGGCTGATAGAAATGTTGGAAGCCGCAATGCTCTGAAAGGCGATCAAGAGGCGAGTAAGAACCCACCATTGTCAAATACTATTTTCCAGAGTTGCTATGGCTCGTTACACAATGCGTGAGCTATATTTCCCGTTAGAGGGGTGGGCGTTGACAAACGGGGTTTGTTTCAGGTATGAGGTGACAACTCGTGGTGCTAATTACGTTCAGGAGCCGTGAGAGCGATGAGAATATTACGTTCGTCGCCTGACTGGACTCTTGCAATAGTGATACCGTATCCTGAAACTGAGACCCAAAAAGTGACGACCTTTACATCAAGCAAACAATAAAATTACACTAACGTTATACAAAACAGTTATGCTCCACTATGGGATTTAAATTATTGTAATCATTGCTGTGATAGTTTAGGGCTGTCTTTATCCATATAAGTCTCCCTCCTGTTCCTTCCACTATATCAATTATCAGCATGCGCCAGCACAGGCTAATATATTTAGTACATACTAGTACCTGTCAGTAAATGTTCTGACAGCAAAATCTTTTCTTCTTCCAACTCAACATACAGGAAACCTAACCCTGTAGTTACAGCTGAGTGGATATGCTAATTCATCTTAAACGTTAAGTGAATTTACATAAACAGATTACAGCATTTGACATTACAAAAATAAATCGTATGTCGCCCTTGGGGAAAATATTAACATCCCACAAACGAATACATAGAAAATGCAATGTTCTTGCTATAATAATACTGTTGTGACTGAAACCTAAGACATAATGTTATCTCTGGCTGGTGCCTGCTTCCTGTGAAAGTTATAACTAGTGTCTAGCTACACAAATCGGCATATCATGATTCCGCCCAGCCACTAGAAGTTTTTATCAAAAAAGAATAAGTGACTATATCCTATAATTCAGAGTTATAGCGCCTGTACATCGCTATTCAGTTTTTTAAGTGAATAGCCCACACCTCTGACATTTCCTTACAGTAATGACAGTTATTTTAGCCTACTCTTAACCCATGGTAAGCATCTGTGTGGATGATTCTACGCCCAGTAAGTATCTGTTATCGTAAGTTTACGTTTAACCCATGGTAAAAAAATAACACTGACACCTGACTGTTTCGTCACTCGTTTAACTAAGGCTGTAGACGGCTCTACACTGTCACTGAATTAAATTACAGGGAGAAATCCTCAAAAATGAATTCAAGTCACATTCCTATCAGATATATATATAGAAAGGCTAACATGAATATACATATTATAATAGGTGTCTCTACTCACCCCGAGAAATGCCGAAAACATAGGCAAATAACATTTAGTTCTGTGTTATCATCTGCCTTATTCTCATTGTGGTCCTCTCGGGCAGGAAATATTTTACGAGTATGTTTGACTGAATAAAACCCTCTAGATTTATAGTTTACAAATAACACTACCCGGACACATGGCCTGGCTTGTTTCTACAGATGTTCGGCGTATAACGTAATCAAGAGTAAGACAGATGTATTCTAGAGGTATACATCAGAAGCAACAACCGCGAGAAAGTTTCCCAGATAGACAAATGCATAATATTATGATCTCTCTCTTCGTTCGAGGGCCAAAACCACAAAGACCGACCGCGATTGTTATCTAACCTGAATCGGAGATCAAACCTGTTACCAGCGAGACATTCCTGTGGTCAGGCAAACGCCAGGTGCGCTCGGGTAATATTATCGTAACGCTGACCGCACTGACCATTGGGGAATTTATAATGAGGGCCAGAACGAAACGAAGCGGCGGGGTGGGTCTAAGAGAGGAATAATGGGCCACTTAGGTAAAATCCAAAGAAAGAAAATATAAAAGTCAAAGAAACCAGGACACTAAAAGAGTAATAAAAGAGATGTGACGTGAAGGAAAGACAAATTATCAGTCAACGTGACACCCAAAAAGACATATGTACATCCTATTACCAGCGGGTATATAGGATCATCACTCACTGCAGCTCTTACCACTCCTTCCACATAGCGAGTTCTCGCGTTGATCCTTGCAATGGAAAGTGTCATAGTGACGGTTCTCTGCATTGCCCTTTGTATGTCCACTGTTTCTGTGGTAAGTTGATCAGGGTGCACTGGGGTTGCACTCACGACTGAGTCGAATTCAAATCCTGAATCATTTAAGCACTGAATTTTAGTGCCATTACATGTCACTTCATCACAGATAGGGAGATGATGGAGGTCATTCTTACTAACTGCCATTTCCTTCCTTCCCTTATTCCCTGTTGTAAGACATGCAGCGTGATAAGGAAGGTTTTTCCGTCTGCGTTCCGCAGTATTGTGGTTACTCATTTGGCAAGATTTACACCACTTTCCTTCCATTCTCAAAGGTTTCTCATCTGATCCTAGAGGGTTTTTGTCTTTATAATCAGTTCTGTGTTTGTTCTTGTTGGATTTGTCCATATGTTCATAGTTGGAATGGTTTTGTGGAGGTTTGAAGTTCTCCCCTGCTTTTTCTTATTTCCTGATACTTCTGACTGAGCTGATTGATATCTCTCAGCCATGGTTAAAATATCTCCAATCTCTCTGCTTCTTGCTCCATAAGAAATTTCCCCATTTCTTGAGGCATGGATTCTCTCAGTTGTTCCATCATGACAATTTCTTTTATATCTTGACATTTTCCTAAGCTAATCCGTTTTGTCAGATTTGTTTCCAATCTGGCTGAAAACTGGTGATAGTTTTCTCCTGGAAGTAGCTTAGCAGTTCGGAATCTCTTTCTATAAGATTCAGAATTCTTTTCGTACCTGACCATTAAAGATTGTTTTAAGATTTCATAATTTTCCTGGTCTTCCTTTGAGAGTTTTAAATAAACATCGTATGAAACACCCCTCAACCACTGAGATAGCTTAAGGCTCCATTTTTGCTTTTCCAATCCATAGGTAGAGGCCAGTCTCTCATATCTATCCAGGTACGACTCAATGGCGTCCTCCTTTTCAATAAATGGATCTAGGTGGAAACTCATGGCTGCATTTGCCGTGCTCTGGTTGGAGCTACTCTCAGAGTGAGGTGAGCTGGCACCATGATTGCTAGCTGCTCCATGGAGTTCAAGTTCCTTTAAACTTAACTCATTAGCTCTTTGCAACCTTCTTTCTTCAGCTTCAAATCTTTTGGCTTCTCTCTCAGCTTCTAATTTCTTAGCTTCAGCTTCCATGCTTTTTGCTTCTCTCTCAGCTTCTAATCTTTTGTCCTCTCTGTCCATATATTTGTCCACTTCCTTTGTGACATACTGGATAAGATCACTACTTGACATGCCTAGTTCTTTTCCCATCTGCATGATCGCAGTCCTAAACTTCACCATTTCAGCCATGATGCTTACTTACCAGAGGATATGTAATTTTACCTTCACTGACCAACTAACTTAATTAAAATTAATAAATTACTATGAACAAAACAAATCCTTTAAACATTGTGAGCGTCTCCAATTTACTTGGTACTCAATGGTACTTTTACTACGAAAAAATGTTTTAGAATTTTTCCAAAAATGTATTGTTACAAACTATTTGTGGCTCAAGATAGAAGAATACATAGATAATGGCTCAGGATAAAAAATAATATCCCGCGAAAGAGCCCCCAGTGTAGCGAAAGGTTTTTCTGGTGTGATGATAGTTGTAGAGAAGAAGTAGAATCTCTCTCCAGAAAGTAGGAAGTCCCAGTGCCAGAGAAGTGCACTGGTATTACAATTGAGTTACGACTGTGAATACTCTGAGTTGGACAATAAATTTAGGCTTCAGAAGTATACTGTGCCACTTTCGCTATAGTAACCCTATGTGATAATATAATTAAATTAGAAAAAGTAACTCAAAATTTAAAAGTTAAAAATGTACCTAGTCAAATGAGTACAATTTCATAATTTATTGTGTACATCTATATATCCTTGTAATGAGAAATGGGTGTTGGAAGATGGTAAAATGTATGATTATTTATAGTTACAAATTAAAATAAATAATAGTAAAATAATCTTGGATGAATCTTCCAATGAAATTATAAAAGTCTGTCACAGTATATTTTTGATATATCTTGCTATCTAGTCTCTAGCTGTTTTCATCATCGACAGGCATTATTGAAACCGCTCACAATGTTTGTTGGATGGATACACATAAACTCATCTGGTATGTGTTTGAGGTTCCTGAGACACACTTGAATCAATAGACTGTCCTTCAGCCCGCCCTATAACTACGGGGGACTAAGGTGTTGAAGATTGGTTGACCTCTAGGCTTCATTTAGCAGGACCAACGGTCATCAAGTCTTTAGTTTAAATTATATCACGAACTCTATCATGAGCTCGATCAGGAACGATCATAAAAACCTGAAACAAAAGGTAATAGGTGGCCATGGTGTTCCAACAATCTCACCAACCCCTGCTGATCATGAGGCGACCTTTCTTCAGTGTTTGTATATAAATGAATGATTCATGGGAGTATGTTACAGAGATAGCATGATAAGATAATGTCCACTCTGCAGAAATAATAAAATACATGAATAAATCACATGATATGATACATGGGTAAGATATAACCTTTGCCTTCCACTTATAGATGCCAAGTCACTTATGTACTTGCTGGTACGTCGTAAGCTTCCAGGCAAGAACTAGCCATGATATATTTGGATAACCAATTAATGGTTATGCTTCCTAACAATGCCGGTGGAGGTTATCTCTGGTTAGCGTCATTCCCTTTTTATTATGTGTGATACAATCAAATCGTAAACAACATTTAAAATAAATTGATATTAGTCACACATATCTTTAATAAACTTACATACCCTCTTAGGATTAATAAGCGCACGGTGAGGCTGTATTTGTTGTAGTCTATCTGCCCTGCATGCAGCGTTAAAAAAGAACTTTTCTAGCAGATACTGTCTTCCAGTTTCTCACTCTGGCTTCTGGATTTGGTGTGTGTGATTTTAAACGTGCCGCAGTGTCATTATATTTTGGCGACTCTCCCGTACGAGAAAGTACCGTCTGAAGTCCGATAAAATTTTCGTTTTATCTCCTGGTTTGAGGCGATCTGTGCTTTTTCTCTACTTGTTTTCTCTTCTTTTTGCTGCACACTTATATCCTTCCTTCTTTCCTATGTATCCTTTCATTTTCCTCATATGAAGCTTTCATTCTATTCAAGTTTTATCGAAATCCGTTTGGACCTATATTTATAATAAATTTTAAAAGATATTTAGCTAACTTTTAGTAGATGTGATGACGATGAAAATCATCAATTATTTTTAAAACTATTTACATTTGAATAATATCTTTTTGGATTACTCAAATTCTATCTCCTCTTGTGAATTAATTTAGTTTTAATAACTTTCAACCAGGCTTGCTCTTGTAGCTTTAAATTCTCTTTTCAGCTAATCCAAACTTTTAAGGTCGGCCATGTTTCATATATTCGCTATCTCTACCTTCTTCAATGTTAATCGGCTAGACGAAAAGCAAATTTTTCAGCCACTTTTAAACTTCAAAGCAAGACTCGCCGCGTTGTCCCAGCGCTGTGTGTGTGTGTGTGTGCGTGCGAGTGCGTGTGTGTGTGTGTGTGTGTGTCGTGTTTCACATTTCTTCACAAACAAAGCTGTTGTAAAATGGGATGTTATAAATATTTATAGGGGACTTAGTGTACTGACTGAGATCAGCTGTGAAGGTATCTGTATCTAATAAGTGTAGTGTATTACAGATGACCTTACTTGCTACCACATATTTATACCTCAGTCAGAATTATTCTGGAATATTGTGATGACTACGTTGAATGTCTAGGGTTTTGTAAATGATGAAGTGTAAGTCACAACAATAACAGACAGATAAACAATTTAATTTATTCCACCACACTTGACAACAGTTTGACACTCACATACATATAACACTCTAAGAGACTATCTTAAATGAGTCACTGGTAAATTTTCAAATATATATGTATTAATTACTTTCACTAATAGAGATTCTGATTCAACTACACAGTGAACCAGGAATCATAATAAAATGTAATCACAATTTATATGTACATAATTTATAAATATGAATCTTGTAGTGACATATTTTCTTAGTATTATACTATGTGTGTCAGTTGTGTAGTGGTACTATGAGGTAATACTGGTTTTGTTTTTCAAGCTTTGTTGGTATTTGTCATCATGACTTCAAGTGTTTGTTTCTGTTGGAACTAGTATTGGAGATGTTCTCAGTTCCTGGCATTAAAACAATTAATTTCCCCTCTTATTTTTATACAATGTCAGTTTAAGATGGGGTTACATAACGTTGAGCTCCGCTGGCCACATAGGCTTATCTTTCGTGATGGCGGCAGGAAAAGACTCCTCTGCTCGATTGCTCCCCTGTGTTCTGGAGACACCTCACTGTTTGCTGTATGGACCAAGGAGTATGCTGTCCGCCTCTGGATTCAGCAAAGTTCTGACCAGGTGCTGCTCAATAACTTTAGGACCAAAGTCCCACAATTCAAGGAAATAATAAACAGATACGTTGACTGGTGAAGAATAATGGCACAAATTATGGCACAAATTCCGATCTGCCTCTGTCTCAGGCTTTTATTTAGAAAAATATAAGCTGATTCTCAACGCACTGTTACTTTAGAAAGTATTTTTGAAAATCTGGTTCTGAACTGACGCTTCAAATGGACTATATTGGCGGGTCTAACCAATCGTGCCATGTTTACCCAAGCGTTTGAAAAAAAGTACCCTTCCATCCGTCTCCCCTAACAACAAAAAATAGTATTTATAGTCCGACTAATCGTGTTTAGCCTTACATTTATTTCTATCCAATCAAATAGGAGGTAACATGGGGACCTATTTCCCGTATAATGGTGGTTTAAAAATCTGCCACTGAGCGATTCTGATTTTGGTGTTGTCTGACAGCACCACCATTTTATTTTGGCTATAACTTGTTAATTCCTAGGCTATTTGCGTAACACTAAACATATTCTTTGTCAGCAATTCCTAAGGAACCCAAATATATAAGTTTTATGGGGCTAAGTGGCGGCGTTCAAAATATGTATTTTCTTCTAGGATAGTCGTGCTGTTACCACTTCCTCACTTCCAAACTTTTAGGGTGTCTGCTGTACTGTCAGACTAATGTCAGGATTTCAGACATAAAACAGTAGAATGTCATGTTTCCCAAGAAGCATTTTTCAGGTTTTTAAACATAACTCTCGTAAGGGTAGTGTTTTTTATCACTGTCCATCTGAAAAAAAAAAGTATTGCGTCTGGCCTTACGCTTGTTGGGGTGGCATTAATATCGCGAGACGCGTGTTTAGTGTTGCATGTGTTCCTCCAATCAGCCCTCCCTTCTTTCTATCCTAAGTTCATCTGTCTATCCCTTTATGTTAACGTAGTGTAATTAATGTTAGTATTAATTTAGGTCATTACGCGGTGTGCCTATCTCAAGGTTTTTCTTAGAAATGCAGTACACGTTTTATTGTGTTGTGATGCTATAGGCTTTACTATTAACGTGGAAACGTTACAATTTGCAGACGAAGTAGAAAACAAGGGGAATTTCGAGTACAGTCATTGTGACAGCACTGTTCTTTACCATTCTTCTTTCCTTTTATTGAATTTATTTGTTAGGCTTTACATTTACCTTTTAATTTATATATGTGGATTTAGAATGTTTCACGACAAATTCTCCCCACTTAAAACAGACGTTATATGTCAGTCTATAATTCTATATACACATGGAGAAATTTATTATTATTTCTGGGGCTTACGGTGATTCTCATTACACGGATGGCGGCTTAAAAAATCCGCTCCCAGATTTGTTTTTCCACTTATATACTCTATGCAAAACTCATATGGCTGGATCAGTAATGACCAGCGGAGTAATCTAGATTTCTCATGTCTAGCCTGCGCTAGAAATGACAAGGGTTTGTGGTCCGTTTGCAACTTAAATGCCTTCCCATACAGATAAATATTGAATTTCTTTATCGCCCATATTACTGCAAGACATTCTTTTTCGCTAGTTGAGTAGTTGGTTTCAGCTTTATTCAACTTTCTGCTAGCATATGCCACTGGGCTTAGTTCCCCATCCAATGCATCTGATTTCTGTAGCAGAGTTGCACCTAACCCAATATTACTGGCATCAGTCCTTACAATGAATTCTTGACTTAAGTCAGGTAGTTTCAAAATAGGTTGGCTTGTAAGCTTTTCCTTCAATTCCTGGTAAGCCAATTCACATTGTGGTGTCCATGTAATTCGATCTGGATTTCCTTTACGTGTCAAATCAGTTAACGGTGCACATATGGAATTAAAGTTTTTGATATACTTTTGGTAAAAACCACATAATGAGACAAAGGATCTCACGTCTTTCTTGGTTTGTGGTCTTGGGGCTTTCTTTAGTTTCTCTAAATTCTTGGGGTCAGGGGTCATGTTTCCCTGATAGACTGTGTGTCCCAAGAATTCTAATTCTTTACATCTGTCGTAAATTTATTTTGAGAGAAAAGAGTCGTAGAAATAGTGGTCCGGTTTAGAGTGGAAAATGATGATGGAAAGCTCAGTGATAGAAAATGTAGAGATTTAATAGTTACTTCACAGCGTGCTGGAGGAGAGTAAAGACAGACTTATTATTTACGACAAATCGTGTCTCTCAATCTTCTCTTTCACTCTCCTGGTCAAACAATTATTTGCCAGTTTTCCAGACTCGCATCTGCGCGCTCACCGATTTGGTGTTTTCAAACACACACACGACGTTGATACAAACTATATTAAACGAATAGGGGAAAAGTTGGGCTTTGGGTATATCCAACACACAGAACTAAATGAGTTTAGGTGATTTTATTCACTTTAAACATCAATCACTAAAAATATCAGATATTACATAAATTATCATAAGTACACAAATGCAAATAACAAGTTTGGGAGGGGGTGAAGAAGATTGGTATCGACTAAGCCCTTCCCGCTCATTAGACAAAGACAAACCCAGTCCAGAGATAGATAATATCAGGAACACGGGTACGTTAACCTAACAGTAAAGTTAATTACTCTGAAAGAGGTGTTACCAAGTTAGGTATAAGTGATAGAAAAAAAAAAAAACCTGTTCTTCCCAGCTGTTCTTCCCTTTACTAAGCAAATGGAAAGGAGGTGGTTTTAAACAGAGTTAACAAATTATCAACTATCCCACTTAAAGGAACAATGTAGGGTATACAGAAAAGATATATATTACCAGGTAAGCAAGTTAACAAAATGGTCACACAAAAGAATTAATTTCCTGTCATTCATACACGCGCTAGCAAAGGCCTTCACTCATCTTGCTCTCACTTACCGATTGTGAAAAAATCTTGCACTCCATAGAATAACACAACAGCAGTTACACCTCAACTAAATGTATGAGTGTTTGTTCAAGTTCTAGCCCCAGATTATCGGGTAGGCGGTCAGCACATAAAAGGGTCCCGTAATCGCTGGAAAATGAATCTGTAGTTGTGTCTCTTTTTTTAATAACAGTTTCTATGGGAGGGCACGGTCTCTGATACCGGGGTGAGGATGGTGTGGTCTATTTGACTATGCCGCGGATAATAAAATTCTTACGCGTGCTGGTACACTTTATCCGTGAGGTATGGTTTAAGTCCAGTGAGAAAACTAGTCACATCACTGTTCAGGAAATTATGAATTATCTCTCTGTGTCAGTAAACTAACAAAGCTCGGGCCAGTGTTCTTCTTCCCGTTACGACTTAAGTTGTTTGATGGTGCGTTAAATTTGTCTTTGGGTGTGCTTTCTTTGCTATAGGTTAGATAGCGGAATTCCAAACATAGAATCGCCTCAAAGATTAAAAATTTACACAGTCTCAACAAGTTCTGCGTCAGGGGAACTCTACACACTGTTTATGCTTTGCTTTGCTTAGATTGATTTCTTTATTGCTTTCTTAATGCTGGGATCGCACAGGTTACGATCACTCTGTATGAAAGAAAAAAAAAAGACATGTAATATACCGAAAACAAATAACCTTCTAAAGCGCGATGAATTTCCCGTTAAGCCTATTATATATATGCTCGCGTATTTAATTATGTATTTAATAAACACTGCGCGAATTCTAGTGGTTAAAAACACACATCTATAAAACTAGGACTTAACTGAATTTATTAATTATAAATTCCTTCGAGACTTTAAAAGTTAATTTAAGCATCTATTATCTTTTGAAATAATATAATAGATAGATCATTATATTTAAAACTGGAACTCTTGAGATGGTTTAATTAAATAGATTTAAATTAACACAAAATCCCTTGAAATAGAATGACTAGACCACTGATCACTTTACACAATATATATTACCGCTTTGCACAGAAATAGAAATCACTGCAAATATATATAAAATCCAGGGGAAAATCTGTAACAAGATTTCAATAAAGCTAGTGCTTCTGTAAAGATCTGGCCAGCGAGTGATAACGTGTCTAGTTCTACATGGTCTATTTAGCTAAAATGGAATGTAAGTTGAGTGGGACATGATAAACTTGACAACTTATTTGATCTCACGAACTTTTGGGGATCTGACCGCCAAATCAAGAGAAAAAGCCGCCCCCTGGTCTTCGTATCTCCGTTCGCTGCTGCCCGTTTCGCTTTCCCCCGTTCGCTCGGTTTCGATTGACACCGAGACGCGAAATAGCGGCAAGCAACTGCGTCTCGTATCAGGGAAAACTACTGTCTTTGATTGCGCCGATAGTCTCCCCTAAAATCCCTCGGTCTGTCTCTTTGATCTCGTCGCTGTATCCTACATGAGTCCCGGTGGAATGCGTTCTGGCAAACGAAAAGTTACAACAAATGTTCAGGGGTTCTAATGTTATGAAGAGCTAAAGGTCCCTTTAAATCATCCATCATATCAGGGAAAATTCACTAGTCAAACTAGACGTACGTCACAATCGTCCCCACTTTTAGACATGAAACCATTTTTCATGTTTTCATTTTTGACAATGGAGGTGACCTGATTGGTGATTTTAGGATGAGTGGTATCTTCAGTTTGCTCTTCTTCCTCTGTAGACCAGTTTCTACTCAGAAAATCAGCCCCGACATTCTGTCTTCCCGGAATATATTCCACTTTGAAAGAATAGACGCTTAGAAGGAGGGCCCAACGCATGATCCTAGCGTTAAATTCTTTATTGGCACCAAGAAATGCTAACGGAGCGTGGTCTGTTTGCACCGTGAACGATGTACCGTAAAGAAACTCATGATAGCGTCTGATACCGTCAATCAGAGCAAGACATTCCCTTTCAACTACGCTGTAGTTCCGTTCCGCTTTATTTAATTTCCGACTGCCATAGGCAACTGGAAATAGCATGTTCAGGTCACTGTCATCGGCTTGAAGCAGTGTTGACCCGATGCCCTGACCTGACGCGTCGACTCTCAGTACAAAAGGTTTCTTGAGGTCAGGCAACCTCAAAATGGGGTATGCAGACAACTGTCCTTTCAAAGTGCTATACGCGTGTTCGCACTTTTGATCCCATATGACCTTATCAGGACAACCTTTCTTTGTGAGGTCAGTCAGAGGTGCCGTCAGTCCGTTGAAGTTCTGGATGTACTTCTGATAGTATGCACATAGCGATATGAAGGAACGTACGTCTTTCTTCGTTCGGGGTCTTTTTGCTGTCACTATTTTCTCCACGTTCTTCTTAATAGGCCAACTGCATCCGTGAGAAATAGTGTGCCCCAGGAAGTCTAACTGTTCAAACCCGATGAGACATTTGCTAGGTCTGGCTGTGAGACCCGTTTCCTGTAGTCTCCTGAGGAGCATAGCAACCGTAGCAATATGTTCTTCATAGGTTTCCGATGCAATTAAGATGTCATCCATGAAATTATGGATATGGGGACTTTGCAAAGGTTGTAGAAGCTTCCTCATCATCCTGGTGAACACTCCTGGTGCGTTATGCAAACCGAACGGCATCACGTTAAATGTGTAATGTCCTTCACTAGTGCTGAAAGCTAACAAAGGTTTAATTTCCTCCTTGACTGGTATTTGATAATAACCTTTGCTGAGGTCAATCTTGGAGAAGATCTTTGCTTTGCTGAGCTTGGTGAACAACTCAGAAACAGTTTGGAAAGGTTCGGGCTGGAATTCCGTTACAGCGTTTAGCAACCTGTAATCAATGCACAGCCGAACTTCCTTATTGGGCTTCTGCAACAGCACTACACTCGAGCTGTAAGGAGATGTAGACTCACTGATAATTCCTGCCTGACGCAGCTTGTCTATTTCTCCGCGAAGTGCATCAGCTTTAGCGTACGGGATGGGGTAAACTCTGGTTTGAACAGGGGTCTCGTTTGTTAATTTCATATCAAATTCAATGAGATTTGTTCGACCAGGTACATCCGTTAAGACTGCACTGTACTGTTTTAGTAGAGCCCTGGTTTCTGTTTGTTGTTCTGGTGAGAGATTGTCGCCGAACTTGACATCTTTAAAGGATTCTGTGGGTTGCAGTGGATACTCCATGCAACCATCATCATCTTCCTCGTCTTCCGTTGCTATGGCGACAGCCAGGAGATGCTCGGAGGATGGCACCGGTCTTTCCAAATATTTCTTTAGCAGATTTATGTGGAAGACCTTCTCCTTTCCTTTGATGGAGATCTTGTAGTTGGTACGTGAGATCTTTTTAAGGACGGTAAACGGTCCTTGCCATCCGATGCGAAGTTTATTGCTTCCGGTTGGAAGTAGCAATAGGACTTTCTCCCCTGGTTGTAGTTCTCTCTCTTTTGCAGCTTTGTTGTATCTTTTAGTAATTTTAGCGCGGGCTTTCTTAAGGTTGGTAGTAGCTAGATCCCATCCTAGCTTTAGCCTTTCCTTAAGCTCAGATACATACTTGCTTGCAGAGATGACTGTCTTGTCAGCCTTCTGGTCTGTCAGGGACCGAAGTAAGGCTTCTAGTGGCCCCTTAATAGGTCTGCCAAATAAAAGTGTAGCTGGCGCAAAACCCGTAGACGCTTGGGGTACCTCTCGGTAGGCGAATAAGGCAGCCGATATATATTGGTCCCAGTCTTCCGGTTTCTCCTGACCCAGCTTACGTAACATCATGGTGAGAACCGTTAAAACGTTCCACGAGCCCATTTCCGGCCGGATGGTAGGGACTTGTGTGGATATGTTTGGCCCTCAAGATCTTAAAGATCTCCTCCATTAACAGGCTACGGAATTGGGATCCATTGTCCGTCAAAACTTGTTGAGGGAATCCCAACCGTGTAAAAATTTGCACAAGGGCTTCTGCGACATGCTTGGAATTAGTGCATGGTAGCGGTACGGCTTCGGCCCACATAGTGCAAGTGTCAACTAAGGTCAGGATGAACCTGTTCCTTCTTTTGGTCTTTTCCAGAGGACCAATAATGTCGACAGCAACCCGTTCAAATGGAGTCCCTACTATTGGCATTTGCCCCATAGGTACTGGGGGTGTCAAGTGCTTGGGTGCTACCCGTTGGCACTGGGCGCAGGATTTCACGTACCTGACAATGTCAGAGTTCATTCCTGGCCACCAATAGTGGTTTTTTTATTCGCTGAATAGTGGCGTTTTGTCCCATGTGTCCGCTAAAGGGAAGAGAGTGCCCCATTTCTAAGATCTGGTTTCTGTACTGCGTCGGTACTAGGAGCTGGTTATTCCCCGTGTCCGGGTTGCCCGTTCTACGATACAATACACCATCCTTAGAAAAGATGTCTCCGTTGTGTCTGGGGTCCTTAGCCATGGGCAGTTTTTTAAAGCAGGGCGCCAGAGTAGGGTCCTTTTGTTGCGCCTCCTTCAGTTCATTCGGCAACAAGTTTGGCGCAGGCTCCCTCTCCTTCTTGGCTTGCCCTCTTGTGGTTACCGCTGCCACAATCGGCTCCTTAGGTCTCCCAATGAACACATATCTACATCCCAGGATAACTGGGTAGATCGGATCATCCATTATGGCCGCTTTAATAACTCCTCTGACAAAGTCAGAGTGTATTTCTACCAGTGCGATAGGAAGCGTCCTGGGTGCATCACTCCTGAAAACTCCACTAAGTTTGACGGTTTCCTCTGTCTCCTGACCTGGTTTGACTAGGTGTCTAGCAACAATACAACTAAAGCTTAATCCAGTGTCAAAAAGACAAGTAGTAGAGGTACCGTTCAAAATTACAGTTCCTCGAGTTGAGGGTCAGTCCCCCTCAGGTTGAGAATCACTGACATTGACTCTACCTTTCGAGGCTGTATGCAAACATCCAATGCGGTTTGCACCGGTTTGTTTGCCCTGATCAGACGTTCCGGGTGTAGGGGTCTTCCCTTTTCCTTGACCTTGGTGGCCGCGCTGCCACGTAGGCTTGTTGGGTTGATCAGAATTTTTGTTGGGGGGGTATCGGGTTTTGTAGAATTTCGATTTTTCCTGGGGAGGTTTCTGGGTATTGTTATCTCGTTGGTTATAATGTTGAGAGGAAGTGGAAGAATAGGATGCCTGTTCTAGATTCTGTTTTCGAGATGGCTTATCGGTGGGTTTACGTTTAGTGCTGGGAAGTTCGGCCATTGCATTGCTATAGCGTTCGGCTTTATTGAGTATGTCTTCAAGCCTGACTGCCCCCCCTGTTCCGCCAAAAATCTACGTGTTTCATTCGACAAAGTGGATTTTATCTGCTCCACAAGAACAAGTTCGAGGAGTCCCTCATATGAAAGAGGTAGGTCAGATAATTCAATGCACTTTGTCAGATAACCCGTGAGACGTGAAGAGAACTGTGGAAATGTTTCCGTGCTCTCTTTTCGGCTGTTTCTGAACAACTGCAGAAACTTTCGGGCAGTCATCTCAAACTGCTGTAGTAAGGCCTTTTTCAACAATTCGTAATCATGTTGATTCGGTCCCAGCTTTGTGTACACGTCATAAGCATTGCCTTTCAGTGACGTTTAAAGTTTGAGCGCCCAGCGGGTACTCTCTAACCCATAAAGATTCGCGAGTCTCTCGAATTTTTCTAGGTAGCTGTCAATTTTTTCGTTAGGGCTAGGAAAAGATTCTAAAGAAAACGACATAGCAGTTAATTGGGCAGATTGAGTACTGGAGAGGTCCATTGATTGAGACTGGGGCGAAGACGGCTCTCCGTTAGTCGAAGTAGAGGCGCCCCGACTCTCTAGAGCCTTAAGCGCCAGTTGATGCTGTCTTTCCTTGTCTCTCTCTCTCTCTCTCTGCGAGTTTCCATCTCTGCTTCAATTTTCTTCTGTTCCAAAAGACGTTCTTCCGCTTCTTTCTTATCTGCCCTCTCCTGGGCTTCTCTCCTCTCTGTTCTTTCTTTCTCTTCCTTCCTCTCAGCTTCGGCTCTCTGTTGCTTCGCCTTCCTCTCAGCTTCGGCTCTCTGTTGCTCCGCGTCATATATTTCCAATTCCTGGTTAATAAACGCGTTTGCAGCTTCTGCATCTAATCCTGCCTCTTTCGCTTCCAGCCTCAAGATGGACCTCATCTTTATCCTCTCTGCCATTGTTAAAGAATAAGATGAAGTATGCTTAGAGAACTAGTAAGAAGAAACGCGAAAGGGAGGAACTCTGAACCGCTACGAGAAAAAAAAACACAAGTACAAATTTACCTGTGTTACCTCCTACCTGTACTGTGCAAACTTATCGCTGCTATTATCTGGCAATTAAGGCTCTAAACGCAAGCGACTATGCCACTAAATGGTAAGTTACACTGGAAAAGAATCTACTTTTACTAACAGTAGAGAAAAATTTATATTAAAACAATTTAAAAGGAAAAAAAAATTTCCCCTAAATTTTAAATCTCTGACAACAAACTCCGTCCCTAAAGTCAATTATTGAGATGAGACGTTGTTAACTTAATTTTTAAAAATCAGAACAATCCGTCTTTAGCTAAGCTCAACTCTATTTGACTTCAAAAACCTTAGTGACTGTAAAACAATCACGCAATCCCATCAACTTTTATAAAGAAAGAAATATAATTATCTCCGCCAGAGGATAATTAAAATAGCAAATATATTTGTTTATCTGTACTTTCTACTGCTGTGGAGAGAAAACAACCTGTAAATATGCTGTGTGGACAACCCAAATACTTAAAGAACGTTTGTCTAGGGGTGTAATTATTTATTTATTTCCCTAATTCACAAAGACAAATCATTCACACTCTACCTAGTTAGACCCAAACTAAATCAGACTCAAAATATCTTTAACCCGGCTATGCGATTGCCTCAAATGTAGCTCAAGATCCCAGAACCAGCCCACAAATATGTGTGCATCAAATGTATCTCAAAATTATCCCAGACGAGCCGGCCAAATATTGTCGTAAATTTATTTTGAGAGAAAAGAGTCGTAGAAATAGTGGTCCGGTTTAGAGTGGAAAATGATGATGGAAAGCTCAGTGATAGAAAATGTAGAGATTTAATAGTTACTTCACAGCGTGCTGGAGGAGAGTAAAGACAGACTTATTATTTACGACAAATCGTGTCTCTCAATCTTCTCTTTCACTCTCCTGGTCAAACAATTTTTTGCCAGTTTTCCAGACTCGCATCTGCGCGCTCACCGATTTGGTGTTTTCAAACACACACACGACGTTGATACAAACTATATTAAACGAATAGGGGAAAAGTTGGGCTTTGGGTATATCCAACACACAGAACTAAATGAGTTTAGGTGATTTTATTTGCTTTAAACATCAATCACTAAAAATATCAGATATTACATAAATTATCATAAGTACACAAATGCAAATAACAAGTTTGGGAGGGGGTGAAGAAGATTGGTATCGACTAAGCCCTTCCCGCTCATTAGACAAAGACAAACCCAGTCCAGAGATAGATAATATCAGGAACACGGGTACGTTAACCTAACAGTAAAGTTAATTACTCTGAAAGAGGTGTTACCAAGTTAGGTATAAGTGATAGAAAAAAAACCTGTTCTTCCCAGCTGTTCTTCCCTTTACTAAGCAAATGGAAAGGAGGTCCCTTTCGATTAATTTCCGACTGCCATATCAACTGAAATAGCAGTATCAGTCACTGTCATCGCTGAAGCATTTGACGCCGATACCCCTAACCTGACGCGTCGAACTCTCATAACTAAAAGTTTCCCTTGGTTTTTAACACAGAGTTAACAAATTATCAACTATCCCACTTAAAGGAACAATGTAGGGTATACAGAAAAGATATATATTACCAGGTAAGCAAGTTAACAAAATGGTCACACAAAAGAATTAATTTCCTGTCATTCATACACGCGCTAGCAAAGGCCTTCACTCATCTTGCTCTCACTTACCGATTGTGAAAAAATCTTGCACTCCATAGAATAACACAACAGCAGTTACACCTCAACTAAATGTATGAGTGTTTGTTCAAGTTCTAGCCCCAGATTATCGGGTAGGCGGTCAGCACATAAAAGGGTCCCGTAATCGCTGGAAAATGAATCTGTAGTTGTGTCTCTTTTCTTAATAACAGTTTCTATGGGAGGGCACGGTCTCTGATACCGGGGTGAGGATGGTGTGGGTCTATTTGACTATGCCGCGGATAATAAAATTCTTACGCGTGCTGGTACACTTTATCCGTGAGGTATGGTTTAAGTCCAGTGAGAAAACTAGTCACATCACTGTTCAGGAAATTATGAATTATCTCTCTGTGTCAGTAAACTAACAAAGCTCGGGCCAGTGTTCTTCTTCCCGTTACGACTTAAGTTGTTTGATGGTGCGTTAAATTTGTCTTTGGGTGTGCTTTCTTTGCTATAGGTTAGATAGCGGAATTCCAAACATAGAATCGCCTCAAAGATTAAAAATTTACACAGTCTCAACAAGTTCTGCGTCAGGGGAACTCTACACACTGTTTATGCTTTGCTTTGCTTAGATTGATTTCTTTATTGCTTTCTTAATGCTGGGATCGCACAGGTTACGATCACTCTGTATGAAAGAAAAAAAAGACATGTAATATACCGAAAACAAATAACCTTCTAAAGCGCGATGAATTTCCCGTTAAGCCTATTATATATATGCTCGCGTATTTAATTATGTATTTAATAAACACTGCGCGAATTCTAGTGGTTAAAAACACACATCTATAAAACTAGGACTTAACTGAATTTATTAATTATAAATTCCTTCGCGACTTTAAAAGTTAATTTAAGCATCTATTATCTTTTGAAATAATATAATAGATAGATCATTATATTTAAAACTGGAACTCTTGAGATGATTTAATTAAATAGATTTAAATTAACACAAAATCCCTTGAAATAGAATGACTAGACCACTGATCACTTTACACAATATATATTACCGCTTTGCACAGAAATAGAAATCACTGCAAATATATATAAAATCCAGGGGAAAATCTATAACAAGATTTCAATAAAGCTAGTGCTTCTGTAAAGATCTGGCCAGCGAGTGATAACGTGTCTAGTTCTACATGGTCTATTTAGCTAAAATGGAATGTAAGTTGAGTGGGACATGATAAACTTGACAACTTATTTGATCTCACGAACTTTAGGGGATCTGACCGCCAAATCAAGAGAAAAAGCCGCCCCCTGGTCTTCGTATCTCCGTTCGCTGCTGCCCGTTTCGCTTTCCCCCGTTCGCTCGGTTTCGATTGACACCGAGACGCGAAATAGCGGCAAGCAACTGCGTCTCGTATCAGGGAAAACTACTGTCTTTGATAGCGCCGATAGTCTCCCCTAAAATCCCTCGGTCTGTCTCTTTGATCTCGTCGCTGTATCCTACATGAGTCCCGGTGGAATGCGTTCTGGCAAACGAAAAGTTACAACAAATGTTCAGGGGTTCTAATGTTATGAAAAGCTAAAGGTCCCTTTAAATCATCCATCATATCAGGGAAAATTCACTAGTCAAACTAGACGTACGTCACAACATCCAACGCAACATTTGGTTGGTCGGGCTGTTAAATTCGCTTCTCTAAGTCGATTAAACAGCATGTTCAGAGAGTCAATGTGTTCCTCAAATGTTTCTGTCGCTATAAGGATATCATCCATGAAATTTGTGATACATGGATTATTCAGAGGGTCCAATAATTTTCTCATCATTCTAGAGAAGACACTAGGTGCATTCTTCAATCCAAATGGCAATCTGTTAAACTCATAGTGTCCCTCTGAGGTACTAAAAGCTAGGTATGGTCTAACCTCAGGCTTTACTGGAATCTGATAGTATCCTTTACTCAAATCCACTTTTGAGAAATATTTAGCTTTTTTTAGCCTGGCAAACAACTGATTTGTATCCGGCAATGGATCCACCTGTCCTTCTGTAATAGCATTCAGTCTCCTGTAATCTATACAGAGTCTATGTTCTCCAGAGGGTTTCCTTAGGAGTACCACACTGGAACTATACGAAGATTCACTGTGTGAAATATTCCTTCCTTCAACCAATAGTCTATCTCTTCCTTCAAAGATTCCTCCTTAGCAAAAGGAATCGAATAGGGTTTCATACAGACAGGTGTGGGGTCTATCAGTTTAATATCATATTCCAATAAAATTGTATGCCCCGGTCGGTCTGTTAACACCTCTGTATGATTATCTAGAACCTGTTGCACTCTCTCTTTCTGATTTTTCGTTAAATGTGTACTGATTTTCACCTGTGCCGCTGTCTCACAGGGGTGTAATGGATATTCAAATGATGAAAGTGGTTCCTTTTTCATCTCCATTGCAATGGACAAGGTTAACAAGTGTGTCTCTTCCTGATGTTCTCTTTCCAAATATTTCTTCAGGAGATTCACATGATAGATTTTTTCTTTCCCCTTCTTATCTATCTTATAATTGGTTCTAGACACCTTCTCTAGAACTGTATATGGACCTTGCCATCCAATTTGTAACTTATTCTGACTACCGGGAAGAAGAAGCAGTACCTTTTCTCCCACAGCCAAATCTCTGTCTTTAGCTTTCCTGTTGAAATAGGCAGCATGTTTCTTCCTGGCTTGTTTCAAATTTTCATTGGCAAGTTTCCAGCCAGTTTTTAAACGAGTGGTCAGCTTATTCACATATTGGTATGAGGATGTAATATTTTTCTCTGCCTTTTCATCAGTCCACGTTCTTAACAGCGCTTCCAGTGGACCTTTTATTGGCCTTCCAAACAATAATGTTGCCGGGGCCATACCGGTTGAACTATGGGGTACCTCCCGATAAGCAAAAAGGGCGGCGTGAAGGTACTGGTCCCATGGATCTGGTTTTTCGTGTGCCAACTTTCTCAGGATCGACATCAAAGTGCCATTAAATCTTTCCACTTTTCCGTTCCCTTGGGTATGGTACACACTACAATGGAAGTGTTTGGCCTGGAAGATCCTGAAAACTTCTTCTGTTAGTTTCCCCTTGAACTGAGAGCCATTATCAGTCAAGATTTGATTGGGAAAGCCTAACCTTGTGAAAATTGTGAGTAATGCCTCTGCCACATGTTTAGAATCAATCGATGACAGGGCTACCGCCTCTCCCCACATAGAACAATCTCCACCAGTCAGAATGTAGCTGTTCCTCCTCTTAGTTCGAGTGAGAGGTCCCACAAGATCCACGGCAACTCTCTCAAAGGGTGTTCCCACTATGGGCATTTCCCCCAGAGTTCTGGTGCAGTCCAATGCTTAGGTGCTACTCGTTGGCACTCTGGACAGGATTTTACATATCGTTTGATATCTTCAGTTATCCCTGGCCAGAAATAGTGACAAGCTATACGCTGTCCTGTTGCGCTGATCCCCATATGACCACTGAAGGGAATCGCGTGCCCTAGTTCCAACACTTTAGTCCTATATGAAGTGGGAAGGACCAGCTGTCCGTGACCATTGGATTCAGATCCAGCCTTCCTGTAAATCAGTTTGTTCTTCATATAAAATTCTCCCTTGCCTGGAGGTGTATGAGATTTGGGCAACTTCTTGAAACACGGCTTGAGTGTTTTGTCCTCCGCCTGTGCCTTCCTCATCTCATCTGGATGAGTATTTATTGGATTATCCTCCTCCTTTTTAGACTTTGATCTGGTCTGCACTGTTGCCAATATCACAGGTCTCTTGGGGTTCCCCAAGAAGACATATCTACACCCCAATATCAGAGGGTAGATTGGCTCATTTATCACTGCTGCTTTTATGATTCCTTCCACATATCGCGTTTTCACCTTTATCCGGGAGACGGGAAGTGTCATGGTAGCTAAATCCTTGGTTGCAGTTTGAATCTCCACTGTTTCTGTGGTGTATTGATCTGCCTGCACCAGGTGAGAACTCACAACGGAATCGTAATCTAAACCGGTATCATATAAACACCTTATAGTGACACCATTACAGATGACATCTTCACACACTGGGGGGTGGTATGGTTCCTGTAATTCTGCAGGTTTGACCTTTTTTTTCCTTTTTCCCAGATGTCATAGCAGCACAATGAGGAGGTTTCCTTCTACAATGGTCAGTGTCATGATTGTTCATCTTACAATTTTTACACCACCTTTTCCCTTGGTTGAACGGTTTTCTTTCATCATATTTCCTTTTTTCGAATTATGGGGTTTTATTTTTATTGTCATACCGTGGCCTATCAAATTGGTGCTTACCTTTGTTTTGATCTCTAGGATCAAATTTATTAAAGTTCTGTGGTGCCCTAAAATTATCCACCTGTTTGTTACGGTGTTATTTTAAAAGACGGCGTCTGCTGGGGTTTAGCCGTGCGCAACGTTTAGGGGTCATTAACATTAATAGAATATGTCGATATTTTACGGTATACTGAACGCGAAATATATGCTGAGATTTTGACGCATTCGCGTTGGGAAGGTCACGCTGGGTGACTTGGTTACATTGCCCTTGTTACGCTATCCGTCAAGCAGAGAAGTCGTGTCTTGTATTTCTTCCAAAGAAAGGCTTAGTATATAGCCGATATATGAATCAATGTAGAACTCAGGGTCAGTTCGAATATTAATCTAAAGTATGAGATTATTAAGTAAATTAAATGATGGAAGGAGAATCGTATTATGATTCAATTTTTAGCTGTCAAGAACTCATGCGCTCATTTCTGGCTGTTGACTATAGCAGCGCATGTACATAGCCATGGTGTTCATCTGACATATTGTTTTGACACGGACGGATACCTACTTGTATTAATTGGAATTTATTGATATGCTGAACTGTACATGAAGTTTTGTGAATGTCGGATCTCGTTTATATGAACGTCAATACATGTGGACTCAGAACAGAAGGCTTGATCTTTTACTTACGTTTTCGGGTTCGGTTCCACAGCTGTTAATGTTTACGTTTTTTCAGCACGATAACTCTCCCACAAGGGAAATCAACTAATATATAATATGCAAATCAGAACAGTATGGTGAATAAAAATATTAGAAAGAAAATGAAACAGGCCAAAGAAAAATGGGTAGCTGATCAATGTGAGTCCATTAATACGGGGCTAATAAAAGGTAACAGCAAGGCAGTTTTTGACACATTAAGAAGACTATCAAAACCCCAACAGCCCAGGGTAACTGTCATAGAAGATAGCAATGGGGCTCTGCTCAATGAAAAAACAGCTGTAATGAGAAGGTGGACAGAATATTGTAAAGAATTATATAACTGTAAACTTGACATTGACTTAGGCATATTAAACAACATTAAGTGCGAAAACAGAGAACTCGGAAATGCAGCAATACTACGGGAAGAAGTGGAAGAGGCTATATGTTCGATGAAAGGAGGGAAGTCACCGGGTGTGGATAATATACCAGCAGAGCTCTTGAAATATGGAGGACCAGATATAGTAAAAATCATGACAACAATTTGCCAGAAGATATGGAGTACAAAAAAATGGCCAAAAGAATGGACGCAGTCATTAGTAATACCGCTTCCAAAGAAAGGAAATCTAAAAATGTGCAAGAACTACAGAACCATTAGCCTTATTAGTCATCCAAGTAAGGTGATGTTAAGGATACTTTTGAACAGAATAAAACAGAAATCAGAAGAAATCTTGTCAGAGGAACAGGCTGGCTTTAGACCAAAAAGAAGTACCTCAGAACAAATCTTCAATATTAGATTACTGATCGAAAAACATCTCCAGCATCAACATGATTTATACCATAACTTCATCGATTTCACAAAAGCCTTCGATCGAGTCTGGCATGAAGGTTTATGGCAAATAATGAGAAAATTCAATTTTGATACCAACATCATAGATATCATTGAAGCACTATACAAGGACGCAAGCAGTGCTGTTTTTGCAAGCAATGACATTGGAGAATTTTTCAAAACAACTGTAGGAGTTCGCCAGGGATGTATCCTGTCACCAGTGCTCTTTAACATTTATCTAGAACATATTATGCAGGAGGCTCTCTACGATTATAAATCAACCATATCGATTGGAGGCCGACCTCTGTGTAATCTACGTTTTGCTGATGATATTGATCTGATAGCTGGAACAGAATCAGAACTTCAAGACCTTACCTCTAGACTGGAGAAAGTAACAAGAACATATGGGATGGAAATTAATATAGAAAAAAGCAAGATATTGGTGAATAGCCATAAGAAACATGTTCCGACCAACATTACGTTAAATGGGCAAACGTTAGAAGAAGTTAACACCTTTAAATATCTCGGGTCCACTATATGTAGTGATGGAAGATCAAATAAAGAAATCAAGACAAGACTTGAGATGGCCTCAGCTGCCATGACAAGGTTGAATGTGATCTGGAAAAGTAACATCAGTTTTCCTGTGAAGATCAAATTATACAAATCACTTGTATTATCTATTCTCTTGTATGGGTGTGAGGGCTGGACACTCACTGCAGATACGGAGCGAAGGATTCAGGCTTTCGAGCATAAATGTTACAGAAGAATTTTGCGCATTTGCTATAAAGAGCACAAAACAAATGTCTATGTTAGAGAGAAGATAAACACCTATGCAGGCCATCAAGAACCACTTTTGTCAATAGTGAAACGTCGAAAGCTTGCCTGGTTTGGGCATGTAACTCGTCATGACTCCCTTTCGAAAACGATCCTCCAGGGAACAGTCGAAGGTAAACGGAGAAGAGGAAGGCAAAGAAAATCCTGGGCTGATAACATCAAAGAATGGGCAGGACACGGTTTCTCCACACTTGTACGCATTGCTGAGAATAGAGAGCAGTGGAGGACCCTGTCTGCTGATGCTTCCACCATGGCACCCCTACGACCCATGACGGGTTATGGGTTGAGATGATGAGATGATGGGATGTTCTGATGGTCAGAGCTAACCCTCCATAACAAACATTAACTACGTCTAGAGAGTGACTTTACTATTCAATAAATAATAGAAGAACTAGGAACCGCAACACCCGTCACACTGTTTCTTTTTATTACCTGATACCTCGCCTGAGCTGCTTGATACTTTTCTGCAACATTTAGCAACTCACCCAGCCTCTCTGCACCTTGTTCCATTAGAAACTTTCTCAGGTCTGGAGCCATGGACTCTCTTAGTTGTTCGATAAGGACCATTTCCTTAAGATCTTGGGTTTTCCCCAGAGAAGTCCATTTCTCCAAGTATGTCTCTAACCGTGCAGAAAACTGGTGATAGGTTTCACCTGACAGTAGTTTAGCATTCCTAAATTTTTTTCTATAAAATTCTGCGTTCTTTTCGTATCTTAACAAAAGAGCCTGCTTTAGCATGTCATAATTTTCTTGATCACCTCTGTTCATTTTGGCAAAAACTTCATAAGCTGCCCCACGAAGACCTTGAGATAACTTTAAGCTCCACCTTTCTCTCTCTAACCCATACGTGGTAGCTAATAGTTCATATCTATTTAGATAGCTCTCAATATCATCGTCTTTCTCAACAAAATGATCTAAATGAAAGTTCATAGCTGAGGTTGAGGCTCCCTGACTAGCAGTAGCATCGGAGGTAAAGGGACTGGCACCATTTTCATGAGCATGGCCTTGAAACTCAAACTCCCTTAGTCGTAACTCATGTTCCCTTTGTAATCTTTTATCTTCTGCTTCCCTTTCTGCAGCTAATCTCTTGTCTTCCCTTTCTGCAGCTAATCGCTTGTCTTCTCTTTCTGCCTCCAATTTCTTAGCCTCAGCCTCAATCTGCAACCTCTTATTTTCTTTTTCAGCCTCTAACCTTCTTTCAGCCTCAAATCTTCTTTCCTCACGTTCAATATATTTGTCACATTCAGCAGTGACATAAGCAATCATAATTTGCCCGTCCATTCCTAACTCTTTCGCAGTCTGTACAGCAGCAGATCGAAATTTGGCCAGGTCCGCCATTTTCTACCAGGTAAATGTCTAAAATATTTAACTAAACAATTTTATCTATGACTAATTAACTCAGGACAACACAGGCACTGAGAGCTCAACCTTATTTATTTTCACTCAAGGATACCTTTTAAATTGTATTATTCCCTGAAGTGAATTACTCCCAATATTTATAATAGGGAAAGATTCAAAATCCCGGCTTGGCCCCCAATATATGTGGTAAAATGGGATGTTATAAATATTTATAGGGGACTTAGTGTACTGACTGAGATCAGCTGTGAAAGTATCTGTATCTAATAAGTGTAGTGTATTACAGATGACCTTACTTGCTACCACATATTTATACCTCAGTCAGAATTATTCTGGAATATTGTGATGACTACGTTGAATGTCTAGGGTTTTGTAAATGATGAAGTGTAAGTCACAACAATAACAGACAGATAAACAATTTAATTTATTCCACCACACTTGACAACAGTTTGACACTCACATACATGTAACACACTATGAGACTATCTTAAATGAGTCACTGGTAAATTTTCAAATATATGTGTATTAATTACTTTCACTAATAGAGATCCTGATTCAACTACACAGTGATCCAGGAATCATAATAAAATGTAATCACAATTTATATGTACATAATTTATAAATATGAATCTTGTAGTGACATATTTTCTTAGTATTATACTATGTGTGTCAGTTGTGTAGTGGTACTATGAGGTAATACTGGTTTTGTTTTTCAAGCTATGTTGGTATTTCTCATCATGACTTCAAGTGTTTGTTTCTGTTGGAACTAGTATTGGAGATGTTCTCAGTTCCTGGCATTAAAACAATTAATTTCCCCTCTTATTTTTATACAATGTCAGTTTAAGATGGGGTTACATAACGTTGAGCTCCGCTGGCCACATAGGCTTATCTTTCGTGATGGCGGCAGGAAAAGACTCCTCTGCTCGATTGCTCCCCTGTGTTCTGGAGACACCTCACTGTTTGCTATATGGACCAAGGAGTATGCTGTCCACCTCTGGATTCAGCAAAGCTCTGACCAGGTGCTGCTCAATAACTTTAGGACCACAGTCCCACAATTCATGGAAATAATAAACAGATACTGATAATAGGTAATTGGATGGTCGATATTGTTGATAAATCATTTATGCTTGTGCATTGAGTGTGGGTCATTGGTATTGAGGAATGTTATTATCACCACTGTTGCAAACGTGATTGTTGAATACTGTGTGCACTGTCACTCACCACACAGCTCACGTACGAGTCATGGATGTCAATAAAGGTTGTAAATGCCTGGAACAGTTCGATACTGTTTATTACGTTACAACACACAACGAAGTCACGATGACATCAACAAAGACACAATTCATGATAACTCAAATGCATCTGGCATACAAATTCTCCACCTGTCTCAAACTCCTCAAAGACTGCACAACACGGCAGTTATATTAATTATGGCCTTACAAATCTCTACATGTCTCAAACTCCTCAAAGACTGCACAACACGGCAGTTATATTAATTATGGCATTACAAATCTCTACATGTCTCAAACTCCTCAAAGACTGCACAACACGGCAGTTATATTAATTATGGCCTTACAAATCTCTACATGTCTCAAACTCCTCAAAGACTGCACAACACGGCAGTTATATTAATTATGGCCTTACACATTTCTACATGTCTCAAACTCCACAAAGACTGCACAACACGGCAGTTATATTAATTATGGCCTTACAAATCTCTACATGTCTCAAACTCCTCAAAGACTGCACAACACGGCAGTTATATTAATTATGGCCTTACACATTTCTACATGTCTCAAACTCCACAAAGACTGCACAACACGGCAGTTATATTAATTATGGCCTTACACATTTCTATAGCCCTGATCAGGCATTCCCTTAGGAAAACACCGCCATACACTTAGAAAACACAGGGCTTGCGACCACACCGGTCTACGCCCAAAAAAACACTCTTCTGACAGCACACTCACAGGGCACACCCTGTGAACCCCTGTCATGAGACTCAGTTGTTTTTAGAACACCACTCACAATACATGCCGCTTAGCCGCGAGAGCTAATCACCCCCGGCTCAAAACACTACAAGATAAATATATCTCAACACTAGAGATAAACAGCGTTCTTCACGCTTTTCTTGTACTCTGTCTCATGACTCTAGGAGAAGATATTTTTAACAAATCGATTCCTAATCGGCAAGCAAGTACCATAATTCAAAAATTCAATCTGTCCCACAACATACTAAGATTTTCTTCCCTTTGACCTTAACATTTACACCGCCCCTGGGGAAAAAAATGATTCTATCATTTTTTCTAAAACAGTTACATCAACAAAAAAAATCAAGGGATAGCAAAACTCTAATACATACCTACAAAAATTACCTTATGTTAAGGGAAAAGAATATACCTACATAAAATATCAACATTAAATGGAAAAATAGAAAATGGAGCATCCAACGTAATCGTCTAAGTACATCAGAATTAATCTAATACAAAACCAAGTTACGTATATTGGACCCAAATGAAAACAGGAAACAATCAATAGCAAGAGAAAGGACAAGATCAAGCAAAAGAAGAATGATCTATAATGCAGTAAAGTAAGAAATCAGAATATGAGTGGGGAAAAAAAATACCACGTGTTAACAATTAAGTCAAACAACTCTACACATATAAAATAAATACCACCATTACATCTGGATACATTATATCACACCATGTAATTAACTTAACAATACAAAGAATAAAAGTATAAGTGTCGAAAGAAGAAGAAGTGCACAAATAGAAACAAGTGAAGCGAATATGACACATGGGAGCATAAACAAGACATTAACCAATACCGAAAAGATAACAGAAAAGATGGAACGAAATGAAGAATAACCGGCAAAGGCAGACAGAAAGCAAAGACACGAATGAAGAGAAAGTCAATAACAATACATACTAATAACAGTCTCAATCAAACAAGGTATTGTAATCAATAAATACAATCGTAACAGAAAAGCATCGAAGAAAGAAAAAAAATTAATGTATATATGTATACAAAACATAGAAGAAAGCTATAACTAAATACAGCATAATAAGTAATTTAACTAAGTTAAAATTATTCATAACTAACAATAAATTGATCTAGACATCACGCAAACAAAAAATGTTACCGCTATCAAAAAGTTTTGGCTGACGTATAGTCACGCGATAGATAAAGAATACATCATAATATCAACAAACAACAAAAAAAACGTATTAGAGAACCAATGTCAATGCACACAATCAACCATAACGCACAGTCAAGCGTTGGGACCAGAAAAATTATTAAATGTTTGAAAACAAAAAATCAATTTTTCCCAAAAAAGTACAATGTAAAAATATTTCGCAACGATAAGTTACACCGAATAGCATTTCATATTTAAGTAAATTAGAGCTATAATTAATAAACTAATAAAGAAATTATTTCCAACAAAATTAATTGACATTAAAAAAAAAATCTCTATCTCTATGTAAACAGCAATCAATACACGTACGTTCTTTTTTTTTTCTCTTTTTTTTCTTCTAAAAAATACGTCATAGAAAAATCACATGGACAACATACTGTTAACTACATACAAAGTTATAAATATATAAGTACAACATAATTTAAATAGAGTATGTGATATAATTATCTGTCTAGATTCAGGTATCGTTCTAGAAAAATCAGTGTTTCGGACTACATTATCAAATTCAAATACAAAATTTTCAATAATACAATCAAGTAACGTTTCCAAAATTACATTTAACTGTAATGTTTACTGTGTATTATCAGTTGGTGGACCAAACCAACGGGTCGTAACATCCACGGAACATTCGCGTTGAAAATTATTACTACGAGAACTCAACGAATTCATAAAATAGCCTTGTGTAGGCGTGGCCTAAATATCATGTGCTTCAGAAATCTTGACCTGGTTAGCGTTTTGCCTGAGTGGCGCAGTTAAGAAAGCACGCACGCCTCATCCGTGCTAGTATTTCATGCCTATAGACCAAAACAACGTCTGCAGTGGTCACGAAAGTTTAAGTACACTTTAACACTATTTCTACCAACATGTGTACGGGTTGTGACTGATTCCTGCAATAATCGGGTTACCTGAGCCAGTTATCACCATCTCAAGTGCAAGATGTCATGATACACGGTGTGCCGTGTACATCTACGACTACAGAGGAGTCAAGACTTGCGATGTATGCTGTATATCGGTTCCTGTCATGTTGTGCATTGTTGAGCACACATCATATTGAAGCGAGTACCTGGAGGGAAAAGAAGTTCCTGTGCCTTCCCGCAGTGGAGTGTTTTATCTGAAATCTTTGTGATATCCAGTGTCTTGGCGGAAAGGATCAGGGTCATTTTCAGAAGATAAGTGGTTTATATTGTGTGAATTGTGTTGCTTCATGTATGCCGTCGAGTCTTCCTGAATTTCACATTACCTATTCTATTGATATCTGTTGTTGTTATTGTCGATATCTATATCTATATGATAATAGGTAATTGGATGGTCGATATTGTTGATAAATCATTTATGCTTGTGCATTGAGTGTGGGTCATTGGTATTGAGGAATGTTATTATCACCACTGTTGCAAACGTGATTGTTGAATACTGTGTGCACTGTCACTCACCACACAGCTCACGTACGAGTCATGGATGTCAATAAAGGTTGTAAACGCCTGGAACAGTTCGATACTGTTTATTACGTTACAACACACAACGAAGTCACGATGACATCAACAAAGACACAATTCATGATAACTCAAATGCATCTGGCATACAAATTCTCCACCTGTCTCAAACTCCTCAAAGACTGCACAACACGGCAGTTATATTAATTATGGCCTTACAAATCTCTACATGTCTCAAACTCCTTAAAGACTGCACAACACGGCAGTTATATTAATTATGGCCTTACAAATCTCTACATGTCTCAAACTCCTCAAAGACTGCACAACACGGCAGTTATATTAATTATGGCCTTACACATCTCTACATGTCTCAAACTACTCAAAGACTGCACAACACGGCAGTTATATTAATTATGGCCTTACACATTTCTACATGTCTCAAACTCCACAAAGACTGCACAACACGGCAGTTATATTAATTATGGCCTTACAAATCTCTACATGTCTCAAACTCCTCAAAGACTGCACAACACGGCAGTTATATTAATTATGGCCTTACACATTTCTACATGTCTCAAACTCCACAAAGACTGCACAACACGGCAGTTATATTAATTATGGCCTTACACATTTCTATAGCCCTGATCAGGCATTCCCTTAGGAAAACACCGCCATACACTTAGAAAACACAGGGCTTGCGACCACACCGGTCTACGCCCAAAAAAACACTCTTCTGACAGCACACTCACAGGGCACACCCTGTGAACCCCTGTCATGAGACTCAGTTGTTTTTAGAACACCACTCACAATACATGCCGCTTAGCCGCGAGAGCTAATCACCCCCGGCTCAAAACACTACAAGATAAATATATCTCAACACTAGAGATAAACAGCGTTCTTCACGCTTTTCTTGTACTCTGTCTCATGACTCTAGGAGAAGATATTTTTAACAAATCGATTCCTAATCGGCAAGCAAGTACCATAATTCAAAAATTCAATCTGTCCCACAACATACTAAGATTTTCTTCCCTTTGACCTTAACAGATACGTTGACTGGTGAAGAATAATGGCACAAATTATGGCACAAATTCCGATCTGCCTCTGTCTCAGGCTTTTATTTAGAAAAATATAAGCTGATTCTCAACGCACTGTTGCTTTAGAAAGTATTTTTGAAAATCTGGTTCTGAACTGACGCTTCAAATGGACTATATTGGCGGGTCTAACCAATCGTGCCATGTTTACCCAAGCGTTTGAAAAAAAGTACCCTTCCATTCGTCTCCCCTAACAACAAAAAATAGTATTTATAGTCCGACTAATTGTGTTTAGCCTTACATTTATTTATATCCAATCAAATAGGAGGTAACATGGGGACCTATTTCCCGTATAATGGAGGTTTAAAAATCTGCCACTGAGCGATTCTGATTTTGGTGTTGTCTGACAGCACCACCATTTTATTTTGGCTATAACTTGTTAATTCCTAGGCTATTTGCGTAACACTTAACATATTCTTTGTCAGCAAGTCCTACGGAACCCAAATATATAAGTTTTATGGGGCTAAGTGGCGGCGTTCAAAATATGTATTTTCTTCTAGGATAGTCGTGCTGTTACCACTTCCTCACTTCCAAACTTTTAGGGTGTCTGCTGTACTGTCAGACTAATGTCAGGATTTCAGACATAAAACAGTAGAATGTCATGTTTCCCAATAAGCATTTTTCAGGTTTTTAAACATAACTCTCGTAAGGGTAGTGTTTTTTATCACTGTCCATCTGAAAAAAAAAGTATTGCGTCTGGCCTTACGCTTGTTGGGGTGGCATTAATATCGCGAGACGCGTGTTTAGTGTTGCATGTGTTCCTCCGATCAGCCCTCCCTTCTTTCTATCCTAAGTTCATCTGTCTATCCCTTTATGTTAACGTAGTGTAATTAATGTTAGTATTAATTTAGGTCATTACGCAGTGTGTCTATCTCAAGGTTTTTCTTAGAAATGCAGTACACGTTTTATTGTGTTGTGGAAACGCTTGTATGCTGCTATAGGCTTTACTATTAACGTGGAAACGTTACAATTTGCAGACGAAGTAGAAAACAAGGGGAATTTCGAGTACAGTCATTGTGACAGCACTGTTCTTTACCATTTTTCTGTCCTTTTATTGAATTTATTTGTTAGGCTTTACATTTACCTTTTAATTTATATATGTGGATTTAGAATGTTTCACGACAAAAGCAAGTGTCCGAACTCTCGCTACAGGAACAATACGCACACATACACGATAGTTAACATTTATGCTCCACCAATGTACAGGAACGAACCACAATTTTATGAAAACCTAGCAAATTTGTTCTCGTACACTTACAGGGGACATACTATTATATTAGGAGGCCACTTCAACTGTGTTTTGACTGATATTGATATCATAGGCGGAGTCATTAGAGCACAGATAAGGAGAGCAAACAAAAACCACACACAACAACTAGACACTCTACAAACTATACTGGATGCGCATGGCTTACTAGACGCGTACAGACATACACATACTCGTCATTAAAACCACACGCACACACATCATTAAACAGGACACTTGGCACTTCGTGCAGGATTTCACGTACCTGATAATATCAGAGTTCATTCCTGGCCACCAATAGTGAGTCGATATTCGCTGATTTGTAGCGTTTTGTCCCATATGACCGCTAAAGGGAAGAGAATGCCCCATTTCTAAGATTTGGTTAATGGCGAATCAAGAACCAGTTTCTCCAAAGACTTATTAAGTCAAATGATGGGAAACGCTTGATTCGCTACTGGTAGTAGGATGCTGATTATGTCACTTCAATTTTAGTCCAGGTAGTAAAATAATTAAGAGGTCTAATGTTCACAGTGTACAGTAGCTTGGAATCTTCAATCGTTAAATCGAGTGTCAGGTAAATAAATCTGTTCAGGATAGATCTTCTTCAATACAATGTGGTTGTTATTAAGGTAATGTCAAGATTTGATTTCATCACCGCCACAGGCTGAATGTATATTAACTTGGGAAGAGAAATTTGCAGAAATATTTGACACATGCAAGAAATATTTGAAGAAATATTTGACACCTGCAAAAAAAAAAACATTTGAAGAAATATTTTACAACTGGAAAAAACATTTGAAGAAATATTTTACAACTTGAAAAAATAAATATTTGACAACTGGAAAAATATTTGAAGAAATATTTGGCACCAGCAAAAAAAAAAAAAACTTGACGAAATATTTGACAACAGGAAAAACGTTGAAGAAATATTTGACAACTGTTACACATATTTGACAACTGGAAAAAAATATGCATAAATATTTGGCCCCTGCAAAAATAACAAAATTAAAAACAGGTTAATAGATATTTAACTACCGGTTGGAACATTTGCACAGGACTGGGAGAAAATTGTGGGACCATCTTTGCTGAGTGGAAGAAAAGTTTTCCCTGAAGTTTGAACATTGCAGGACAAAATAGTAGATAACCGTTTGATAACTGGCACAAATAGTTAGTTACATTTATTTAATGTACTAAATTTACGTGGTCGCCCGCATGTTTGAAACGATTGGCAGACATTTGGAACGAATGCACAAAAAACATGCGGGGGAAGACAGGCAATATAACCTGACAGTTCA